>OX381710.1:25163771-25623311 GCA_947462335.1 Harmothoe impar
AATATATTTTGCTTTGATAGGTAGAAGTGAGAAACAACCTTGAAATTATATCAAAGAAGTATCAATAGTGTTTGGACAAAATTGTATTCCTATTTCTTCAAAGGAACTATATAATTATATAAATAAGAAAACTCAATGAGATGTGAAACAGTTATATCAAATGACTGGCGGGGTACACCTCCCTGAACCAATACCATTTAACTTGAATGGGCAAATCTAGTGTTTGAGTGTGCCAGGCTCGAAATGAAAGAGCTTGGTGATACAAGCTCGTTAAGCCCCTTGAATGTTCATTGACCGACAGTTAAATGATCGACTACTCAAGCCATGTTTAAAACAAGCTTCCCAGCTGAGGCAACAGTCTAGTTATTTCCAGTTCATAATTATACAGATGTAAATAGATCTATGAGGTTCGATCTGGTGCAGGGCGGAGGCAATGACCGTTCCGCTTGGGACCACATCACTTTATATACCTATACCTAGTACAGAAAGGCGGTATATAGGTAGGGACAGGAGAAAGAAATCCAAAGGCATATAACACAAAATATTCCAAGGTCACCCAACAAGTAGTAAACATCATGGGGTCATGAAGGCCTATCAACACAACACAATACTCTTTTGGGTATCCCTGCGAGTTAAAGGATATTACTGTTGCACACGAGGAAACTGATTAGATAGATAGACCATGGTAAAAGACGAAAATCAGTTTTTATAAGATACAAATCGGTCAAGTGGTTTGGATTTGACAGCCATCTGAATGTGCGATAATGAGGTATGGACTTGGCCAAATTTGGCCCTTTTCCTCAAGCTCATTATGCATGCACATGATATGCATTCTGTAATATCTCATTCAACAAAATGGCGTGGAAAGCTTCCATCACTGGGAAGCTGGAGTACCTAAATGACTGCTCAATAAAGCCCCATTGGGACCTTCAGTCTCCAATGGGGGAGAACACCTGGTGCTAGGTGCCTCTATACTTTGGGGCCTGGGACTTTGCCACTGCTTGTAGTGGGGCTCCCTAGATTCAATCGTTCATTTTGTGATAGAAGCATGAAATTTGGTCCAGATATAGTTTAAAGTATGCTTTTTCATATCAGAATGGGAGGCCTTCAGAAATTTCATTTTTTCAGGTCGATTTTGACGACCCAATTTAGACGGTGTAAATATGCATATGATATTTATAAAATATAATTCCATACCAAATTACATTGTATTTACCATCAAAATATGGCCCCATACATGCAATAACATGCCCAATCGCTTGATTTATATAATGTGATCTAGTTTGATCTAATTTGACCTAGTTTACATATTGTCCAGTAAAAGGAGTGGTCAAAGTGAACAATGTTGTTAGAAAAGAATTGTCAGTGGTTTTCCACTCTTTGATATGTTCTCTGTCAGGAAAAACTATGTTTGCCAGTCTCTTCCCTGATAAGTGTCTCAAATCAAACATGGCCGCTGTTAAACTGGGTCAAAGTGGAAAATTATCATAACTATGGAACCAATTAAGGTAGAAACATGTTTAATAGCTCTATTAACATCAGCATTTCAAGATATATCCATTGGCATTACTTCTGAAGGTCAAGGTCATAAACATTCACTAGAAATTTTAAAGGTTTGCCATAGATGAGTAAAAAATGATGAATTTTCATGTAAATTGAATATAACAATATCACTCTGAACATAAATGTAGGTCTCTCATAATATTATCTCTTTTTTTAATCTACACCACACACTTTGATCAGTATCATGTTGTAATTGAAATAAGATGGCAGCTATTTATAAGGATCTGAAGGTGAGGAAAAGCTGCAGCAGAGAATCAGCTGGAGATATACAAACCGGTAGAAGTTTAAATTGTCCTAAATCTCTTTTTGTCCATACCCTATGTGTCAGCAACAAGTAAAAATCATGGATTGGAGTAGTTTGTAACAACAGAAAATGATTACGAGAACAGTGAGGAAGTAGTTGATCACTCTAGAAGCTAGGTAAAGCATTCAGACAATGGTAAAATGAATTGAGAAACTGTGCTTATATTCTAAAAGAGAAAGGTATCAAGGTCTCACTTACTGCTTTCTAAATATATTCTGTCAATTTACCATGTAGGAAGATTCAAGCTAGTGAATAATTCAGTGGTGCATCTGTGCCACTACAATTCAGGATGACGTTTGATATAATATTGTAGTTATCCCAATACTTGGGTGGGTATGCTAGGAATTGGGACTGTTGGGGAATCGTCAAAGTATCTGACTACTAGGGAACTGTAAGGATCATATGACTTGCAGCTACCTTCCCAAGGAATGACACAGGTGGTTGTACAGTTGTAAAGAGCCTTCTTTATTCAGGACATGGAGATAGCTAAAGCATGATCATGGCTACACTCAGTGTACCTCAGTGTACCTGAGAGGTCTCAGTGAGTCTCCTCAAAGGTGGAACTCCCAGTGGGAACTGCCAGTGACCAGCAGAGGCCTGCCTTATACAGCAGAGCACCGATGGTGGTGACCCCTGGTTTGTCAGGGCCGGGTTGATCATCCGGGCCAGGCAGGCAGCAGTCTCGGACCCCGACTGTATGTATACAGTCTGGGAGAGTACTTATGTACTGACTAGTACTAGACTTAAGCAATCTGGACCTCATGGGTTCGAGTCCCACCTTGGCACAATGGGTAGTCATTTTTATATCTGTACAAAGCACTTCTATTACACTATTGTCCCTATCCAAATATGTAATATGTAATATTACTATGTCAGTATAGGGGTATTTATGCTTCAATTATGCCAAATAAATAATGTAAAAAAACGAACCTACTTTTCTGCCAAGGTGGGATTCGAACCCATGAGGCCAAACACAACATATCTATGTCATTCATGGTCATGTGACCATGGCTAACCAATCAGTAGTTGAGCTATCTCATTAAGAAATGATCCAGGATCCTGGATCATTTTCTAAGTAGGTCACAGTTACTAGATACAAATTCGTCCAGGCCCATTACAGCCTGACGGCTGCAATGGGCCTGGAGGGCTCGAGGCTGGGCAGGCAGAAGAAACCGTGCAGTTCTAGATGCAACCGTGCCAGATGGGTAGCCCGGGCCAGGTGAGTTTACCCAGACTGGTTTAGTAACCAGGCAGTGCTGCAACGGAGTAATATCCGCTGGGTCGGATCAGGACTGATCTGGTCAAGCTTGATGCATAATGATGCATAATGGTACATCACCTCATTATACATGCCTGTTCAATAGACTGTCTCAGTATGCAAGTTGGCTCTCCCCATTTAACCATTTGAGAAAGTTCACACCTTAAAATCCTCCAGAGTACCATTTTCAAATGTGAAATCCCTCCTGGATCCATGTGTACCTGGAAGATAAATAACCAAAATACTCCTAATCTCAAAGTCCCTAATAGAACATTCATGTTTTAACCTTCCTCTAGATGCATAACTCCCACAAGTAAAAATAGGCAAAGCGTGCACAAGCACCACCTTCAGATGGAGCCTCCTTAATATAGTGCCTCAATTGAGCATTAGCCAATTACTGAGGCCTACAAATCCGGCAATTCTCAAGATAGACAATGAAAGCACAACTCTCATGTCTGAATATCATGTAATAGGTGACGTCATGTAAAATAAACTAACTTCAAACTAGTTCATGTTCGATATCAATTCTAGAAACTCCGATATCATTAAAAAAAAGTGATGCCCGTATCAAATTTAGAAACTCTGACATCAGGGTGAATTCAGGAGGTGGTGATATTGCTTTATATTTAGTGCAAAGGTGTGAATGGTTTCTATCTGCACTCACAGTATTTATTGTATAATATTTTGTACATGTATATTTCTTACTGACCGTTTTGGCAGAACGAGTTCTACCTTTACATAATGTTATGCTCAATATAAAACCTATTAAAAGAAACACCTTATGGGTTATTCTCCCTCATCACCTCCCTTTAAAAGTTTACCTCATGATTAACTATTACATAATAAAATTACCCCTATGTAACAAGTATGTATGGCATGTATCACCCTACATGATATCGTGGCCCTGGATTCTGCAGAGCAGACAGATAATGTAGGGGCCCGGTGTAGGGGTCGTGTAATCGGGGCATCCATATCTATCTATAACCCTATAGGTATATATGGGCTACAATTATATAGGTACTTGGCACCTGTATATATAGCGTAGGGGGGCTACTGCAGACCGAGCTATTAGTATTACGAGTAGTGACAGGTATCTGGAAGACGGTGCCTTTCAAGTGTCAACTCCGTCACCTCGAGCCCTCAGACGGTATTAATACCATGTCAGACGGCCCCCACACCCACCTTGCCCCCAAACACGACATGTTTTGTACCTGGAGACGGAGTCCTGCAGGTCATTGCCCTCCGGTACCACCAGTACATGTACCCGCTCACTGCCTCACCTTAGCACAGTAGCCGTGAGGACATTGACACTGTGACGTCACGGCGTGCCACTGACCTCCTTCCCGCTGGGAGACAGGGTCAATGATTGATATGCGTGGATGAGCAGGCATACACTGACTCCCTGTGCCTGTAGCAAACACAGGGTGGTGGGAGATAGCACATGGGGTCGCCTGTGGTGGCCGTGCTCTGCTGGTGGACACGGGAGGTAAACAAACCGGTGCGTGATGGGAAGAGGTGTGGACTCCCGCCTCGTATCTGATCTCTGGCAGTCAGGGCGAAGCTGGTGACAAGGGCAGCAGTGTTCGCAGAACAGAGCACCAGGGTGATATACTACTGGATATAGAGAGCAGACATCGAGCCTCAACCCACAGGCATGCCTTAGGATCCCCAGTGCCTCAATAGCAACAGTATATGGAAAAGGAGCAGCATGTAGATTACAGTGCATAGACAGAGGCGGCTTGTCAATGGATTTACTCATTAATAGCTCAATACATTAATGCTCGCCAGTCCAGGGATACTGGAATGCATCAGCTGCCAAAGGTTAGCCTTAAATGAAGGGCAGCCAGAAAAACTGATATTCTCTTCTTTCTTCATACATGGCTGGTAGGTTCAACTCTAAACATTTTGATATATTAATCGTGAACAAATAAACTGCATTCATTCAAAGATCTTCCTTTAAATTTAATTTGAATTCTATATTCAGTCCTCATTGGGATACATAGAAAAAATGCATCTTCCCAATTCTTATCAAACCTTATATTTTTTACAAGGTTTTTAGATTGTATGTGATATCTGCCAACAGACACTTTGAGTGATAATATATATCAGCTTTAGTAGTTTGATATTTTATTGGCAGCGATTTTATTCAATACAACAAGAAAAAAAGAATATACGTAGCCTATACATATGCATCAGGGCTCGACAAATCATTTCAGCACATGTGTGTCCACTGGGCACAGAGTCAAAAATGTGTTGTGTCCAGTCGATGGAATCTGTGCCCGACCGGGCCATGGATATTTAATGATATATTTTCCCTTTAATAAGGATGATTTCTCAGGTCCTTGAATTCAAATATTGACATTTTATTCAAGAATACTAATAATTCTTACTCTCCAGAGATGTATAACACTTGATTGTATGCCTAGGGCTTTTGCTCTTGGAAATTTGGCCCGAAATCTACCCAGTTTGAGTTGTGTCCGCTGGGCACAACTTTCAAATTTTCCTGTGTCCAGTGGAATTTTTCTGTGTCACGGGCATTGGACACAGCGATTTGTCGAGCTCTGTGCATGCTCTGTGGCCTTGGTTGGTGAATCCGGCTGGTGGCACCGCTGCTGACGATGGATTTTGGCATACCAATCATTATACATGTATGATGTACAGCCCTGGATGTTTTCCATTACTATGAAAATCGTGGGCAAACTGTGGTGACGAGAAACCAGTTCTCTTTTCTTTTTGAGTTGCCCAGTAATTAGAAAAAGTTAATGTTGAGAGTGCATCACAAACTTGCATTAAATATTACTCTCAGAACCCAGAACAACCCAAAAAAAAGAGAAGCTTATGATATGACATGTCTATTGCTACTTTTGGTGTTTTAATTGAGATGAGAAGACATAGAAATGGAAATAATGATGGAAGTGACTCTATACTATTTTGGAGCCAAAATTTGCCACCTGTAGGCGGACATTGACCCTCCAGGAGACGCAGAGGGTGTCCTGGCACCACCGTCACCCCCCCCCCCCAAAGACCCACACATTATGTTCGCCACCGAAAAACCAATAGGCCTATTGGAAGCACAAAGGGGGGAAAGCTATTTCGACCTCAATTTCGAAAAGTGACCTATCTCTTAAATCCTTATGTCGCATGGTGCTTGTATAAAAATCATTTTCCATTTTCCATCCCGAATTAAAAGAATAAGATGCATAGGCCTCGGTTAACACCAGTCGTGGTATCACGATGCATTATTTGATTATACATCGGCCTTGATCATGTCTAATACTTGACTCATATTTCAAACATCTGTCTTGACATATGGCACTATCATGCCTCTCAACTGAGGGTTCAGTGTTCTAGTTTCTCTGTAATCTTACGTTTCCTGGCGCATATCATAACTACCGGTTAGTCCTTGGCTGACATGTTTAACCAAATCGATACAAGTTTAAAGTTTATGACCGCCAACAATCTATAACTGGCTGAGGTCTATGACTGGGTAGCCTGGGTGCCTATAAAATGGTAAAACAAATAAGAGTCATAACTTTATAAAACAGGCTTTGACTATTTTCTGACATTTCTATGAACATCTTCCCTAAATAAGCCGTTTTCTTTCATTCCGGTTAGAGATTGCTGCCAGTGAAAAATTCATGCCGGTTATGAATTGTTGCTGGTCATAAACCTTCAACTTGTATCGATTTGGTGAGACTTATCCCGATAATCTCATGTTTCCTGGTGCAGAACGTCAGTGTAAGACTATGAATTATCCATCAACACTATACAATAATCATCAGCATCAACAACAACAAGAACAACATGCATGTACGTCATTGCCTCTCACTATCCACAATGCATGAAGTATTGGACTGATTCAGATAAAGGTTAGCTACCTAGAACCTAAACATTTCACGTATATTTTTAGAAGGTTTCCCCCCCCCCCCCCACAAAACTACAAGGAAAGATACATTCATATCAATTAAATGTATATATTTGGTGATGACATTGAAATATCTTTCACTCTAGTCCAGAATCTTATTATTTAACCACTGAGACTCGGACACAGGGATTATCCAGGTGACATCCTCTTACAATCACATTGTGCACGATTACGAGGATTTTGTCTTTAGTAATGGTACGATTTTTATAAATTGAAGCGACGATATTTGCCTTATTAAGGAGAGTGGCAAATTGTAAAACTTTCACATTGATATTCGGGTATCTGCAGATCAAACATCTGAATGAATATTACCTCGGTGAGATCTCCCCTTGCTACTTTGCAATTATCAGCAAGACAGCACCGTAATCTGCTTGCACATACATGTAGTAGATTTGCTCTGCATGTTTTCTTGTGTAAAGCTCTAATCCCAAATGGGTGTGGTAATTTGCTGGCAGTCGTGACACCTGACATCCTTTAGACATTACCAATACATAACGCCAGTCAAAAGGGCATGTATCATTCATAGCTGTAGTCAAGCATATTTTGTATAGAGTAGTGGCTTTAAAGTGCTGGTTTATATCTTTGCCTCTCGATAAGTTGTGAGTTCATTTATATTATATATATATACATATCGGTCGCTCCGGCTGGGTTCAGAACTTACATTTGTAAAGGGCAGCCCCGTGCTTTAATGATTTAAGCTGCCTTTGTTGTCGCGATGCATGCATGCAGGAAATATGAGTAACTCGTCAATGTTGTATTCAATCATCATGACGACCCTGTACCATAAGGGTGACCATGTATAGCACAAGCGAGCGGCGTCTTTGGTGTGATATGATGACAACCCAGTAAACAAAAAACGTTATACAACATTTATAACGTTAAATAGCGTTATATTAGGATTCTTACTATGGCATAACGTTATATAAAGTTATATTTATTTTGTCGTAAAATAACGTTTTTTTGTTAGCTGAGAAATGAGTGTACATTGAGGCGTCATGCCATCCATAAAGGATTATCAAGCCTAACAAAATCGGCCAACACGCTATAGTGGCAGCGGCCTTGCAGGAATGTTGTTTCAAGCTGGCCCAAATGTAAAATCAAAAAAACATCTTTAATATATCATTTTTTATTTGTTTTAATTGCATACCCTTTTTTCTCTATCAGACCTTTATTGTCATAAATCTAACAAAGTAAACAAATATATTTTATATCGAAAAGAAAATTATGGACAAAGTCTAACAATAGTAATCTAGTAAGGTGGCCGGCGGGTTTAGGGTTAAAGTTACTACGATTTTACCATATTTTTACCACAATTCCCTAATGGTATGAAAATGTTCAGAAAATACAAAAAAATGTTCAGAAAATACAAAAAAATAGGGGGATCCCGAGCTTGTTTCTGAGATATTTAACTACAAAGTTTGAGTGACCTGTAATAGGATTACATAGTGTCCTGTCACATACATTCATGAAATCACCTCACAAAGTGACTACATATTTGTAATACTCTCTCAAAATAGTATTTACAATATTACCTATGTAGAAAATGTGTTTTCAATAGGTTGTCCCGGGCATATTTGGACAGTTTTGGGCCATTGAAATAAAAAACAGTCAGGGAATGGGATGTGGTCACAGGTTGACAATATAGAGCCTTCAATGTGTACTCTTCCATGCAGCTCTGTGGTCCCCTACAGTGTTGGCTACTGGTATTGCGTCTTGTAATATTCTATAGTCTACAATACCGGGTGGTGCGTGAGTGCTGAGAGTGAATTAAGCGTTACGCCAAGCATAAAAAACGTTGTGTTTTCGGTCACCCGACCCTTCCTAGCTAAACAGGGCCGACCCTTATTCCTTTTGACCCCCCGCCCAAATATTTTTTAAAAAGATATTCCTTTAATGAAAAATATGATAGAAATAAACAAATATAGTCATATTTGGTATCAAATCAATGGCTATACTGTCAGCAATGTAGTGACCTAGGAATAACTACCGATTTTACAAGTTTTGCATATTTTGCCAACTTTGGCCCCTAAAAAATAGGCTGCTAGTGGATTCCAGCAACAATTTTTTTGCATTTTTAAATCGGACCCTACCTACCTAGCTTTTTCCATGGTGTTACCCGAAATACACGTTTTTTCCTTAATAAACTGTTATTGCACTATAGTTCTATAGATCCGGTATAAAAAAGATATGGTTAAATCTCCTCACGTACATATTATCTACCGTGAACTCTGCACATACTATCAGTTTATACATGTATAATATGGTTATCGGCCACAACAGATTGTATTAAAGGAAATGCTATGGAGAGAACAATGCCACAGTGAGTATAGAGTTGAAGATCAACAAGAGTTCTCTGAATGTGATAAGGCATTAGGTGGTCTAATTACTCAATACTAGGAATGGAATTCTCAGAACCACTCAACTATGATAACGCTGTGAACGGTCATAAGTCAAGGATAAAACAAAGCGTTTCGGTGAAAAGGATCGGGTATATTGCATCCATCAAAATTATAAGAAATAAAAAGTATCACTGAGAACTCAGTTCTGATTTCAAAATATTGGATGGTCATCACAATTGTATATCGTAGCATCGATTAAGTTGTCGCAAGGATTATATATTAATTGCGTGATGCAAATAGAATTATATATTAGTGTACCTGGGATGTATAGGTTTGACATTTCAATTATTCATGTAAATCGTACAGAATGGGGCACTATTTTTCTGGTTCCATTACATAGGTGCTAACAACATACTACCCTTGGAATAGCATTTGAAGCTATATATTTGGGTCTTTTCTGTGAAGTTTCTAGGATTCAACACTACTATGTGTATGGCATTCCATATTACCTCAAACTCATCTGTATGTGAGCAATTGTACAGAGCAAAGTATGGCAATTTGTATTATTTTGTTCTGCGACAGAGTTAGGCTGCTAACATTATTCAGATTGTCTGCTATGAAATGAATAGGGAATAAACTATACTATTCAGCCCTATAGAGAATGTCAGTAACAGCTTTCTGTACTAGGAAGGACGTGGTATCGTGATATACTTCTATAGCACCCCATGGATTAAAGATGGCCACTAAACATTGAAAGCCATGTTGCTTTAAAGATACATTACCGGCTAAGATTTGCTCTTTTTCTATTAACGTTCATTTAAATATAATGCATGTGATTCTAGCCACATCCCTGGAATATTAAACAAATCGGTCATCTATTTCTTTGTGTAAATAAGGACACAGCCTGCTGCAGGTATACCTGAGAGCCGACACTAAACTGGGTAACATAACAGCTTTTGGCAGGCTGCCAAAGTCTTGGGCTGGTCATGCGTGGCACGTACCCAACCCCCTTCATACATTGTCCACTGACTCACCTTACTGAGCTCCATGGACCTATACCTGTATCAGGCCTGCCCCCTGGGGAGAAATGTGCCCTGTAGAGACCTAAAGCATACAAGTGCTGCCTTCTTTTATCAGCTATGGCATGGAGAGAAACTCTTCCCGCCACAGATTGAGATTTGCAACAATCTTTTCCATCTCCACTGAGGCACTTACAGCCAAATATGTTGCAAATATTGAATTCTGTGTATCACATGAAACAGTTACGTTGATACATCATCGCTTTCATAGAAAAGGTACGGAACATGTATCAGCTGGTGTTGTATCTTTAATGTAATTTCAAATGATATTATATGAACTTGATCTTTTTCATTCTCAAAAGTCAAAACCAAGAAAAAACAAAAACATATGGCAAATTCAAAATGGCCACTAAACTTAGCTCTATATATAGGGGCGCTGGGGCTTTAACCGCACCCTCCCTCACTCCCAATCCCCTATTCCTCGCACTACTTTTTCAGTGTACAGATCAGGACATAGCTCTACAACCTTGACCTGATTCTCACCCATGCACAGCTTACATAAAACGATGGAGTGTTTGTCCAAATGTACCCAACGAGCACCCACTTGACCGAGGTCACACAACTATAGTGAAGACAGTCAGTCCTAAGGGGTGAATCCACTGACGTGAATCCGTCGGATCCGTTTAACATTGTGAACGTGCATCCGATCCACGGATTTCCCTCAGTGGATTCACCCTTTTCGTAGGGTACCATGAGCCAGGCAGAAATGCAGTTTTGTGACACGCTAGATCGCTCTAAAAGGCTAATAGCTTGAAGCCAAAATAATAAGAATATGTATTGATAAAGCGTTTATGGGACCCCTATGTGATGGATGAGGAAAAGCTTCCAGACAGCTTGGCTTTTATGGAGGAGAACTCATTGATATCAGAATAAATAATGGTGTCGGGTGTGTAGGCCTATAGGTCGAGTTACATATACTTGATAATTGGCGAGGAGGTATCCCAGAATTAGTCCACCAAGTCCTACTTCGTTTCCATCCTACCAGCTGGGGACGACTAGCCTATAGTTATGCATGTTGCCGATTTTTCAATATTCAATATCTCAGCAAAATATAGGGTGACTCTGAATCAATCAGTTATGTATACATATATATATATATATATATATATATATATATATATATATATATATATATATATATATATATATATATATATATATATATATATCATGAGATACACATAAATACATGCATTTAAAATATGATATTGTATGGTGAAAGATAATAATGTATCACTATAACCTAGGGATAATTGAAAATAGATTTTAATGTTATGACCCTGGTGTGTGGCTATCATGGTCAGGTTACCTAAGCAAGTTTTGCCTTTGTTTGCCCACACTATGACGTAGCTAAACTGTATATGCAACTCGACCTATTTGGGGTGGGAGACGGCGCAAATTTGACAGTTTGTATTGTCACTCATTCTTGGTATTATTGATAACCTGTAGTAATGGCAGGTGGCTCATTTAGGATCACCTGAAACTTCGGGCCCAGCTAGGGAGGCTGCTGGTTCAGAGTCACCTTCTAACCGGTTGGGGTCGTGGGTTTCTTGTGTAATGTGTAATCTCCTGCAGCCTATACTATACCATATAAAGGCGAATGGGAACATGTCTATGCAGCCACAACGATACCGTGAAAAATATCAGGTTCATAGAAAGTTGTACCACGGGAATATATTGGACAAATTATCTAGCATGATATGATATGATCTTATTGCTCTGAAATGGATATCTTCATCCTGAATGATAAATATTGGAGAATTGAATAGGATAAAACTGTCATAACTATTACTCCTACACCATCCTACACAAAACCCCTGAGTGTTTGTTAGATATTGAGTGTACAGGTTGATGGCTATTTGACGATTTTAATCAACTGAATGCATTCAATTATGTCGCTTATGGCCTAATACCTACATGCCTCGAATTAAGGTGATATTGTGAAATATAATAGTGAATCAAGAAACAATAATAGTAATAATCTTTAAATGCCAATGAATAGCAGGAAATCATCATATAATAATGATGAATCACCATTAAAAGTACGGTGACTGTAAAAAACAGTGGAAACATTGCTGCCAGTGAATCACCGTAACTTTATGGGATATTTCTAAGAGTGTATTTACTAATGTGAATATGGATGAAAAGATGTTGAATTCTGATGATTTTGTATATTGTTAGAAGATCAATGAAACTATTTTTAAACTCAAAAAAAGTATAGCACGGTTTTAGGCGTAGAACCAATAGTTCTAGTGAAAAAAGTAGTAGCAAACACATGAGAGGCCGCACTAATTCGGAATCCAAATACTGGTTGGGCTTCTGTGAGGTGCTTCGCTGAACTAGTTAGGCTTTGTATAGGAGAGATCCTAGAGAAAATGTACCTGATGATAACCGTGTATATCTTTGCATCATAACAGCTGAATTATCAACAAGATTTACCTAAGATGACTCCAACCTCTTAGACACTGACATTTCCTGTATTAAATATCCTCAGCTTGATCTATATCAACCACATTGTTTAAGGTCATTTCCACATTCTTACAAGTCCTTATTGTCTATATTTTGCAGGAAGCACCTTCTCCAGGTGTGCTCCACCACCCAAAGGCACCATAGTTGATGTTACCGCCAAGCTATGCCGTCCGCCACAAGGCGATGGACTATCGGTCTTACAGTGATCCCACTCCTGTGCACCTACCAGACGAACAGCGCATCTCCATCAGGAGGACCGTCTCAACTTACGGAGTCTCAAGTACATATGAGGAGATGACCCATCCAAGCGGAACAACCCCAAACGCACAAGCAGCTCTAAAGATGGACCCATCACCTGCCATCTACTCTGGGGCAACTCAGATGATCAACAACCTGCTCCGTCAGTCAGGTGCTATTTCAGCTGCAAAGGTTCCAGAGAAGGAAGATGAAGAAAAGGAGGATGATATTGGTTCACCCCTGTTGCCATTTGGTATTCCGTCGCGGACCCACTGCAGTGGTGGGAGTGTAAGACAGACTCTTTCGTTCGACGGGGGTATTTCAATGTCAGACCGTCTTGTCCTGTTAGCACAGAGAGCAGCATTGAATGCAAATCAGTCAGTTAAAGCCCGGGAAACATCTCCTGAAGATGGTAGGCAGCTACATCGGGCTAGCTACAACAGACACTTTGACGCATCAGATGTCCTGAGTGACAGCTACCGTGAGGATCCTTCACCAGATGATCGGTTGCTACAGGCCAACTCCCACAGGTCCACTCAGTCCACCCCTGGTACCAGCTCCAACTGCTCCCCTCGGTCTCCTGAGGGTCACACCAGAAGTTGGAGTGAGCCCGGCTATGGTCAGCCTCCCTATGTTAACCAAACATCTCAACCACCATCACCAGGCATCGGGTTTCTGCATCATCCAAGACAAAAGGATGGATTTGCTCCTCAGGCACAAAATGCCTCTGATAAGCTCGTTGTTCAAGGTTGTGATACCTCTAGAGTTGGGGTTGTTGGTGAACACGACAGCAGAACTCGCCAGGTACCCCCTCAGAGCTATGACAGACTTAATATACAAAGTCCTGAACTAATTCACAGCAACATGATCTACCAGAGATCTCCCTCTAGAAACAAGGTTTCCCAGGCACAGAGTCCTTCTGCTGTAGCTCACACCCAAATCTTGCCAAATGGCAGCATATACCCACCGTCCCCAATATCCAGTGTAGATCAGGACTATGATGGTCCACCAAGGAAAATGCATTGTCAAGACATTAGGCCAAACAATGGTGACAGCATTGGGTATTTTCAAGAGAGTAATTTGCAGCAAGCAGTTTATCAAATCTACCAACCCAGTCTGGGTTCACCCAATATGCTCCCACCACTAGTTAGTAATTCACAACCCCAAATGTCCCATCAGCCAGAATATTACACACAAGTCCAAAGTAATGGTTCGGGTACACACTCTAACTCGGTGAATGGGAGGCGATCGACATCACCGGTATCGGCAGGCTGCCAACCAAGTTCTGTGAGGCTGACACAAGGCCTTTCAGTAGAATACCCACTTTTGGACAATACTAGGGCCCCCATGTCTCCAGGGAGGCCTCATTCAAATGGACAGGCACCATCATGGATACAAAGGAATGGAAAGGTACCTTCTTCATACGGTCCCCAGCAGCAATATCCTCAAAATGAGCAAAGATGTAACATTTCTCTCCCACCAAGAAAGCGACATCGTGCCATGAGTGATACCGAACTCTATAATGGTGAAATACCACAGATATTTTACAACAACGGCAGCACAAACCCTCCAGGTGGTGACTACCAAAATGGACACTTTGCCTCCCAACATGAAAACTTTGCCAACAGAGGCGAAAATGGAGATGTCGGTAAACAAGCACAGTGCACATGCGTTTCTTGTGAACCAAATGAAACAGTCGCAAATGCAGTTGCATTTGCACCGCAGCAATTAGAAAGACTTGAATTTCATTACTTAGAGGAAGGGACCAGGGTTCAGGCTCCCTTAGGTGAACATATTATTGCAGAGGGTAATCATGGACATCATATCCTTGATAAAACATGGGGACAATATGCACCACTTGAAGCAGATGTCCGAGGGTCATCTCTAACAGACAGCCTTGTCCTAGACCTCAGCTGCAAGCCTAAACAGTGAGGCTACTATGTACTAGGTGGGGTTGGTTGATTTTCCCATCTCAATCCTTTTAATACTCCCTTGAGTGGTCTAACTCTGCTAGCCCCCCCCCCTCCCCACCACCGCCACAACCAGATCCACCCCTGCATTTTAAGAAATTACTACTACCTTGAAGGAAACAGCTGGATTAAATGACAGTGTGGTGTTCCAGACCATTAATTCAGAATTATCGATAACTAGAGATTTATTTCATAATTTAATGGAACTGTTTGTTTCATGTTCAGCATTTGAATCAAGCCACAATTGTTCAGTGATACTCAGTTAAATTGCCAAAATGCATATTCGGAATTGATGTGTTCAGATAAACAGAAAGCTGTACCTGAATTTGAAACGGTCCTAAGTTCTTGTTTGAAAGAGGAATCGGTAAAATCCTTGAGTAAATCATAATTATAGAGCTCCCACCCTGCAGGGTTACCTTCCCTCCAGTTGACTCCTAAGTACTCTGTATAGCTACTGTTATGCACTGACTTCCCCCTCCATGTTGGTACACAGTGACTACTCTCTAGCCCGAGGCTAATGACCATAATATACTTGTATACTTACAAGTATGTCCAACCGTGAGGGTATCTGCACTAAGAACACTGTTAGAAGTAACCACTGTAAATGTACAGCAAAATGTGCTGGCAGTTTTGGTTCCAGCACATTTTGCTGTAAATTTACAGCAACTCAGTTGCTGTAATTAATTTACAGCAACTCAGTTGCTGTAATCAAACAGAATAATGTGCTGCAATTTTGCAGTTTATTCCTCTGTTCAATTACAGCAAAATCTACTGGAACCAAAACTGCCAGTACATTTTGCTGTAAATTTACAGTATATTGTATGCTATAATTTAACAGCAGAAAGTACTGTCAATGTCATGAGTTGAGTTTTCTATCATTAATTATTGTTACTATCAATTGATCTCAATTGATATGCATGGAAAGAATCTTCATGCATTACATCAGTTGCATTATGGATAACAAACATTACACAATGTAATGGTTTTAATTCTTATCCAGCTTAACTGTATGTGATACAAGCACAACACAGTTCAGACAGTTAAGGGTTTGATTTTGCCACAGATGTGGTATCTATCATATACTTTTCCTGATATTTGCATTATTTGACATATTTCTGCAAGTTTGTGCAATAACTTCCTGAAGTCTCTTTCACACATTCATATTTTACTATGTTTTGACACACAAGGGGCTTTATTTACCTCCAAAAATGCAGTGTGTAACAGAATTGTTACACAGAATGATATAGTGCTGCCACCATGTGGCAGAAATCTACAGATTTCTGTGCTGTAAATTTACAGCAGCATTTCAGTAAATCTGATTTACAGCACAGAAATCGATAGATATACAGCAAATAGTTCTGTATTTCTGACTACAGCAAAATGTTCTGTAAATTTACAGTATATTGTGCTGTAAACTAACAGTAACTATTTACAGTGAAGTCAACATAATTACTGAGATGGCTTGGTAGTGTGTACATGTATAACATGACACTCCTTGAATTGCATGAGCTCAGACAATTTGAACTGAAAGTTCTTGACATTGAATTTTATACCGGTGAAAAATTCAGTCTATATTTGTATACAGATGTTATATGTGTTAATATATTGTTTGTGCTTGGAACGTATACCTTGAAATAAAAATATTTAAGAGGTAAACAAAGACAATCTTAGCTATTCCCTGATGATTAATAAAGGGGGAAATGTTGGAAACAGCATTTGTTGTAATGCAAAGCTTTTTCAGTTCATTCGCAGGAAAAGGATGTTTAGTTTGTTTCATATGAACGAATAAAAAATGATACAAGAAATTTTGTGTTTATCTTGAATATGCAAAGAAAGGTAGATCTCATTGGCCTTAGGGTAGAGCAGCATTATCCCATATTCATGAAGATATTTTCTCAGCAGCTCGAGAAGAGATATCTATAAATAACTGTAATACTTGTAAGAAAGCTTATGATCTCAATTCTAAACATAATATTTAACCTCAAAAACCCTTTGTCCTCATTTGCCCATGTGCATGTATTACACATCCTTAGGTATACATTGTATAGCCACATTGAAAACCTCAGGGTCGTCATTTTGACAATACCAAAATTGACAACTTTAGGTCGTCAAGGTGACAACCTTAGGTCATCATTGGGATGACCTAAGGTAGTCATATCTGATTCATAAAGACCAAGGTTGTCATAATGACAACCTTAGGTAGTCACATGTATTGGGACGTCAGAATGATTACCTTAAGGTTATTTTTTTCGGTATTGTAAATTTGAAGACCTAAAGTCATCAGTAATGACAACTCTCAACACCATTGGGTAGTCATTGGGACAACCTAGAGTATATCTGGGTGTTGGACATGGAACATATCCTATCACGTGCTGCCACCCAGGGTAAATTGATTGAAGTAAATTTTCTATCATGAGATATAAATTGGTGACAGGGAGCAGAGTAGTCTCTATACCTTCAAGGCCATCATTTTCACCCATACACAACTTATCTATAACAAGTGAAGCTACTAAGTTTAAAGCCTATCATGCGGGTTAAAACCTCAATGAATTTATTTAAGAAACATTTCTTTCATCCCTCCTTTACATTGAATGATGCATGGACTACAAATATGAATTATCATACAAAACACACACCCATCCCTGTCCAAGAATGAGAATGATTGAAGGCAACAAGATAGTGACGTAGTCTCAGGTACCCCCACCCATCACCCAGCATGTGTCCAGTCACCATAATAGGTCTAATCAGCCCTTATCAAGGCTGTAACCACATGCACCACAGGCGGGAGTTAAAAGAAGTGGGGGTAGGGTGTCAACTAGAAATGTCTTTTAAATAAGTATTACATCTGGTGGTCATCCGTACACCCTTAACTTTGGCTATATGTATTTAATCCGAAATATTTAAAATGTACTATTATATGGTTCAGAATGCTGTGTCATGGATTACACTATGTTTCCAGAGGTGAAAAATCATATAGTTTATATACATTGGGCTTATGTACTTTTTCCCTTGATATAGTGTATGTAGCAGCTAAATGATGATGCAGTCCTATACCTCCCATAGCAATCCATAAATATTTAACCCCTGCTCTGACGTCACTGAGAAAGGAGCCCAGAACTGCCTGTTTGAGGGGGCGTGGTCAGATGGAGCAGAAGACTCTTTTAATATATCATATTTTTGTATAATTTCATTACAAATGTTCTCCTGTGGCAGGAATGCACTATTTGAGATTTAGTAGTGTTTAACCTGCAAGATAGGCTTTAAAGATGTTATATAAGCTGATAGACTTCTCAAACCTTTTCATCAAAATGGATATAATTTTAATGTCAAGGGTTTTGTTATTATTCTAACTGATATGCAGTGCACAATGTTAAATATATTTGACTATAAATGCATGATTTGACAATGTTGCTTATTCACCTCACTGACTCAGTGTCCCCCCTATGTGAGCTAGCATACCGGGAACTAAGCTAATAGGGAAAGCACTGAAACATGCAGTATAAACACATAGGGAGTTTTACTGTCGACCTACAGTAATAAATATTGCATGCATGTGCTCATCTTATAGACTAAGTCACTGCCAATCATTTTAAAAGTTAGGGAAGACATATGGGATAGGATATATACAATAGGAATATGATAGGACTAAAAAAATCTCCAAACATTTAGCTGACACACTATCTTTAATCAAGAGTAAACCAAATATGTGAAAGGGATGCCTCTCATTAAGAGGTGAACTAATTAGAGACTATATTCATACACCAGAGCACTTTCCATTAGTAATTATGACAACTTAGGTCGGATGCAGACAAAATGCAATTTGCAGACAATTAATAACTATTGGATGCGGGCCCTATATATAGCGAAAGTGGGTATTACGGGGCATGGGGCAATAAGGGACATTCTAATCTCCGATCAATATTTCTTACTAAAAGCAACACTAAGAACTCAGTTTTGGTTTAATAATGATTGATAGAGGAGATTTTGAGGATTAATATTTCTTTATTGAAACAAATTCCGCAAAGTACATTTACGTCTTTCAATTAGAGCCAATAGCAGTTGGATATGATATGTAGGTATCAGATTTTGCCTATTGCAGTATTTATTACTATAAAACCAGGTCACCCAAGCGAGCCTATCAAAACAGGGCCGACCCTACTTTCTTTTATGCAATTTTGAAGAATTTTTTATATCAAATTATTTTTTACACTTTTTTCGTCAATTTTAGGTTCACACAGAGGCTGGCTACTATTTTCATGTTAGTATATAATGTAAAATAGAAATCTTCACATGTTCGCATATTTTTGGTCAATTTTAAGGTAAGGTAGGCCTATGTAGAGGGGCTGGCTTATACGTAATAATTCCATGTAGAAAATGATAATTCCGACCTACCTAGACGTTTTTTTCCCCATGTTACCTGAATCCCAGCATTACCCCCAAACAGATTTTCATGTGGTGTAATACGGGGCAAAGGCAATCCCTATATGGTAGGCAGTGCGTAGACTATGTATTTTCTCTACAACAAGCTACAGTACTAACCTTACTCAGCCCTCCATAAAAGGACTTTGCAAATTGAAGACATACTCTTTTTTCCCCTAAATTGATAAAAAGGCCTAAACTTAGTCATGCTTGGCAGGTACTAGCTCAGGGAACCTGAACTCTATATCTCCGTTCCCCTCCGCAATAGAGTTCAGGAAACCAGCGCTTTGAGAGTGGAGGAATGGGGGCGCGCAGGTGGCCATCACTCTCGTGTCTGGTGGCGGAGGGGGGGTGGCCTTTTAAATTTCGTTTTTGATACACTTTTAGGGCTTAGAAAAATCTGAAACTTTTCTAGGTTAAAGAGAAAATGTCAGGCTATCCAACGCAGTTAAAAAAAACAAAGAAATTCCAAATATTTATGGCCGAAAATGTGCGGGCAAGCACGTGCGCGCACCCATTCCTCCACTCTCAAAGTGCTGGTTTCCTGAACTCTATTGCGGAGGGGAACGGAGATATAGAGTTCAGGTTCCCTGAGCTAGGCAGGTACCACCCTGGCAGGTTAGTTGGCTCTTGGTTGGCCACCTGGTATGTATGCGTGGAACTACAAATGTTGTGCTGCCCTCTTGCGTCAAATAACTGAAGCTCTGGGGGAACCCCCATGTGTGACGTCATTAAGTGGGTCAGCTACTGAACTCCCCTTTGTTTTTATCTCTTCACTTCTCTACAATTTCCAGGTAAATCCATGCATGTTTTTCACTTATAAGCAGTCAAGTTGTAACTGCAGTATTTGGTATATGTTCCATGTGACTTATTTAAATTCTATGTCTAAATGGGGCAGTACAGAGTGTGTATTCTTATAATATCGCTCAGCTCAGATTTTCCACTTTCTTGAACTGGCCCCCTGTGGATAGTGTCTGAGGCTTTCAGTGTGGATCACAGTTTTGACTTTGCCGGGTGGCTTTGTTATCTAAACGAGGGTTAGCTCTGTCTTTACACAGTTATAAGAGAAGAGACAAGCTAGAAGTTCGAGTTAGTATTACAATTTACAATGTATAATATGCCCTAGACCTAGGCCTATATTTGGTGAAACTTCAGAAAGCTAGCTAGTACTAGACACATAGATCTAGGCCTACTCTAGGCTTATGTAGTGTTTAGGTCTTGACATTAAAATATTATTCTGCGAATGACATAGATACCATAGTTCTTCAGTACTGCTATCTAAATGTAAACCCTGTTACTTATCATTATTTATTACAATAATGCTGTTGGAAGGACTATTGTCCTATATGCCCTACCTATAGACCTAGGTAGGGGTCTAATGAAGTTCAATCCAAAGTTTTAACCGATGATACTCTTCAAAGTCTATTATTCAAGTCCTCATTATTAATAGTCTGTATGTAAATTGAATGAGGGCTATGAGGCATAGGCGTAGCCTACTAACTGTGTATTCTACTTATAGTTACAGTTCAGTCACCATGTTCTGAGTTTCCTATTTTCAAAGCTTATTTGTTATATACCTTTTCATTAAGTGTTACTTACAATAGTCTAAGATTAGTTTTAACTTTGTTCCCACAAGGTGGCAGTATGAGATGCTGAAGGTAAGCTAACCAGAGTGTCTCTGACCATGTCGCGAGGCCGAAGCCGTGCCTCTGGAGGCTGGGTTAGCCGTCTCTGGTTCGCCTTGGAGTACAATGACATCCACTCCGTCCGAAACCTCATCTCCCAAGGTGCAAATGTGGACCATGTCTTCAAGGAGCCGGGGCATCAGCGGTTTGGCCAAACACCCGCTTTCATTGCCACATCAAAAAATAACCGTGAACTCTTATCCGTGCTTATCCGTGAGGGAGCAGACTTGGATCAGCCCGACGTGATGGGTGAGACGCCACTTTTTGTGGCAGTACGGAGAGGAAAGATGCCCATCATGAAGCAGATAGTCATTGCAGGAGCGGATGTTAACCATCAGAATAAGAGCGGGGATAACGTTCTCTGCATGGCTATTCGGTGGGGGCGGAAAGACATTGTGGATTACCTGTTATCTGTGGGAGTCAAAGTGGACACTGCGAATAAAGAAGGTAGCACTCCTCTGCTTCTGGCCCTTGAGTTGCTCGCCGATAGCAGTGTAAGCAGCTCGCGATGTGGCACCCGACGCCGAGCGCCATCCAACTTGGCAGACATAGTTGAGCAGCTCATCCCACTGAGCAGCTCCCTGAATAGGACACATCCCAACAAAGGCTCAGCTCTACATATCACCCTCAGCATGGAGATATCTCACTCTCCAAACAACCTCAAGCTCTCCCGGATGCTCCTACAACATGGGGCTGTTCCAGACAGACTCTTCTTCCTCCGGTTTGGCGGGCTCAACGCGGCCACATCCCACCCCGGGTCTGAATTCTTTACGCCAGCCTTCTTCCAGCTGGCTGTAGAGTCGGGCGCCTTTTTACAAAGGGAGAAGACTTGGCTTATGCCAGTGCTCAATGAAATGCCTCAGGAACTCCAACCATACGAGCAGCTCTTCCGCGAGCTGCTCAGTAACTCGCTCAACCCCATGTCCCTGCAGAGCCTGTGTGTCACGTCCATACGCCGCATGCTTAGAGGCCCACTGTGGGGCAGCATAGACAGCCTCCCCCTCCCCAACACCCTCAAGAACTGCCTTAAGTTGAAAATGAACTAAACTAATACATATCTAAGGCAAAAGGAAAGATGTGTTTCCGGTAACATGCTAAAAGAATGTTGAAAGAATGTTCGGTATAGTATGACACACTTTTTGGGGAATAATTCCTTTTAAAGGATTTTCGCCAAATTTAATTGAAAAGCGTTAAAAAAGAAAATGTTAAGACAATATTTGGATCTGGCCGTTTTTTGTGGGTGACCAGAAACACACCTATTTTCTTGTTAATCATAATTACATATCAAGATTTTGGCAGTTATAAATAGGAAGTGCTTGTGCAACGAGCATATAGGATCACTATGGTTTTTAATTTGATACTCAACATAAGACAATATCAGATGCATGAGAATACCCACTAAACAAGTGTAAATGCGTTGGTTCCCTGTTGACCTTTGCTAATTTCCGAATTCACACTCAGTTTAATGCAAACAAGGGGCAGCATTTTGACTATTTCTCCTTTCTGGAAATACTATTGCTTTGTAACTATTATGCTGTAATGTGTTCAACGTATTATATCAGTGAATAGGATAGACTAAGTCACAATATGTCTCATTATATGATATCAGCAGTGAGTGGCGACCACTAGTGCCATATCTGTTTATTCATTAAACCGTTACCCCTTTATGGGCGACATAGTGCTTTAATGTACTATACCCCTTACAACCCTTGAGATGATTTGAGACAACAACAGGGGTTAAAGACGCCATTCGAGAGTGTATCTACTATCTACCTCGTTGTGCCGGAATTACACACCATGCCGTCTTTAAAGGGCTAATCATGGGAACACATCAGCAATGAAGGCGAAGCCAACTTTGAGTAACTTTATATAGGCAGATATTTACTTGCAATGTAATATTTAGAATAGTATAATGGTTATCGTCATAATAGACCATGAATTCACAAAATGCGCAATTATTTTATTGGGGTTTTATAAAGGACCTTTCATAATATAAGTGTAAAATATGGCGGGAGTACAACAGCTGAGAAAAATGCCAACTAAAATGTGATAATCATGTCGTTAACTGCGAACATAAAATATTTTTACACTTTTCAGCAAATCCGTCAGCTTTATGCATTGAAAATGCAAATCTCGAATGAATGGTAACTGGGGAGGCTTGAGTGATGGAAATCGTCTAAAGGTAGTCTAGTAGACATTATGTGAACTAATTAATAATGTGCCTTTCTAGTCTATTGTTTCATATAAAGTAGGATTGCTGCGCAGTCATTCCGGTCAAAGCTTAAGAAAAGTTGGTCTATGGATTCCTGACACCATATTGATATTGTGCTTGTGATGTCTCATTTCCTGTGTTTTCCGTTTGTTATATTTGGCAATATAAAAGAACATGAAAATTTTCTCTTGAGCATCTAAGAGGACGACAAAAAGAATAAAAATTATTTCACTCGTTTGCATCATTTTTGGAAAAGAGAAATCCATAGTCCAATTTTTTGATTTGGTGTTGTTGGCTAATCTACATAGCTAAATATCAAGGCAACAACTCGAAGCGTAGCATGGAACTTTTATTGTCAAATTCACAAATGTCCATTCACTCACTATGCCTTACTATGACATCCGGTTTTTACTGTAGGCTTATCCATCATAACTATTTTGTAAGGAGATAATTGAATGTAACTCTGTATACAGATTATACAATCAAATCTTCTGTATCGGTCATCTATTTTATGGAAACGCATAGCACATATTTGTATACCATTTGTACACAATAAATAAGGTATATATATCATGGATAAAAAGCTTTCATTTACTTTCCTTGATATGAAGTACTATACAGCGCGGCGACAGAGTCAATCTCTAATTGCAAATGATATTTGACAACTGATATATATATACTTCTTGCTGAATGGGATGCCTCTATGTTCATCCTGTCCAGCATTATCAGTGCTTTGTAAATTGACATTAGCTGCAACAATTTGTTACTATTATCATAACAATAATGTAACCTTTCCCTAGGGATCCTCGCGAACAGAGCATTGTATCAGAAAAAAGCTCTATGTTATACATGAAATAGGTTCTGATGTAAACTAACATCATATTGAATTAATTCCACAAGAAATGTTTACAAGCTCCATCACACACATGGCTAGTACATTGCTTCTCCATAAGTAACATGTGAAGGGAAAAGTGACCCAAGTGCACCATGCACTAAGGTCCCTTTTCACAGATCACGCCACATATATGCTGTGCCATCAAAACACGGAGACAAGGTTTCACAAAGACAGAATGCACGAATATCTCATTATACGGACTGGGTTCCTATGTCTTATCTCCTTCCACTGTACAATTTAAATTGATTGATTTGATTTTCGCCAGATGAACTTGATACAACACTAATCGCCTTTACCACAGTTTGTGTCCCAACCTAATGATGACACATTGGCACAGTTAGGACATCCTGAGAGACACTATTGTCTATATTTTAGCACTGAATTCCCGCTCTGTAAACATTACTAAAATAGCAACCATTTCAACACGTAAACTTTGGTGTCATTTGGAAAATATGTCCACATTGATAGCTTAGCTGTGCTTGGTTAACTAGTGTCATCTATATTTATGACATTGACGTCCAAAATGGCAAAAATAATGGTAAATGACTGTTGACGTCTTGCTGCAGATAGGTGTGGTAGCACAGCGCTAGCACCGCTTCACTATTAATATTGGCACGATCTGCGAAAAGAGACCTTATTGCATATAATTACACAGGATGCACTAAGGTCCCTTTTCCCTCGCCATGCCACAATTTTGTTGTATAACGCCCACATCACAATATCGCCCAGGATACATTTGCAACAACCAACCGTTCACTACTAATGCCATTGTATAACAAAACATGCAGAGGAAAGAGAAATACACCATACATGAATATTCAATTCGTTTTGTAAAGCATGTTTAGGGATTTGGCAGAATAGAGCTCAAGAACTTGAACTCAGGACAGGACTCAAGAAATCGGTACAGGAGAGTTGTGTCCACAATCTGTGAAAATCTCCTTTGGACAGTGTGTGCAATAGACGCACTTTTCAAATATGTCTGTGTGCCCATTAAATTTATTGCGCATCCTGGGCGCGGTCTAGACACATAGGTTTTGTCGAGCCCTGCAGGATCTCTTGATTGAGAGACCAACACTATGGGCTATGTAGGCTGTGATAGTATATGGCTGTGTCTCACGACCTTGGGCCAATGTTTTCATCTCTGACCGGGTGCCAGCTCTGACCGGGTGCCAGCTCTGACCGGGTGCCAGCTCTGACTGGCCTAAATAAAAACGGGTTATTTAGGGCAGATGATGATAGGATTTGGCTGAAAAGGTTAATGGATGTTATAACTCTTTAAACTAGTAATTATTTGCCCATTTTTATCATCATCTGCCCTAAATAACCCGTTTTTATTCAGGCCGGTCAGAGCTGGCACCCGGTCAGAGCTGGCACCCGGTCAGAGACAAAAACATTGGCTCAAGGTCGTGAGACACAGCCATATGCTCTTTCAGTAGCTA
Organism: Harmothoe impar; assembly: GCA_947462335.1. Taxonomy (NCBI): domain Eukaryota; kingdom Metazoa; phylum Annelida; class Polychaeta; order Phyllodocida; family Polynoidae; genus Harmothoe; species Harmothoe impar. The sequence continues at coordinate 25,189,566 of OX381710.1, forward strand.
TACTTGTACCACATTTAGATTACGTCCTACATTCTTGAATTCTAATATTTTACAGTGCAACCACCAAAGCCTTTGAAATATGTCCCGGACCATCGTGGTGTGAAAATTAAGACTATTATTATATTATAATATCAATATTCTGCGAGAATCTTAGAGACATTTCATTACTTTATAGCAAGTTATTCCATGCATAAAATGTAGCCAACAACTAAATATATATAATTATAGCCCAAAGTCCACAGCGACACTGCACATTGTGTGGCACAGCCCCTGTGCCGCCTTTAGCCCAAAGTCCATGGTGGCAGGAAGACGTCTTTCTCTGCTTTAAGATGGCGACGCACCTCTGCCACGCCTATTTTTCATGTGTAGGCGCTAGTGGCATGGCACAGGGGCGACAAAGTGGCGCTACAGCATATATCACAAGCGGCACAGGGGCAGCACAGAGTTGTTACCATTTTAATGATATGACCTGTTCCTGCCGCCGTGGGCTATAATGATCGAATTACATATCACTCAAATCTTAATGTAAAATACCTCAAAAACTAGCTCGGGACCCCCCACATTTTGCATATTTGTAAAGAACATGTAACTTTGGCCTTGTGCAGAAATCTGCTGATCCTGTACCTGAATACTTAATTACATCTCGCTCTCCACTGCGAAATTATCAAAATAGACAAGGAAATCATGTTTAAAGATTTGGTGTATATACAATTAAACATTTTACATACAGCGGTCTACTTGAACCTGTTCAATTTAATATTTCCTCCATATAATCGACCTTGGGCCTTAGAAGTTAGATCTTATGTACAGACGTCGCTACTTAACCAAAGGCATAAGGCCTGCTTTCCACTCGGTCTGGACAGCTTCTCGTCAACCTGTCCATAAATGCAGGGTTGTTTTACCATAAACATTTCACATTATGGGAAATGTAGAAGTTGTACGTACAGGCGTCCCGACAGGAGAAATACGCTCAATGCCCGCTCCATGTCACATACTATTCAACTACCGTGCATAAGTCCACCTAAGCCCCACTAGGCTTATATATAATGTAGAAGGTAGGGCCTATGCCAGCCGTGACTCAGGCACGCCGGCCTGCTACAGTGTGGCAATATTTGTAGGAACAAGCTGTAAAGTTTGGCCCGGGAAGTTTGGTCACTACCGCACCCATAGACATATCTCATTCTCATCCCAAGGTCTCTACCGTCTATGGAGGTCCGCCACTATAACAACCTGTTGTCTCTGATCCTCAGTTGCATTGGGTGGGTGGGTGCTTGTTGTAGCTTTCCATTTTCATATCAACCTCAATTGCTAACCGCCATTTTATTGTGTTGACATTGCACTGCCACACTGGCTGGCTATCAAAGAGATTGTAACAGGAGATGAGGATGTGGCTCTATGAACCCCTGTCAGTGCCTTTACCACGATCCGCTAGGTTACTTGTTCAGTTGAGCAGCCACAGTAATTGGGTACCACCCCTGGTACCACACGATATCTGAAATGTTACAACTGCACCGACCAGGCAAAGTATTTTGAGTCTGCAACTTTGACACGCATGATAACTCTCAGTGTGTAACTTCCTCATGTCTGCTTTCCAATGAGATGGAGAAGTGGAAGGTATGCACTTGCAATAACATAAGTGGTTGAAGTGACTAGTTTTATGTTACTCCTCTGCTTATGGATAGTAGTGTACTTGGGTATGGTCATCATCCAATTTCTACCCAGTTGTTTTGATGTTGGTCGGGGCCAACTTGTATAGAAGTTCCCTTCTTTCAAGGATGGCGTAGGGCTGGAAGTGTTCACTCAGATTTTGTCTACTTCATGTAGAATCATGTATGTGTAGAACAAAATTGTTTAGTCCGGCAAATACTTTGAGTGATCAATAGCTTCTGAGTATTTTGATGCACTGATGTGCTCACTTAGCCGAGTCAGATCCAAAGTGGCTGGTGATGCCGAGGGCACGGGCCCCTTCAACAATGTGGTCTCCATCAGTGGGTGTTCCCGAATGGATATAGTCGTCTACGAAATAACCAACACCGGGGATCTCTGGTGGGAATCCAGAGGGGAGGTCTTCTCGGGTTCTCGCCTCAAACACAAAACCAGGTGTCTGTGCAAGCAGTCTGAAATATAATAAAATACACATAGTTGTGAGAGAGCCAGGAAATATGGTAATAGGAAATTTACTACATGCACTTGCTGGTCATTTGTGATAATAAAAGAGAGACCAGTCTCACCCCCAGAGAGCAGCACTGATTGAGATGTCTACTTCTAGGGTAATTCACCAGGAGTCACCACAGTACACAATTGAACTTACCAGAGCCAATTGGAAGGATACTATAGACCCCCAAATTCTACCACCTGTATGATTCACTATTAAATAGAACAGGTAGAAAGGGGAAATTTGCTAACATACATTTTATATAAGGCTGTGTCTCACGACCTTGGGCCAATGTTTTTGTCTCTGACTGGGTGCCAGCTCTGACCGGGTGCCAGCTCTGACCGGGTGCCAGCTCTGACCGGCCTGAATAAAAACGAGTTATTTAGGGCAGATGATGATAAAAATGGACAACTAATGACTAGTTTAGAGCGTTATAACATCCATTAACCTTTTCAGACAAATTCTATCTACATCTGCCCTAAATAACCCGATTTTATTCAGGCCGGTCAGAACTGGCACCCGGTCAGAGCTGGCACCCGGTCAGAGCTGGCACCCGGTCAGAGCTGGCACCCTGTCAGAGACAAAAACATTGGCCCAAGGTCGTGAGACACAGCCATAAGGAGATTTTACTTTAAATAGCCACGCAGTCACTGTCATTCGCTATTTATTTGTACTGTACGGTGGATTTCTACAATTGACAACATGTTAATCGTGACGTCTTTTGCACAATAATGACGTGATATGTATATATATATATATATATATATATATATATATATATATATATATATATATATACATATATATATATAATATATATATATAATATAATATAATGTATAATATATAATATAATATATATTATATATATATATATATATATATATATATATATATCCATATATATATATATATATATATATATATATATTTATATATATCAGTGGGCTGAATTGGAAGAGGTGCATTAGCCATATATATATATATATATATATATATATATATATATATATATATATCCATATATATATATATATATATATATATATATATATATATATATATATATATATATATATTTATATATATCAGTGGGCTGAATTGGAAGAGGTGCATTAGCCAAGGGTTAAACCGACAACCTCGGGGTTGAACAACACGTGCTATAATTATCTGGTCAGCATGTGAACCATCTATAGATTACCCTTGAATTCATTAATCATTATTTTGACTTTCAGTACACCAGAACCACAGAATGATGCATGGGGACATTGTGTTGAAAGTATTCCTTTTGATTAAGAGATAACCTGGGTAATTTTATTGGGAAGTTGAAAATAAGGCAATGCTTTGACTACCATCGCTAATTAATGAATCTTCTGCTTTAGTATAGAAAAATGCCTTTCTTTCCTAGAATTCGATATTTAAAAAGTGACTCAGGATACTCTGCTTTTCTTTTCACCTTTGGGTTTAACTGCTGCAAGGTATGTTGAGACAAGATTTCCGGACAATCGAAATACTTTTGACCCTTTCAACGCTCCCACCTTGAACTTACAAGTTAGTCATAGTTTTCAGTTAACCCTAGTAGTATACGAGAAGTGAAATCTGATGATGGCAGAGCATGGGGCAGTAGCCCCTCCACGTCTGCCGTGGCCTTAACCGCATCACAATATGACATGCTGCAGCCTCTGCCATTGTCCCTGTATACACAATGAAGGGCCCCTGCAACTGTGCTCAGTTACTACCTGACAAGCCAATATGATTGTAACTAACCTTAACATATGTGCCTCAATATCTGAGTGGTTTGATTTTTAAGTTAGAAACTACAAATTTAAATCAAACTGTTTATAATGGGAAAAAAGATGACCCTTTGTGGAGTATGTATATAGAGACAGATATTGATTGATTGCCCAAAACAGAACAGCTCCGCAAATTTCCACCCCTACACATAGCCCTCCATGGTACACTAGCTCAAAACGGCACGCACCCATGACTACCCTGAATATCACTCACCCACAACGCCCACCTTGGTCCTCCCCTTTATACCCCCTGCTGCACCGTCCACATGTGTACCAATCACACACCCTGCTGGGAGAGATGGATCATCCCACGTGATGCCATCTCCACTACAGGGGGTCCCTCAATCACCTCTCCCATTAATGCAGCTCCAGTGCCACCAGTATGTAGCAAACATCTTGGTGTGATGATAGTGGGGAGTAGGAGTACTACTGTAGGAGGGGACTGGAGTAGCCAGTGCATGCGGCAACACCATTATAACTTGGAGGAAGTGGCCGGGGGGCACCATGACACTAAATTGCGCATGCCATGCACAGATGTACATTCCTTACATCTGATGTTGAGGTGGTATGATATGGGACATTGATACTGCCTGACCAACAGGGGCATTATGTATGTACATTAGTACCCTTTCAGGGGAAAAGTTTACAAACGTGAGGAACAATAATGATATGGCGTATTATATGGGGCATTCCTGTCACGGAGAGGGGCATTATGGGGCATTCCTTATGTCTGACACACACAGAGGCATTATGGGGCATTAAAGCGTATGCTGCCAGCAATGCAGTCAGCTAGGAATAACTTGCATTATAACAACCATTGCTGATCAATACAGGGATAGACACTAACGCTGGCCCGGGAGCCAATGGCCCGTAGCTTTGGGTCCGAGGTATTGCTGATTAGGGAACTGGGGAATGTGCTCATGGTGAGAAGAAGTACTGGAGATCAAAGCAATATGTATGCAGTAATCATATTATGGGGCATTCCTCATGTCTGACACAGAGAGGGTCATTATGGGGCATTCCCCATGTCTGACACAGAGAGGGTCATTATGGGGCATTCCTCATGTCTGACACAGAGAGGGTCATTATGGGGCATTCCTCATGTCTGACACAGAGAGGGTCATTATGGGGCATTCCTCATGTCTGACACAGAGAGGGTCATTATGGGGCATTCCCTATGTGTGGAATAGAGAAAACCCATGTTTCAATGTAATCTTTAGGTCTTATTAGAACCCACCTGTGTGTAGTGGGGCTGGCGTATATCCTCCTGGCCACGCTACTTGACTCGAACTTGTTGGCGATGGTGACGTTATTACCGAACAGACAGTACCGAGGCATCACTGTGCCCACAACACCAGCCAACACCGACCCTGTGTGCAAACCTATCCGCATCTGAAAAAGCAAAAGGAACACATTTCGCTCTCACACCGTTTCAAATGTGACATTTCAATAAGTACTGATTTAGGAATGGGGCGCCATGGATGGGTGGGGGGCGGGAGGCATGTTGGATTTAAGAAATTAGCGTGTACGTCGCCTGTCACATAAATACCTAAAGATCCCATATTTCAAATTTTAGCAAAATTGTAATGGAAGAAGGGCCCCTCTGTCGAAGTACCTTGCGTGGGTAAAATTTGGTCTATTCTGTGGCATGTTTTCTTCGGCATAGAGTCTCAAACCTAGTTAAATGCATTTCCGGTTTGTGAAGGTCATTTCAAGCCTCATTGTAATTCACCAATCCCTCCTAGAATAGCCCAGAGAGCCCAATCTCATTCCTCCCCCACCAAAACTGTCATGGCTGCCACAGCTCCTCAGCCTTGTTTCCGGTCTGCGCACACATTTGTCAGCCTCCACACACGGTGCGCATGCACACACTGATTGTCAGGATTGGCCGTTAGTGGGCGCTGCTCTTGTTTTGGTGACCTCAGAGTTCAAGGTGGTCGAGAGGAGTTATTCGGCTTTAAGTCGTAATCACGAATGTGAGGCCGCTGTTGGCGACCGCTAGGTGGCAGCACACCACCACCGGAAATGACTCCTACCGGAAGTGAAGGCCTTGACGAGTGGCTCCCCCTAAAAGTGCTGAGCTAAAGACCGTCGCACCCTCTGATTGGTTGAATTTACTGCCCTCTTCTTACCTTTCTCGTTGAACAAGGAAGAACATGAGCAGGTAAAAACAAAAACTTGGAAATTGGCCCTGAGTAAAAATCTCAAAAACCGAATATGCACATGGAAAGGTAGGTTGACCAAAAGATTACAACTTCCACTCTGCAGGTAACTTGAATGCCATCCCACTTGGCTACTGCTCCAGTAGCTATGCAGAATCCAGATGCTTCGGTGTACGTCACCATATTGGTTCCGCTCTTAGAATTTCTTGTAAAACTTAGGCAGGTACCAAACCCCCACATGGTATAATCCATCACCAAACAGACTACCTTCAGAACCATGAGCGAAATCATAACCAGGATCTCATGAGAGTGGCTTGTGGGAGTGGACGCGGGGTGCTGGCAGGAACCAGTTGCACCATATGCTTTATTATCGTTATAGTCCCCCCTTACCTGGAGAGACCTGCCGTCATGTGTCTTCTCCACCCCGGCCGCAGACATCATCTTAAGTGCCATCCAGGCTGTCTGCTGGGCGTGGTACTCACTAGCCCTGTGGAGCCCGCCCGCCACGCAGTACGCGTCTCCAATCGTCTCTATCTGAATAAAAGACGGAACAGTGTACAAATGTAGACAATTTTCTCGTAGATTATAAAACATGATAAAATAATGGTGCAGATTACAACTTTGCTTGCATATATTTGAGGTCTATACTGAATAAGACACAGCAATGCCTCTTCTCCCCACATGAATACGCCTGTAGACGATGGCACATGTACTCAGTTTCTGATTTTAATTTTGATAATTCTGATAACAATAAATGGCAACTTCTGCATAAAGGTAACGTGTTTGTCTACCAGCAGAAACCATAAAACCAATAGAAGATATCCCCGATAATGACCTTAACAACATTGCATTATAACTAATCGGAATTCTCATTTTCAGGTCGTGCCTTATTTATCGGCGCGTCTGACCAGACCACCCGACGGCAGACGGGAACATCAAGGGCGGTAACTCTCTTTATTTACAGAAGCCGCCACTCAACTTCCCTTTATTAGGTATTTTAATTATGTCATGTGATCTTGTGGTGTCCCAACTGATAAATGGGACTACTTTGTGTTGGCGGAGGGCCTAATTACACCCACGAGAAGAAAGATGGATTCTTCCGCCTGTGAACATTGGCACCCACCCGTTCGTCACGCGTGCACGTAAAATACGAGCTACCCATTATGCCAACGTCAACATTTCACATTTTACATCCAGCTGACCTTCAGACCCATTTGAAAAATTTCTTTGAAGTCTTTTTTATGTTAATTCGTTGAAATCACAGTTAATGGCAAAGGTTGCTGTCATAGTTAAATAAACTAAATCAACACAAAGAAACATGGGAATTGTTGCGGAAAGCAACCGGATGATCTTTTTGTGTAAGTGCGGTTGGGGATTTGAAGATGAATCTTGACTTTTCGACTAAAAAACGATGGCTGCAAACTAAGCTGAAAAGAGACAATTGCTTTCAGCCAAGAAGCTGACTGTGCTCCTAGGGTAGAAGTATATAAAGGTCATTAGATGGGGTATCTTTAATATGTCAAAGATATATCACCCACCAGCTAGCGATATAGGCTTAGGGCATAGAAAGAACAGCTGATACAGTGAGTCCTTTTTTCGAAATGTGTATAGGGAATGCCAATTGAAGAGCCCTGACAGTCTTAGCAAGGTCCCCCATATCTATCTATATATGGCACAACAGGGTGTGTTTGTTGCCAAACCCCCTACCTACAGCTGCCAGCTGTCTAGAAGACATTATAATCTTGGCTGGTTTGAAATTAATTACTTAAATCCAAGTATGTTGTGAAAAATGTTGAGTGGCCTCTTTCCCAATAGGCATTTCCATCTTTGTTCTTTTTCTTTTTTATCGAATAGGGCAGCTCCATTGATTTAAACATGGAATGTCGTATTTGGCCCCACTATTTAAAAACGCAGGCTTGCATTCCATAGCCCTGTGACGTCACCAAGATGAACCTCGCAGTGGTCTGTTAAATGGCCTAGAACATAATACTCTTATCTCAGTTTAATTCACAAAAGGTTAAAAATACACACATGGGAACATTCGTCTGAACTGTTGACTGAGTTACCTATCAATTAGAGAAAGTTTGATCTTGTAAAGACCTTGGCATTATTTTTTGACAATACATTCACTGTACAGGAGCAACCGACAGATCCCAGTATTGGGGTCCCTACCTTGTATACATCGAGCAGCTCACAGTAACCATCAAACTGGGTGTAGAGGGAGTTGAGCATGTTGATGACCTGGAGCGGAGTGGCAGTGGAGCAGATGGACGTGAAGCCCACCAGATCTGAGAACAGCATGGTGACGTCATGAACCAGGCTGGGCGGCACTGTCTCACCTGGGGATGAAGGGGAACAGGGATATATAGATACATAGATACATAGATACATAGATACATAGATACATAGATATAATATATATATCGTGAGCCTTTATCTATTTATCTATATCTATATATTATATAGATATAGATATATAGATAAAGGCTCACGATAGTGGGTCCAACAAATGATGAACAATGTAAATAGATTGGGAAATTACCTTTATTTCATGTCACTTTAAATTCAATTATCATATCTGGCATATCATATAAAGAGCCAACGTTTGGGTTCTGTGCCAATGATTTTGATACGATATATACCATTACGTAAATTACCATGTTTGTCATTTAGGCTCTACAGCAGGGTGATTTCTATAGAATATAGTTATGGCCACACCAAAAAAAAAAGTTGGTCAATGGATTTCACTTTTCAAAAAATTGTGCGAGCGAGGGAATTTTTTTTTTTTTTTTTTAAAGATTTTTTTTTTGTCAATGGATTTTGTTGGTGGAAAAGTGGAGCGAGCGACAATTTAAATATTTTTTTTATATAGCCTCTGACAAAAGTCCCCTAATGTAATAATCTATTGGTTGATCTGGGGGAATTACTGGAAGAAAATTTTGAAAAAAAAAAAAAAATTCAATTTTGAAAAAAATGAGGCGAGCGAAATCCATTGACAACTTTTTTTTTTTTTAAATAAAAATTTCCATTTCCGAAAATAAGGTGCGCGAAATCTATTGACCAACTTTTTTTTTTGGTTTGGCCTATGCTAGAAATACATTCACTGCTTTGGACATTTATTGCAAGGTAGATTGTACGGAATAGCTTTAAAGAGCTAAATGATACCCTCACTTTAATTATACCTATGCCCTTATTGGAATGATGCAATACTGTAGTACTGGGGAGCAACTTGCAGCCATGCACCATTTCGATTGAACCACATAAAAGCATACTGACGTATTCTTAAATCATATTGACATATCTTGAACTTTGATTATACATATAAATACCAACACCTATTGATATTGTCTCTGACGTATTTCACGAGCCATATCCCACGAAGCTGCAGGCTTTATGTCTTATTTGAAGCCATTTTACGAAGGGAAGACAACTTTTCCTTAACCCATTGAGTACGGCCACATTCTATTCAATGGGGGCATTGAATACGGTGTTCCCTAGACTAAGCATAGGAGATCTTTTATTTCAAAAGAATAAATAACGATTCTCGGATGATCCTCCAAACATGTTTTAGCAAGAGATGGACAACATGTTTCCTGTAGAGGCACCTGCCATATTCTATAATTCAAACTCCTTGAAGTTATTTTCCGTTTCCTTCAGTTCAAGCTACTTAAAGTATTAGATTTAACCAGCAGTATAGTTTGCACAGCCAGGAAATGCCATATTTCTTATACTGTGTAACTTATAGCTTCCTGGTATGCTGCTTACCCAGCCACAACTTGCGGGCCACGTCCCGGGGGAAGATAAGGTCCAGGAGCTGGATGTTCTTATCTCTCTCAGCGTCCACGGCCGCCGACGCCTCCTCCACCTTCTCCTTTAGACTCTCCATCCGCTTCTTTAGTCCATCCTGAATGTGGGAGAAATAGGGTTAAACACTACATGAAGAAAAGTATAAAGTAAACTCAATGAAATGTATGTATGATCTGAATTCATCTATTCACAATAGGAATGTATGTAGATTGTTTTTTGTTGTTTTGAATATTTCAACTTCCCATGAAGAACACGATAATGGTTTGTAGCAGGCCGATCTTTAAATATCTCGACTAAACAGCACAAAAGTATATCGGCTTGTTTATTTGTGTAGTTTAACGTCCCATTGACTTTGCAGAGGAGACTTACTCAAGTTTTTCACAAGTTAAAAGACTGCCATTCGGTTAAGTTTTCCACAAGTGATGGTAGGCCGAAGGGTGATCATATCCAGGATGATCGAATCTCTGAGATGAGCCAAAAAAGATAGAAATCCCAATCCTACACATTCACTGAAGCAATGGTTCTCTAACCCCTGACACCACATAGACATGGTATGAGAGGGACAGGTTTTTGATATGTGTAAGTCTACCACAGCATGGGAAAGCGCAGCCATAGGCATAGGAGCATATTGACATGAAATAGTATAATAGATTACGGATAATATCTCAATACCGTTCACCAGATGCATAATCTAACCATGTTTTTTCTCAATATATTTTCTGTCCAGTTACTTGACATATTCTATAGGTCAAGCTCCTTAAAGGGTGTTTCTCTTCCTTAGTTATGGATATCTTAACACTGCTTAAGGTTTAAGGAATGCCTGTAGTTTTAGTGATGGATGTACCCATGACCATTATCACTATACATCATAATTTACATGGTAAGGCTCTGGGGCCCGATGATGATAGCAGAGCGTGTAGTAATAGCCTGTCGTAACAGGCATAAAATAGTCTGTTACAGCATACCCAGGTTGGCCCCAACCCACACCATCAAACTGGCTGTATGGAGTTTGATCAATGTCACCGTTATAGTACCCCTCACGTCCTCCTAGTAGTCCGGAGAGCACTGATGTGGTCTGATTACAGTTATTGGTTGTGCCCACCTGAATGGACGATAATGGGGGACTTCCGCATTCACAAGAGCTGCTCATTTTCAGTAATTAGGCCATGTGCTAGTAATTAGGGAGCACAAATGACACACCACTGACAAAATGGGGCCAGTCGATCTTTTATAGTTCAGTCACCTCGGCTGTAAATAATCTTTTTTATGTTCCATGTTGCTTACTACCATGGTCCTCACTCCAATATATCCTCTACAAGTATATCAGTAGGTACATTCATTAACCTTTTATAGCTCATAAGGTAACAATTAATGCTGTCTAAAAAACGGTCCTTGTATGTTGCTCAGAGACCATTTATTATTTCGTCATTCTACATATCATACCTGAGATACATAACTATGATATACAGCCAGATACATGTTATTCTGTTGTAGTCCATAAAGTACCTATAACGCAGCCAGGGAATTACCTATTATGCTGATTTATCATCCCATCAAACAGGCATATTATGGACTACTGGTATATTTACATATTATCATAGATAGGCAGACATTTATGTTTCCCTTTCCAGTGAGCGGATGCAGGGCACCTGAGTCAGACCCTCTCCTAGAGGCGAACACTTCAAGGCCTGTCTAATATATCATATTACAGTTGTAAAATGAAGTTACCTGGGCTCTGTTCTGCTCGCCGAGCAGGATAACGTCTCGAGTAGCATCATGGAAGGGGAAGTCGGAGATGTAGATGCCCTTACCGATGAGCTGGTGGAAGTGTTCGACTACCGGTGAGCCGAGGAACAGGAAGGAACTGCTCTCTGGGAGGTAGACCACCTGACCCCGCAGCGACATGCTCTGTGAGCAGGTTAGGAGCAGAACAAGAGAGATAAACGGTCAGTGTGAGCAGAGGAAAAACAGCAAAATGGTTTATGTATAGAGGGGACTTCCAATACTGCCATGGTATAAAAAAATCTGTTTTCAAAATATCAGTCTGGGGAGACAGAGATATATGGGTATAAACCGTGTTCAAGCATTGGGGAAAATACACATTTTTACCTTAAAAATCTCAGTTATGATTTATTGGTTGATTTGAAAATCCTTCGTCGGTATTTAAACAGTATAAAGTAGACCCAGGATCTGTTTGCTACATACTTATGGTCTTATGCAGAATCAGTTCTCATTATCAATATGGCCCACTTATTGGCTGAGCTGGGGGAGGGGGGAGATTGAGCTCCCCATCTATTAATACATGACTTTGCCCTTAGCCCTACGTACTAATTATGTACACAGGAAGATGGCGACATCCCGTTCTCAGATATGTGATACCTACTCTAGTTTATAAGCTGACTGACATTTGGCATTTCCTTTCCACATTAAGGGCTGCAGCGTCTTCCATATATCGTGTTTCCCTAAATAGTCTTTTATTAGCCTAAATATGTGCACAATGTAAGTTCTGAACGAATGTAGAATTGGATAGATAGATTGCATGCATGTTGCAGGGCAAGTCAAGTCAACTTCTGGTCGATGTGGAATACAGTAGTACAGTGAAGTGGCAGTCTGCATTAAAGTGGCATAATCACTGAGGGTATCCCACTCACAATTCTAGTACTGTTCTAGTCTACTATGTGGTTAAGTGTGAGTGGTGAGATTGCCTCTTTAAGACCCACATACATGTATTCCGCTCTGACATAACCACACCCCAATATTGTCAGTCAATAACCCATTCAGTTTCTCCATGGGGTGTGGAAAATGGCCCTTCCTATACAAAACAATAGTAAAAATTGTTTCTCCACATGAAATGAACCATATTTCTCCACGAGTGGTGCCTTGGATCATGATATGACATGAAGTGGAGGCGGACCATATACTGCGGAAATCCACTATGCCAGACACACCTCGGCCTTGGTATGGGATGTACGCGACCCCATCATACAATAATGGCTTAACATCTGTAGGTATTTGTATTTGTTGTAATAAAAATATATATAACAATATGTGGCCCGCCTCCGCCTCATGTTATCCCATGTTATATGATCCAAGGCACCACCTGTGGCCTTTAGATGGTGTGATATCCACCCTAATGCTGTCATCTGAGCTGTTGAGTCTGTTTAATGGGGTTATGCCTACCCTTAATGATGTGATGCTGGGGAACTATTTTTTTTTATTTTTTTTATTTTTTTAAAGATTTTTATTAAGGTTACATCTAGTATAGTATGTAAATACATACGACCAGAATCTGAGCTACGGTTATACCGATTTGCAGCTCAGTCCTTCTTTAATTATTTTCCCTATCTGGCTATTCTAATCACATTTTGGTGTAATGACATTCATAACATTGCATATAAACATGATGTATATTCCAACATAAAGAAAAATATATCTTCGACACAATAGTCAAGTGGGAGGTGGTGGGATGGGGCAGGGGGGGGCGGGTGTGTGGGGGGGGGGGGGGGGGGGTTGTGGACGGGATGGGGCAGGGGGGGGGGTGGGGGGGGTGGATTGGTGATTGACAATTATGATGCAGTTTGTGCAGTGTGACCGGGTGGGCATGTAAGCACTCTCTATACATTTTTGACTGATTTGTATCAGTGGTGACGATAAACGGTTTCCACATAAACAAATTTGATAGGCCCTACATTTACATAGTCCTTGCTATAATGTATATTCAATTTACCACATTCCTATGTGCAATACAATGCACAATACACTAATACACTAATAGATGACACCTGGGTTTATTATATAACAGGCAGGGTGGTTATTTTTTATCATTGTACAATATTTTCTAAAATTCTTTTCTAGGGTAAACTCCTTTTGTAACTTATTCCATTTACGTATGGCTCTTTGGTGAAAGCTATTATATACCACCGGGTTTCTTGAAAACTTCTGAATGTATCTTAATCCGTCAGTGTACCTTGTATTTCTATTGTTTATAAGTATTGTATTTTCTAATAATTGAATCTTAAATGCATACAGGAGTAGATGTATATCACGTCTATCATGTAATGACCTACATTTACTCTCATTATGGAGCTGGACAGTGTTCAACCTTGGATGTGGTTCCAGTTTTACTCTGTGTGCTATACGTAGTGCCTTATTTTGTTGGGCCTGAAACCTTTGTGAGAAAGCCACTGTATGTTTGTCCCACACAATATCTATATAGTCAACTAGTGGGAGGATTGTAGTTTTGTACAACCTAATTGCATCCAATACATCTAGATATTTCCTAATGTCTGCGAACTGGTGGATTTTATTCACCACATTAAAATATACATTGTCTTCATGCTTTTTGAAGTTCAGATTTTCGTCAATCAATATCCCCAAATATTTGAATTCACAGACCCTTTCAATAACAATATTGTCTATACTTGGCGACATCTCTGGGGGGTCTCTAAGACCAATAGACATCCATTTTGTCTTCTCTTTATTTATCGTTAGAAGATTAGAGGCACACCAGTTACTAATATTATTTACACTATTTACTAGACATTCTATGTTAGTGGTGGATATCACGGCATCGTCGGCATATAATATGGTATTACATAGAGGTGCACATTTTGGTAGGTCATTTATGTATAATGTAAAGAGGATGGGCCCTAATATGGATCCCTGGGGGACTCCATAGCGTACACATTTTAGCTGGGATAGTTTGTCGTTTGCAATGACCTTCTGGTTTCTGTTTGTCAGATAGCTTTTAAACCAGAGACAGGTGGCAGAGTCGAGACCAATATTTTTCAATTTATTTAGTAATAAGGGGTGTGAGACTGTATCAAAAGCTTTGGAATAATCTAGAAATAGGCTATGAGTGTTTAGACCTTTATTGATATTATCATATATATATCTTAAGTATGTTGTAGTGGCCGAAGTAGTTGGGTGATTAGGCCTAAATCCATGTTGATTTTTATTTAGTATATTGTGTGTTGAGAGAAAGGTTCTAAAACGTTTGGCCATTAATTTCTCAAAGATTTTCCCTGGGAGTGGTAATAGGCTTATTGGTCTCAAGTCTGTCACCTTCTTGCTATTTGTCTTCTTGGGGATCGGGCAGACCGTGGCTACTTTCCACGACTGGGGGAACCTGGAGGCAATTAGACATCTATTGAATATAAAAGTGATTTTATCAGGATATTTGGCAAATATTGTACACAGAACTTTTGTTTTGATATTTTTAATATTGGAGGATTTAGTTTGGTCTATACATTTAATTATTTCAATAATGTCCTGGCTCGTAAAGGGTTGGTCCACAAGGCTCTCATCTGTTGCTTTATCTATTGACAATGGCGGGATATCTACTGCTGGGTGTTTCCCGGCCAGTGTCTCACCTATGGTCGAGAAATAATTATTTATATAATCTGCAGTTTTATTGTTATCTATTGTTAAATTAGTGATACTATCTTTTAGGCTAATAATTTTCTGTGAGTTTTTGTTTGGTAAAATTTTCCGAATAGCTTTCCAAAAGTCTTCAGGGTTCTTTTTATTTTTTAGGAGGATGGAAACAATATTCTTTTTTGTTCTAAATATTTCAGCCTCCACGGCGTTTCTTTTGAGATGAGCCCTTAACCAGTCATTTGTATTATGGGTACGTCTTGCTTTACAAAAGGATTTGTCTCTTTCCCTCATTTTATGTTGGACCACTGGAGTGAGCCATTCCTGTTTGTTAGCAGGTACTACCATTTTCCTAATAGGAGCTGTATATAGTGAGTCATTAATGTTAGTCAGCATTATCTTCCAAAGCGTATCAGGTGTAGCCTGTTCATGAAAACCTGACCAATCTGCGTTCAGATATCTTCTGTAAACATCTTATATGTGCCCAATACATGCATACTCATCTTGCATTGCGCATTCTGAGAGGTATAGTGTTATTAAAGGGACAGTAAAACGCCGTTTTAATATCCGTTCGACAGGCTACGTATAGGCATGAATGCAGCAAGCTGAGTGTCAGTAGAGCGTCCCCCTCCTACCCAGGTTACGCCCTAACTCCAGCGGAAATTGAATTCCATGCATTTCTCTCTATCAGGCTCTGTGGCTGTACGCAAGGTGTCAGACTACTGCATGCCCGGATGTGCGCTCAGTATTGGTGTCATTGGTCTCGTACATATACTATCCCGTTATATGCACCATGGGGTAGATCATCCCAACTTTCAATGTCTTTAATGTAATGGGAGTTTTCGATGTAATGCCCTATACCTTTTAAAATCGCTGGTACCCATAGCAGTCGTGGGTGGTTGAAAATGACTTATAACCTACTGCTGAGCCCTGAAGTGTTAAAAATGGTTTAATCCAATATGCTTGCAGCCAGCCGTGTGTAATGGCTATATGGATTTGAGGTCTGCAAAGTTTAACTTTTGTTTAAGTCATTTAATGGAATACTAGGACTATATTTCCTGTACATTTCAATTGGTATCTGCAGGGATGAGTGGATACTGTGTGTTCAGTTGAAAGCCATCTATAGTACACGCTTCAGGAGAGTCCCTCGTTCACTGCCAAGGTATGGATTTTACATAGCAGAGTGTGTGGGGTGTGAAAAGACCCTTAAGGGCCGTATCCGTTCAATACCTGCAGTATAAGCTCACAAAGTACACTAAGTGTCTGTGGGTTTAAAGAACCCATGGAGGTTTCATTTCTTACCATAAAACATCAATAGGTCTCCGTGTATTTCCCCTCACAGTAAGACAATGATCTCCGGGAATGATCTATACTCAGCAGTTCATATTGTATGCACACACACACATCATCCTTAGAAATTCGTAGTTTGAGCAATACCTCGACCTAGGGAACTGGATTTATGACAAAGTTTAATTTATTGTTGATCTGGAGGATAATTGTTAAATATGTATAAGCTACACAAGTTTGAGAACATTCAGTACATCTCCAGCATTATCAGGTCGTAAAATGCTTACGCCAAAAGAACAAAAAACCACAGAACTGCCACTGAACATGGGAACTCTATTATTATTACACAGGCTGAAAGAATTCCTGCATTTAAATATGACCCGGCAGGTGAAACAGGGTATATATGTGGTGAGGGGATTGATGATTAAAGTTTGTGTCAAGATTTTTAAAATGAGATATCAAAAAGATATTATTGGTTTTGTGGGAATTAGATCTTAAACATTAATTACTGAAAATGATGACTAGGCCTTAAGTTTCACTGTACCCCTATAAGCATACTCAAAGAACTAACCTTAGCCAGTGTATTTTTTGTATAGATTTGGTTCCCAGAGGGATCTCCATGGTATTGTTTTAGTTTTGAGCAACTAATGGGATTTTCCAAATAGATGGAACAAAATGTTCCATTTAGAATAATGATATTTTCCCAAAGCAACCACAACATGCAATATGTGCCCACAGGAAACGTTCCAGTTACTCTACAATACCAGCACCAAAGATATCATGTACATCCGTATATAAATAATGCAGTTTCTATTATAAGAGTTAAGAATGCATGTGCCTTAAAAAAGTTTCCTACAATCGACTCACGAACCGTTGTGCTGACTCACAGATCGCTGCTTCGATTCGGAAACCATGATTTTAAAATTTCAAGCAACTCTAAAATAGCCACAAAGGGGCCTAAAACTAATTTGAAATTGGATAAAATTTTCTAGAGCCCATATACGGTCTCCATATACAATATTGCTCTCTGACCTACACTTGGTAGATTGCAGCAGACACATGCAACCATCACCTGTTCAATCACAAGAACCGCACTGTCCACGTTTTTTTAAATGTTTCTCATGCGGTGACCTGCGGTTAGGATTTCCTCGTCTTATAAGAAACTAGATACTTTGTGACCTGCAGGTTAATGGCCAGTTGGAGTGCAGATGGTACCAGTCCATTTAAGTCATACAATCCCGTTCAGGTCAACGTGATTCCTTGCTGACCTCTTCAAAATCTCTTTGGATTAGAATCAAACATATAAAGAAGGGACAGGTGGCCCTGGTTTCTCATCAGATCTCTGTCTCGGCATTTTGGAGCTGAGGCTGAATCATGCCTGCATTATATTTGGAGGACTATTTGGAGAAACATCCTATCCATAAGTATTATGAAGTAAGGGAGTGGTCATTTTTTAACAACAGGGGGGGGGGGGGGGTTGGTGGATTTGGGGGGGGGGACCAAAAAAATTTGGACCCCTTGAAGGGGGGGACCAAAAGAATTTCGACCCCTCTTGAGGGGGGGACCAAAAAAATTACACCCCTTTTTAGCGAAAAAGCCCGCACGTTACTATAGCTCAAAGGGGTCGGCCACGCTCATTTTCAACATGCCTAGGGGGGGGGGGACCGAAAAAATTTTGACCCCTCCCGCGGGGGGGACCAAAAGAATTTCGACCCGCTGGCGCGAAAATCCACCGACCCCCCCCTGTTATTAAAAAATGACCACTCCCTAACCAGTTCTACCGTGTAACCCACCAAGAAAACACTGTATAGCAAACCCTAGTACTGTCAGCAACGTCTAATGTCGTGGGATAGATTAGTAGTCATAAAGCCATATCTCCAGGGACTTGTATATATATATATATATATATATATATATATATATATATATTTATATATATATATATATATATAAACGACTAGGTGGTATTGGTATGGCCACAGATTACCGGTAACATCTTTTTAACTGAGGCTGACACAGGTGGCCTGTTAATGTCTACCTGAGTTCCTCCTGGTCATCTGATGATGTAACATGAGTACTTAGTTTTACCTGGACACTCCCCACTTTTACAAAGGACCCAGGTGACAGGCAAGCTCGTGAGCACGTTGTCCGTCAGTTCCATTAATGTTTCTTATCTTTGTAACCCCTGGAAGTATTTTTTTTGTATTATGTGCCCACCGTATGCTCGCTGCACGCAGCCATTATTTCCCTCTAGATAAGCATATAAGTGCATAAAAGCTGATGACGTTTCATAATAAAAAAAGACACAATAAGAAACACATGTAGGGGCATAAACCCTTGGTTCCGTATTGAGAGTTTCTTCATGAGTAGGTTTCAGTGAAATGTGAAATTTTGGTTAAAGCAGCTTCAATAATTGATGTCAAAAGGCTTTTATCAGATACGTGTATATTTTGGTGACGTCTCTGTGAATCACGTAACCGTGGACGAAGGCATACACAGTCCATCAATGCCCTTGTGAAGAACAAGCCTCTCTGAACCGAACTATAAAAAAACTATTATTCCCTACAGAAAAAAACAACAACTCACCTGTGACTGAGTATGCTCTCCGTTGGCGGCGTGCTTGCCAGGTATATCAATCCGTATCTCAAACTGCCGGTTAATGTTAGCCATGAAGCCCTCAGCACTGAGCGGCTCCACCAGGGGGCGCACCACCGTAAAGTAACGACTCAGCTGTGGACTGCGCCCCCTGGCCAGGTCGGCAGAAACCATCCGGAAGAGACTTGCCCCCAGCTGTGTGATCGTCAAGGACGTGTCAAACGCCACATGGAAGGGTAGGATGCGACATAACGTCGCGACCGATACGCGTAGGTCGCTAGGGAGGCAGGACAGCGTCGGTGGGGTCAGTTTAGTTCCGTTTCCGGTTGTAACACCGTCCTCTCCCATCGTTACTTGAGGTGAGAGAAGTAAAAGTACCGCCCATTTTCCCTCCTCCCCTTCGGTATGAATGTCTGAGGTTGGTTTAGATACTACATCCTCCTCGACAGATATCCTCACAACAAGGTCAAGGTCAAACAATGACCTTGCCACTGCGCACACCATCCCGCACACCACATGTAGAAACTCCTTCCGGTAGGGGTTTCTCACCAGAAGCCGCAGCGAGCGTCCCTTAATTAACTCGTCCTCATCTAGAGGGCGCTCACACCTGAAGGTCATGAGCTTGACCTTGGCGGGGTTCTCTGTGGTGTTGATATGTTTCCGGAAGTTGTCGAGGCTGTTGAAGAAGGTGCCGACATGACTGCCAATGGAACGCAGCTCCCGCTCGTACAACTCCAGGATGTCCCCAAACAGTCGACTTCCGGTACTCTCAAGGACGTCCTCAAGGTCAGCACCTGAAGGGTCAATACACAGGTGATATTTATTCATCACAACTGAACAGTATAATGTCACTTCAGCAACCTGAAAGTATGATGGTGTAAAACTACACTACAGGCCTCCAGCCATATCTAGTATTAGGGCATAGGCCTACATAGATCTATTTATTGTTATTTTCTGCGTAATTGAAAACTTACTGGTACTACCAGTGGTAGCTATCATTGATACCACTATGGACAGAGCTATGATCAGCAAATCTAATTAACTTGGCATTAACTCACCCAGTAGCTTTGCTGCCTCGGTGGCGCCCCCAATGAGCAGATCGTCATCCGGGTAGCCCCTCTCCACAGTCTCTGTCGTGAAGGAAGGCCCCAACCTCTCAAGGTGAAGGTCACTCGTCTCCCTGCAAAGGTTAAGGTCAGAGCAGGGTATCAGTTGGTGAGTTCTTCAGAGGATTCATTCCCAGCAGTACGTGGGTCTGTCTGGGGTCAGGGATTAGGTCAACGCGTGAGGGAACTGCTTCAGACAGCCTGTTGAGGTGCTAGAATTGCTAAATTCTCTATAAAGGATCTACTATTTGGAGATCGCACTTAAGTTAACCAGATAATGATAAGTAGGAATACACAGGATCCCTGGGGCTCGATTCATAAGTTTCTACGATATAGAGGGCTATTATACTGCTACGACCATTGCTAGTCGTCTAGGGGCCATTTTGTGTCAAACCTACGACAGCTGAATAATAGTTGTAAGGGTGGAGAAAAATAACCACACTTACGACCAGCTTATCTCATTCGACTAGCTTATCTCATGAAAATTGTAGAATGCTGTCGTACAAATAAAGGGGTGCATTTCACAAGAAAATTGTAGCAAATTTCTCATCTATCTAATTGTACAGAATACCTGTATAAGGTGGTCTTAAGGGCAAAAATGCCCATTGCACAATAGATGGCTGAGACAGCCTCTGAAGTCATCTCAGCCATCCAAAAAATCTTTAATAATGGTTTATTTTGTACCAAACCAAGATGTAATAAATGATAATGACATGTATACTAACCTGTAAGAATGAGTGGCTCAGAAATTCGAAATATCATACATATTTTGAAAACCATAATTCAACTATTTCCTCCTAAATCGTAGTGTGGGTAATATTCTAATGTACTTTGTAATACAAAGTTAAATTTTTATCTTATTACTCTTACAACTACTTTCTAATACAAGTGATACGATTGAGTAAAGGAGATATGTCCTATGATTCTAATTGTGAAATGCACCCCATTTTTCTGTACGACTGCGTTCTACAACTCCTTGACTACTACCTGTAAAAAAATATGATTTGCCCTGTTTTCCCTACAGACATGTTTTTTTGTGGTCGTAGCCTTTCTGAGCTGTCGTACATTGTTATGAATCGAGGCCCTGGTGTAACTATCCTGAATCGGTTGGTGGTATAGCCATATCGACTTTCAAATAGCTGCGTCGTATTGTCAAAAGTTGATTTATAAAAAACGCAAGTCTGGCCCTGGTTTAGTGGGCTGCCCTGAACCACATACATGTTGATAAAATTCATCAAAATAACATCGGCTTGATAGGGCTGCAATAAAATCATATCAGTGCGCAGCCATGCCGACCATTCTTACTGCTTTGCTGTTCACATTTTTCATTCTTTTTACATGACTCCCCCTCCTCTTCTCTTTAAACGGGTTTTCTCTTCAAAAGAGGGATAGCAGTCGAATAGACAGATCGACCCACATGTCCCATGCAGTGCATCCTTTCTGCATGGCTGTGGACATGTTTGCCAATTAATTGCCAGTTTCACAGATTTCTTATATTGTGTCATTACCAGATTACAAACTTATTAAATAAATGTGGGGTCTGCCTGGCCACCTACCTCAATACATTCCAGATTCCCTCTTGTCTGCTCTCAAGCTCAGTATGAAAAGCACTGTACAGCAGATCAGCCTGAAAAGGAAAGGGGACATGTTTAATAAACCGCTTAAAACACAAGTATATAGGTGTACCAAGCATATTATAATTATAAAATGATAATTATATGACCTGACAAGTAACAACCCAGCAACTTGTATATTGCACCGTGCTATAGGGTTATATGGGCAGGTGTTGTAGAACCTGGGGTGCTTTTTAGGAGGTTTGTTTTGTTTAAAGGTTCTAGTCACAAAACACCAAACACGTGTTGCAATGGTTCAAAATATCATTAGACAAATCTAAATCTTTTCCAAAAGGGAGGGTTCCGGTCTGGACCGCTAGAGCTCCCCCCCCCCCTCCGCCCTGTGGGTAGATGGATGTTAAATATCGTGCCTAACACCCAAATCGTACCATTACTGACGGCAGATTATGCAGTTTTCAAATAGTCTGAATATCACAATCAACTGTGTTATGGTGCAATCGACAGATCGACTATTCCCTGGACATAAAATCAAACCAAGCCATCTGGGCCGTAATGATTTGATTTGCTGTTGCGAATACAAATCCCTTACCCATGAATATTTAGCCATGTTTTTAGGACTGGTTTCGGAAGGGTTACAGTTACAGGCATCAACAACTGCTCTATTTGTCCTTTAACCCTTTAAAGGCCGGATAAGACTTTAATACGCCACTACTATGGTGATGCACTGCTGATGGCACGGAATGATGCAACAATGCAGCGATGACAAGTTAATTAATCGACTACATTGTACTGGTGCATCATGATGACAAAAATGAAACCCATCTAGTCCCACACGGGTTAAACCCATCTCTGCAGGATTACAACTCTACTGTGGCATTTTCTTGTGGATTGATTCGCTCACAAAGTCTCCCAGAACCATCCCCCTACGCCGCCCCAACAATGGCAGCTGGCCTTTGAAATTGAGATTCATAGTCTCTTAAGGACTTTAATGAAAAAAGTGATCCCACCTCGTCTATCTGCGTTTCACCTCATTTCAGAGAACCACTAACCGTAATGGGGCCTACGGTATGAAGCTTCAAGTTGCCTATTCCGGGAGAAAATCTGATCATCAAAATTATTTTAGCCACCTGAAAGAAGTAATCTCTAGAAGACATCATGAACGGATTGAGGTTGAGGAAAACCATTTCAGAGACAATGTAATATTATATTCATCTTCTGATGAGGACTTGGTGAGAGGGTTAATGCTTTTATACAATCTTCTGACATGAATAAAGCCTTGAGAACTTACTCGTCGGAAGATGTTGAAACCCCAGGGCACTACTATAATGGGGATTAGTGCTAGTATTTTCTGGTATACATAGGACATGGACTGATACAGGGCTTATCATAATTTATTCATCTCTTAGATCCTAACCCCCTTGTAACATCACTTTTCAAAATAATTCCATTGCGAGAAATTAGGAGACCTTTTGATATAGGAGAGCCTATAACCCAAGAACCGGGAGAAATGTGAGGGAAAAGAGGGAGCTATAGAAAAAGACAGTGGGGAAGACAGAGGCAATGAAATGGAAAGGGGGTTTGGGGGTGTTTTTATATTACCATAGCGAATATCAGTTTTAACGTTTTAATAATCCACAGGTAATCTGTTATGTATCCACAAAAGAAGAAGCATTCCTTAGTGATCCCTTAATTATTCTATTATTCCCTAACCTACTGGCGGTGCCCCTGGCGTACAACAATAATTAGCAGCATGAGTACATGTTGTGTGCATTATCAAACACGAATTAATGGGTTCTAAAGGGAAGCGCACTCCAGGCGTTTCAGTTAACACACAATTTAAAATCCCTCTAAGCCACCGTTTCATAATTCAGCTCAGAGTAGATGGGCACTGTGCGCGGAGAAGCAGGGCGGATTTGACTTGGTTTAGGTAGTTTCTGCTGGAATAACAGAAGCCACTATGGTATGCATGGGAACCTGCAACTATTAGATTTTTCTATCATTTAAAGCCCTCGCTTACCGGGTAGTATATTTCATCTACCAACTCCAAGACAATAACGAGGTTTAGATCACGACGTGTAAGGCAACGTGTGCATCTACATCTATGCTAAAGGATGGGCTAGATATGTTGCTGTACACATTGCAAGAAGGCATATCTAAACCTCGCTAATACATCATGTCTTTCGGTATAGCCAACAACGTTGCAATACTATTGATGATTGGTTAACTTCAAGTCAACTTCGTGAGTGGTTTTATGTTGATTCATTGTTTATCAATGTTAATCATTGTTGGACTGATACTCAATATAAGTATGTTGGTCAGCAATGGCGCTATTGATTAACCTATTCTCAGGATTGATTGGTCAACCTATTCTCAGGATTGATACATTGATTGGTGTTTGCTTCTATGTTTCTGGTTGTGTCTAATTGAGGATGTACATGCCATATGTAGATTTACAGTACTTCTTAAGGTTCCCAGTTAAGGAAGATTGTAAGATGGCACATAGTCAAGTCAATTCGTCGTTATTATGCAATCCAATTGTGTCCATTTAGTTGTTATATATACCCATGCAATACTAGGTGACCCTATTTTACAATAAATAATAGTTTTAGTATAAAGAACACAACGTTTCTATGGCCACGACTGGGAATGTATTATGGGTGTTCTCCCAGTGTAAATATGACTTATATTTTTAGTCATGGTCTTCAAGTGAAACCTTTGGATTTACAGTCTTATCCCTGTACCGTTTATGTCTCTGTCCATAGGTGCATAATTTCTGCAAAGGTCTCTGCCATGGCCACGGTAACAGATCCAACTGCTGACTGCTGAATAAGTACATGAGGTCCATGCCCTATACTCATCAGATCATGCTTCAAGGTTAATATTCCTTTATCATCATAATGCACCTACCAACGAGGCAATTAGTGCATCAAAGCAAGTGCATTAAAGTACAGTGACAGTTTTAGCCGTTGGTCTGATTAAATACTGTACCTTATAATGGGATGTTGTCGATGACCAAAGTCTGCAGAGTGCACCGTATTAATGTACGCACAAGTAATGGCGTGGCCATATTCTATACTTATAGTACATTAGATCAGCATTAGGACCTCGGCCTGCATTGGTCCATGTGTTATACTTTATCTCTGTATACTTCATCCAGAGACACCTATCCGGGATCATTATAGTTAAAACAAGATACACTTCAAGATTTTTGAAGATGTCTGCTCAAATGGGTGTTGGGATAAAGATTTATATTAGATGCAACCCAGTGGGCACAGAATTCAGTTCCACGTTGAATCAATGTTGAATCAATGTTGAATCGACATTGACAACCAGTTTTCAACGTTGATTCAATGTTCTGTGCCCACTGGGAAGAGGAAGTGTGGGCGGCCCATCTAGCCAGTGAAACATACCGGTATATACTTGTGCAGATCTATGCTTTGACAGTTTGGGTATTGTTAGGGGTAAAGGGACCCATTTTGATACAATTATTGCAAGGAGGCATAGACATCAGCACAGTGAGATTAGTGAGAGTCAAACAATTGATGTTGCCTAAGGCACATTTCCTCGCAGAATTCCTTGAATATTCTTCTAAATATTCTTCTACGCCATATCACAAGATTCATGCCTTTTTGAGGCCTCGATGCTCGACAATGCCAGACTCTTTCAGTCCTGAGTCTAGCATGTGCTGAAGTCTCGCTACAGTATCAATGCTTGAGGGAGTGTAGTTTTGGTGACATTTGCACTGGGCCCATTGATTGAGATTTGACTTGATGTTTCCATCTATATACAATTAAGGATGTCATTGCAGGTAACGTGTCAGGTAGGATTGAATAGAGTCTATTTCCTGGTGGGGTCATGTGTCAACTACTGAGAACCCTTTTACCCTTTTAGTGTATCCCCATGGCTCTGACCGCAATGCCTCCTGCTGGGACATTGGTTCCTTAAGATCATTATGGACCTTCTCCTGACACCAGCCTATAGTCGGCTGTGAGCGTATATCCTCATTATCCTAATGTGGGGACCACACAGCTTCCTGACTCATATTCATCTAGCTTAGGTATGGGTGACAAACAAAGAAAACGTTTGTCACTATTTTCCGCCATGCATCCACGGCTACATATTTCTTCACAGAAAATACCGAGACAATCGACTGTTAGTACGACCAAGATCATTACCTAGAAATGCCTTGATGTGCTGGATACAGTCAGGTTACAAGAAACATGCATTTCATTCGAGGCCCACTTTGTGAATCAATAGTAGCAAGGGCAATCAGTGTGGAGGTAAATCTCCATCCACACCATATTGAATACATGGTATTCATGATGATCTAGCACATCCCCTGTCAGCTGTACTTAGTGGGGTCCTTAGCAGGAGGCAGGCCAATATAGCTTCTAACGCCATCACAACATGGTCACCAAGCATCCCCTGGGAGTCTTACAGGAACCAGAACTAGACCAGGAAGTCTAGTAGATCAAGTGGAACATGTGTTGACTATCCGTGTACTCTTTAAGAAGACTTCAGCTTTAATTTCTGAGAATTTGTAGGTGTCGTAACATTAGTTATTTTCTGGAATACTCGAAGATAGCATGTATAAATTTGTTATAACCTTCATGTGAGGTACTCTATTTTTCAATATAAGAATGACTCCAAGTCCCTTAAGTTAAGGGTTACAGAGCAGGACACATCCTGAGTGTGGGTCGCTCACGGCCTTACCACCTCTTCTTAAGCTGCTTTCCCTAAGGGCACTAATCAGCTGACTGCGTCTGAAAAAGTGCTGGTACTTTTTAGAGTTGAGGCTTGGGAAATTGCGTTTTTGTGAACTTTTGTTAACGAACCACTTGAATTCAGCATTGTTAACATTTGTGCCTCTGCATCAACTGTCACCATAAAAAGAATAGGTAGAAAATAAGTCAATTATGTCATTGCAATGGCTTGCCATTGTTATTCCACTTTGTTTCCAGCAAGTTCACACGTACGTCCGCAATTACTAAATATGTTTGAGCACTTCTAAACTTCAAATGCTTTGGAATCTCAACTATACTTTATGAGTACTTTCTGCGGTTTTATTTTGAAAGGTGGAAATGCACATTTTTGACCACTTTGATACTGTACTCTACTAGCAAACCCCTTTTCCTAAAAATTATACAAGCCACACTGGCATTCGTGTAACAACATACGTATGAAATAAACAAATACTAATGTAATGTTCACGATAGCATATCGAGAGCATTCAGGGCATTATCTAGTACAATGTGAAGAATACCATCGTGCATTATCCATGTTTGAATTATCATTACTGAATATTAGCTAGCTACCTAAAACACAATGAATTTGGGAGGCAGGACTTGGAGAAATAAAATGTTTATTATTTATAATAAAATTATAAACATGGATTATATACACACAACATTTGATTTATACATTTTAAGAGTCGGCAATACATTTATGACATTGGATGTATTGACTTGATGGTTGTAGTATGTAAACCTTTGAATATTGAATGATTAGATTAGAACCATTTGTTGACATTTTATGGCGACAAATATTATAATATAGGTGTGGGTGGGCGGGAAAATATGTAGTAGTGACGGAGGATGGTATAATGTTTACAGCCGGATGTTGGCAGTAATATAATGTAGTAAAATAATTGAATGAAGTAAATTGAATATACAATATTGACACCAGGTGGTGTGTGTGTATGAGGTTTGGTTTTAGTCCACCAGCTGTCAGCAATGACCACCCCTGCGCGCCCAAACGTGCATGAGTAACCCATTACTGAATATTAGCTAGCTACCTAAAACACAATGAATTTGGGAGGCAGGACTTGGAGAAATAAAATGTTTATTATTTATAATAAAATTATAAACATGGATTATATACACACAACATTTGATTTATACATTTTAAGAGTCGGCAATACATTTATGACATTGGATGTATTGACGTGATGGTTGTAGTATGTAAACCTTTGAATATTGAATGATTAGATTAGATACCAAGCCTGCAAGATGTATATGATTGGGATGGAATACGGGGTGGGATAAAATTACGGTAGTAAAATACAAGTATAATTATAACATTGATGTAAGATTTGAATCTGATGCATAAGTTGACTAGATGCACAGATGTATGATGAGGGTAATTCCGTGATGTGAGAGACACTCAGCTCATTTTTTACTAAGAGCTCTGATTAGTTTTTTGTTGACATGTCGGCTTGCATCAGTTCTGATGTATGTTCTGTGTACGTTTGAGCTCCAGCCTCCATACCGCTGTACCTCCAACTCCGAGGCCCCGGCCCTGAAGGCCTGGGTTGCTGCCGCCGATCTGAGTCCGTGTAGGGTGTACGCCCCTTCTGCTAGACCCAGGTCTGTGAGACCCTGCTTCCAATGTTTTCGGATCTCTGACGTGGGGACAGGGGCCCTGGAGTCGCTGAACATGAACATGGGGTCTGAGGCACTGTGGGTTGGAATGTCCATGCACATTTGTCGACATGCTGTCACCACACAAAGTTCCATGTCCTGTGCTGGTGAGAGTGTGAGCAGTCTCGACTGTCCTGTCTGCTGCAGAGTCTTGCCCGACTTGATGCACACTTGTATGTCCAGACCTTTGAAGGTCAGATCTCCTCTTGTGAGGTGGTAAATACCTCGGAACCTTGCTTTGGATGGGGGTGTGACTTCCCCCGGCCTCAGCGCTGCATAATACTGCATCAGCAGGGCTGCCCGTACCGTGTTGCTTAGTGGGCTCCCCTGCAGCTGCATGACAATGGGGTAGAGCACGTCCATGGGCACTGCCTCCTTGGACTTTGGGACGTACTCCTTGTTTCTGTTTATAGCCTCCATGGCTCTTGATATTCGGACGTGTGACATGGGGTGCATTTGTCCTGTCACCAGGGATATGTGCACCCTTGCCTGTGACAGATAGTTCCTGATTGTAGCTGGAGCCTTGAGGTGTAGCGCCAGGTACTCCAAGTAGGCACACACCAGTCCCGGGTGTGGGCTGTCTGGATCTCTGCCGGCCCTCCACATGAACGCCAGGTATGTGGATGCGCCGATCTTGTTGTTCTTCCTGGTGCCCTCGGCCCTCGCCTTTTCCTGTCGCGCTGTTGCCAGTTGTTGCAGATAGAGAATTGCCGGATCTGCAATATATTTTTGGACTTATTTGGTCAAACAGTTCAAGGTGAGAGTGTACAGGTAACAGTTTGTTGTTGACTACAAGTTCATTTGTGGCTTGAGAGTGTGCCATGCTGAGGTGGGTACGACTTAGTCTATCTGCTACCTCGTTGTCGACCCCGGGTACATGTACATATGTAATGGCTACATCTAGGTTTGCTTGGATGAGCCATGTTTTCCTAGCACAGTCTAGGAGTACTTTATTTCTCCCTCTACCGGTAGTGAATACACTCACAGCTCCCTCATTGTCACAATGCACACGGATGTGCTGGCCCCTATGCTTCTCCCCAATGAGTGTGTTGAGGGCCACACCCACGTTTGCGGCCTCTAACTCTGATATACAATCTACCGGGTTGTCAATATGACACACTTGTTTAAAGTATGCATATTCACCATCCGTGCCGCCGATGCCGGTAAGGCATGCATCTACATACAGTTCCCTGTCGACTTTCTGGCGTGGTATCATTGAGACCCCATTCCAGGTTCTGCCAAAGTCCAAGAACCATCTGAGATCCGCTTTCATCTCACTGTTGACATTGAGATAGAACCCTCGCATGCCTCTGAGGGCATCTAGCAATTTGCTGACGAATAGCCTAGCCGGCTTCACACATTTGGCTATATGCAACAGTCTACCTAGTATGGATTGTAGAGTTTTCCTTGTAATGGATCTACGCTTGATAACACGACCCACCTGATCCAGGGTCTGTGTCAGCTTATCCTCAGGCACCGCCAGTGTGCTGTCTGACGTGTTGACCTCGATTCCAAGCCACCTGACAAGCTGTGCTGGGGGTTGTGCCTTCTCCAGGGCTTCTGGTAGGCCCAACTCTTGCAGTAGGTGCCTCGCCCTTTCATAGTCACTCTCGGCCTTGACCCTGTTTGGAGACACAAGTATTAAATCATCCAGGTACATATGGGACACGATACCGTCGTCTTTGAGAATTCTGACAATGGTAGTGGCGATGCGCTGCATGCTAGAGCTGCTGGCCCTGGCGCCAAAGGGCATAGTTGTGTCGCAGTAGAACTTCCCCCCCCATTCCATGCCCAGGAGCGGCCATGACAATGGACAGGAGGAGAAGTTCTTGTATGCACGGGAGACATCACAAGTGCTGAGGTGACATGTGTCCCCCATCCTAACAATGTCTGACACCAGTGTGTCCACCGTCGGTAGCACATGTTGGCGTAATTCACCACAGATGGTGTTTTTCATAATGTATGCATTTACACTGGACTCTCTCGGAAAGGTCATGTCTATGATAATTCTACGTGAGTCTGACTCCCTTTTCTCTCTCGTCATGATGGGTGACACATGCATCCAAGGTGAAAAGGGGGGCGTGTCACACGGGCCAATGAGGCTCCCATGTGACATCTCTTTGTCTATAAACTCGTCTACGCTCTTCTTATAGTTGACAGCACTGGGGTGGTTGGGCACCCCCTGAGTGTTGGATGTTGGACCCATATAGCCCAGGGGGAACCCATATTTAACATATCCTAACAACTCCCGGTCATCATCACATGTGTCTAAGTACTTCTCCCATGCTGGAATATTGAGTGCGGTGGGGAGAGGTACCCTAGCAGATTTACAATTCGGTAGTCCAGTTTGCCTAACTGTCTCATATATGTCAGCCCACCCCTGTGTGGCGGGGCCCGTCATGTGTGGCCATGTGTTGCGTCTATGATGAGCAAACGCCTCGGGTGACATGTTTACATCAGACTCAACATCATTGGTTTCACACGCCAACCTAATTTTACTGAAATCTATGATCGTACCTTCGCTTGTGAAGTTGGGCTGGGACCAGAGGTAACGAAGTC
Organism: Harmothoe impar; assembly: GCA_947462335.1. Classification (NCBI taxonomy): domain Eukaryota; kingdom Metazoa; phylum Annelida; class Polychaeta; order Phyllodocida; family Polynoidae; genus Harmothoe; species Harmothoe impar. The sequence continues at coordinate 25,220,399 of OX381710.1, forward strand.
TCCCATCCGTCGTCTCCTGGCGCCCTGCCGACCTGTCTGTGATCTCCCTACACGCGGGAGGCATGTGGCATGATAATCCACTGCGGTTCCACGGGGCCGCTGCTTTTAAATCACTAATAAACAGTTCAAATTCATGAGAAATGTGGCTGTAATCGTGTATTCCGTCCGCGTTGCTCGGTCCGCCATTTGCAATCTCGTCCCAGTTCACGCCAGACGCGAGAAGCGGGCCGCAGCCAATGAGCGGGCTTGGCGCGGGAGGTGTGGCGCTGACGTCACGAATGTTATTGTTATGATACAGAGCACGTGTACTAAAGGGGGCGTGGTCCACGCTTGTAAACACTGCGCCACGTGTAGCGCGGGCGTCCGTGTTAGTGTTATGACACACGGCGCCCGCCTCTAGTTTTTTGCTTGCTTCTGTGTGTTTGGGACATAGACATCGCCTGCTACAGCTCCTCGAGCTCCAGTACCAGGTTGGTGGGTGTGTGTGGACTGGAACATCTTGTTGTTGCATGCGATGATCGTGTGGGGGAGCTGCTTCCCGGAGCTATAACAGAAAGCACACGCATGGAGCATCTTTACCCCACCCGCGTCATGATGTCCTTTGTGGCCACACCCTTTCACCTGGTTGTAGTCTGGACACGTGACTACGACCCTGGATCCTGATGCACCTGTTGTGACATGGCCGTTGTCATCACTGCTGTAACATAACCTGAATCTTAAGTTCTGTATCTTCTGATACTCATGCCAGAAGAGGTTCTTCTTTTCAACCTCATCAAACACATACTGTGACCACCTCATGACCTTCTTCCAGCTTCGTGTGAGGTCGTCGGTGGTCACCTCATGGAGGTGTGTTGTGATGTGGGGTGCACTCTCTGGATCATAGGCGGGTTTATACTGGAGAAGGGCTATGAGTGCATTGATATACTCCTTGCCGGACATTGACCCCCTTGCATCTAGCTTCTGTTTTAGGGTGCGTATACCCTCCCTCTCTAGGAACATGTACGGCTTCCCTATGAGTTTACCTGTGTAGATGTCATTAACAAAGGGGGAACGGTCTTGATTCTTACCCTCTGTGTGTTGGTGATCTAGTTTCTCCCGTTGCAGGTGTTGCTCGACGAAACCTGCTGCGACAGCATTTTGCCGGAGAACAGCGGGTGTCGGCAACACATCACACTGTGTGGCTACGACACCCCCTGCATCGGAGGGCTGTGCATATACCTTGACCTCCTGCCCTTTAGGAGGGCTTGGTGGCTTGCTGTGAGTGTCTACTTCAGGTTTCTTGGCTGCCTGGACCAGGAAGGCTAGTTGTTGGCCCACGGCCGCCATGGATGACTTCAGGTCTGATATGTCGGTCTTCATGGTGCCTACATCCCCCTCAATTGTGTCGAGGCGGAACATGGCAGAGTCAGACAAGGAAGGCATACAACCTGAGTGTGACGATCTGGCGGTGGAGTGTCTCGACCTGCCTGGTCGTTGTGAAGACTGGCTGGTGACGGAGATGTTGGAGAGGTGCCTGCCCCTGGTGCCCACGGTGCCGGCGTTGCTGTGGGCCGACGCGGAGAGCTGGCTCGAGTGTGACGATGGCGCTCGGTCTACCGTTCTGAATGATATTTCATTAGATGAAGAGTAATGTGTAGAACCATTGCTCTGTGTCTGACTGGCAGTGCTGGCATCGGCCGCACCGTCAGTATTGATAGACCCAGCCCGGCTTGTACTCGTCATTGACCTGGTGTGCGTCCTGCTGGACGTGCTGGCGGCCATGGTGGCAATTTGTCAGGATTACTCACACAAATTCCACCAATCAATTCCCGACTCTGTTTACCCCGTACTTTGAAAATGACACTAATAAAATATGGCCTTATATCTTATAAATGTTTGTGTGTTAAAAATAAGATACCCATGTGAACGGTGGCCAAGATGAATGTAGATTTTGTCAGAGTAAAATATGTAGTAGTGACGGAGGCGGAGACAGAGAAGAGAATGGAGGATGGTATAATGTTTACAGCCGGATGTTGGCAGTAATATAATGTAGTAAAATAATTGAATGAAGTAAATTGAATATACAATATTGACACCAGGTGGTGTGTGTGTATGAGGTTTGGTTTTAGTCCACCAGCTGTCAGCAATGACCACCCCTGCGCGCCCAAACGTGCATGAGTAACCCATGATAATATTTCTTTTCTTTTGGGAGAGTCTCACCTCCAGGGAATACCTACCCTGGATTCATTAAGAAATTTCTTAATAATAATGTTATACTAATAATAGTGCTATACTCTTCGTGCTAGTGGTACAATTTATCAAAACATCTGGTTCATATAAGTCAGCGGGGTAGCTTTGAGAGCTTCTAGAGAATATGATTCATTATATCTAGATCATAACATATTGTTGCTAGGGTGTATTCTAGGCAGTGCTAATTGATAGGCGGTAAGAAATGTTCATTAAAAAAAGCTGTCCAATCAAGCAAGAAAGTCTCATTTAACCTTTACACCTAAAATTAAACCATACCTGTAAGGTTATGATATAGCCACTTGAACTAACTTCACCTTAAACATTCTAGAACATTTGAAATGTTATGTTAGTAAGCATGATGGTAAACTCCCATATCATACCTATCCAGCATTATATAACGACGATGGATGCCTTGCGCAGTCCCGGCCACTCGGCCAGTTAGCGACACCAGACAGTCATTCCCCTCCCATATTAAACCTTCTACAGCTGAGTAAATGCCACTACTACTCCATTAGAACTGATCTACATGACCTGTCCCCTGCAGTATGGCCAGTGCTGCAATAGCCCTGCAGCTTTATGAGATGGGTCATTTCAGAGAAGTTTAGTATTAGCCATCCAGGCCTTGGCACCCGCCTGTAACTCGAGAGTAATAGACATACTCTATACTATCCAATCAGACTTAAAAGGAAGTTGGTAGGATATTAATAGGTCAGGGCATTATGTGCTGTCTTGTACTTGCATCGGATTTATCGAAGCAGTGGCCCTGGTTGCAAGAAATTTAATGGGAACTTCATTTTCCTCTTCAACTCAGGTTTCACGATTATAGAATGCGTACAAGAACGTATCGGGACATTACTTTCGCAACGAGTTTTGATTAGGGTTGTAAATGTGAAGTATGAGCTTTATGGCTTAAAGATGGCGAGCCCTTTCGTGGTTGCTCAGGGGTTTCTCCGGCTGATTCAATGACAATTTAAACATGTCACTCAATTATTTATAGAATCATAATAACAATGGAAATCAAAATCAGCAGACGTGAACACAGGCAAATATTATCCAATGACCGCATTGGAAAATTCACCCCTACTACTTGCCACCTAAGGCCAGCACCTAGCTGAGACATTTCTCCTTTTCCTTGAGCTTCTTACAGCTCTTTTTTCAAATCTTCCAATGAAGGGCCATTCGAGTGATTTGGTTTATTCTCAGACCTTCTCAACTACCATGTAAATCATTTCCACCAAGTTGTCTTTAATTGCCTCCTAAATCAGAAAATTCTGTGTTAAACGACATGAAAGGGACTTTCTGTGACGGTGTAACCCTCCTTCTGCTAGTTTATAGCATGGTATCTGGTGGGATTGGCTGCAAGTACTTTTTAACTGTCTGACTTTATAACCTTTGCCACCTTTACTGACCCCCATGATCCCGTGCTTTAGAAGCATCTTAAGGCTATGCCGTATCTCGTGGGTACTTGAATCTCATCCTTAGAATCAGAGTAAACTTCCCTCGGTCTCACAACCCCTCTTTGTGCTTTGTACTCAACTCCCATCATTTTCTTAGAGTTCACCTATTTTTCCTTTACTACTTTACAGGATTGTATACTTTGAATCTTAAGATATACCTATTAAGAATTTGAATAATTATCATGATTGTCCTGGATAAAAATGGGCATTATTCAGAGGAGTAAGGGTTAGGCCCACAATTGCTTCCGTGGGCTTTCCAACTGAATTATGTCTCACAGGAATTGTCCAGAACAATCCTCCCTTACGCACCAACAATGGCAGCTAGCCTTTGAAATTGAGATTCATAGTCCCTTGAGGAATTTAATAAAAAGAAAGATAATCCTCCCTCGTGTATCTGGGTTTCACCTCATTTCAGACCACTGCTGATGGAAACTACCATAATGGGTTGCCTTTTTGAGGGAAAATCTGATTAGCGAAATCATTTCAGCTTCACAAAAGAAGTAATCTCTCAAAGAAATGAGGAGAGGATCGAGGCTTAAGAAAGCCCCTTTAGAGACAATGGAACATATAAATCTTGTGATATGGCGTAGATAGGAGGTGATGGTCTCATCTAACTTCTCAAATATTTAGAAGAATATACAAGGAACAAAATCTGCGAGTTACAGACATACAGGAAATGTGAAAGTTTAATATAGTTGCAGAGGCTATTAAATAATCTATCTGTTGTTTGTTGTTTGTGCATGAGTTACCTGTATGAGTTATCTTAGGGCTTTATATCAGACTATGCTGGGAGCGTATATGAAAAGGATGTGCCCATTAGTGCTCAGCGAAATCCAACATTACTGCGGTGTTCATGGGAGAGAGGAATAACTTCACCTCTCACGAGAATTTGGATATCAGATAACAGGACCTATGCTCTACACAGAGAAAGGCGTACACAGAGGTATACAGCAAACAGGAACAATTGAAAATACAAGAAGCACACATATTATTAATGGCATTAAGCAATATGCTAACAAGTGTTATCTAATTGTTCAAAAGCAAATCACTTCCCTGCTACCGCTCTTGCCACCACGAGCATGTCCCTTACATTAACTAATTTGGAAGTAATGCATAGGGATGTTCCAATGGAGGAGCCAGAAGAGTAATGAGAGACGGAGACCCGCTGGCTCATTGATCGAGTCTTGACTTGACCTTTCCATTCATACAATTAAGGATGTCTTTGCAGGTAATATATCAGATAGAGTCACTGAGTCTATTTCCTGGTCGGGTCATCTGTGAACTAGTCAGAACCATTTTACCCTTTTAGTGTATCCATATCCATGATGCCTCCTGCTGGGACATTGTTTCATTGAGGGCATTATGGATCCTCTCCTGACACGAGCCTTCAGCCAGTTGTGAGGGTACAACCTAATGTTCTAATGTATTCCACGAGGTTCTGACATTAGATTATAGGCGTGGGGGATTGACATTTATGATAATCAAATTGCACTCGACGACAATCACAGGAGAGACATTCATTTGTTAACCTATGCTTATTCTCTATTAAAGAATCAAGACATGTTGGACGATCGTAATATACCTACACGCAGACATTTGGGTAAAAGGTTTAGGGCTATTCGAAGCCTTAAGCCAATCATTGTTAATAGTTTTCTGTATAGAGCCATAGAGCGTTGGAACAATCTCAAACCATTATATACGGTACTTGAGACCCTACGGGATTTCAAGAAAGCAATCAAACGTGATTACCCTAATTGCTTCATGGTGTAATCTATGTCATTTTGCCTTACTGTTCTCATTCATCTCATCTCATCAATATTTATATTATTACTGTATTACTTTACATTACAGAAAAATCATGTGATTAATCAAACAACATGAAATATTTGTAACATACTACTATGTCTCCATAGCTTGATATTATTTCATCATTACAAGCCCGTCCAACAATCAATGTAAATTAGATAGGGGTCCTGACGGCAGAAAGGCAATGCGCCTAAGTCTAGGTTTGGCTATACGCCATTAGATCCAATAAATACTTTAAAAAAAAAGTACTTGAAAGCTGGGATTCTCAGCCAAGGCCAACAGACTTGACAGTCCATTGTGTCATGGTTGGTAATGCAAAATATGGCTTTCCTTTGTGACCCTCTTTATGAATCAATAGTATAGCATAGAAAGCAGGAGCAGTTGGTATGGAGGTAAATCTTCATTCATCGTATATTGACTACATAGTATTATGATGACCCAGCATGACCTCTGTCAGCCTTATAACGTCATCCTCATATGGGCACTCAGTGTCCCAAGAGCCTTGCAGGAACGAGAAATAATAATAGGCTAGGAAGTACATATTTTTGAGAGAGAGTAGTGCTATGTAGGTTACATACTTTGGTCTTGAGCTTTTAAGTAAACTGATTCTCTATTACAGGCCAGATGTGCAGTTAAAAGCTTCGTCAGAACTTTAATCAAGTTGCTATGAAACAGTTTTCCGCAAGGAATTTGCAAAATATGTTATAATATTAGGGCTACCATAACATAATAGATGCAGTCCCTTGTAGTTGGCTTAAAACATATATTCAATGAACCAGGGATCAGATCCCCATTGGTCAGAAGCTGAGTGAGTTCCCATGTTTTGCGCAGCTCATGTTGATGTCAGACATCTGCTGAGCAGCTCACTGAGCACTGCTAATCCTGGTGTCGGGGACCGCTCAGGGTTTCCCACCTTGTTAAGCTGCTTTTCCCTAAGGGCACTGATCAGCTGACAAGGTCGGATAAAAATGAGCCACTTTTTTTCTACATTCAAGGAATGGTCCTTTTTAGAACCTTTCTTTGCAAGACTGATATCATGAACATGTAGAAGAAAGTAAAGTTGATATAGTTCTATAATGTTGGTTTGTCCTCAATGTCAGAAACATACATATATCAGCCCCATTATGCGGCCGTACACATTATGCTATAATTATTATGTATTAGGGTTGTAAAAACCAATGCAATTGGGACTCAAGTGGCATTGGAAGTCGTATCTATTGCACTTTTAGAACACCTTCTCCTGAGAAAATATTAATGAATTCTGCCCTTGGATATGCCAGGGAGCGTGCACATGACATAATTGTTGACTGATTTAGAATCTTACCTTGTGGACCTTGACTTCTAGAATCCCCAGGAATGTAATAGTAGCAGAAGGGGATGGGAGTTAGTGGAAAGAGGGAGGCCTCTAAGTCCAATGCCATATCTTACCACCCGAGCCTTTATAAGCCATTAGGGCCTTGGGCAAGGCTGGACACCCACCCGGCATCCCAGGGAAATGGGACTCAAGGACATCAAATGGAGTCATTCCCCTCCCATGTTAAACCTGCTATAGCTTTGTAAATGCCACTACTGCCTGGTGAGGGCTGATCTAAGGTCTTCCCCCTGCAGTGCGGTTACTGGTAGTAGGCCTGCAGCAGCATGAGATGGGTCATATCAGGAAAGTTTGGTATTGGCCATCCAGGACCTGCTTGCCACAGGGCATGGGGGATGATAACCATACTCTGCATTGTCCAATCAGCCATAAAAGGAAGTTGGTTGGACTTTTACTAGCCAAGCACCACAACACTATTGTAGGCTTCAGTTTTCTACTTCAAGGAAGTAGCTATTTTCATGCTGGACTCAGATTCCACGAGAGTTGCTGCAGACCGAAGTCTGGATTGAGCAGTGGAACTACAAGATCAAAGATGATATACAAACAGATGTCTCCTATGCATATTTAAACAGTACACTCATCTCATGTCCGTTTTTTAGATGAGGGTGACATACTTCATATATGGTATCATATATTATTGTAGACAGACCTTAAGTTCAAAGATGGACTATAGCATGCATACATAATTCTGCTCAAGGTTTGGTTGGTGTTGTAAATGTGAAGTAGGGCCTTCATGGGCCTCAGGGAGGGTTGGTGAGGGGGTTTGGTTTGTGATCTCGACCAAACTATCTTTAAAGTGAGTCTTGCATCAGGGCTTATTGTAAAATGGGTCACTCAATTATTTTCTGTAATACTTTCTGTCACTTGGCCAGAACTATTTAACCAAAGTAAGGTATCTGAAACATAATTTGTGTACCATAAGTGAGTCTGCAACATTTGGATTTGTTGACCTTCCTCGTGCTAGGCTCTCTGTATGAAAAAAACCCGGCTTAATTTCAGTTACAATAGCAACCAGTTATGTTAAATCAATCAAGCTTTGCACAGGACTGGCCTTGCTTTGATCCATGAAGCTGCCCTCTTTTCCGTTGCCATGGATGACATCCCGAACATGAGAGTGATAATATTATAAAACCTGTTACATAGTCTGATGTACATTTTGCGTATTGTACAAAAATATTTCTTTTTATCAGTTTCCTAATTAAATTGCTCTAGATCTGTTAATATGAATGAACCAATTATTGCATATGTCATAGGACATTAGATAATATGCAAAATGATAGCCAATGCAGAAACCAAGTCGATTTCAGAAACACAATCTACTCCAGTAACTTGGGGAGAACCATCACCTGTTATTGGTAGCAGGAGACTTTCTTTGACTTGGTTGGTGAATTCCCTGAAAGTCCAATTAGACATGTTTTGTCTGTGTTTATGGACTTGTTTTTCCCTTCACGCTCGTTACTTTCTCTCCTCATTATTTAGAGTTCATCATTTTTGTGTCTCAGCCCCCCCCCCCCCCCGCCCGGCTTTTTACGATTTACCTGCTTCCACCCGCTGAATCTCTATCATCATGCATTATAATTATGCTGCATATAGCATCTACCTGCATCTATCGTCATAGCATTATTCTCTTTTGTTTCTCCTTGGCTGTAATCTCTCCTGTCATGTCTACCATAATTCCCATTGGTGCCGTATGCATAACAATGTTGGTCCTACGCCCACCTTCATCCATCATTATAACCAATCTTAAGCTATTCAGATCCTGCGGTATGCATCATGATTGGTAGTGCAATGACACAAGTGCATTGTAATAGAGTGACATCATTGTTACAAATCTTCACAGGGTATTGGACAGACTATATTCCAAATGCAGAAGATTCACTTCCAAGGCTGACCCCTGATTGGGAATAGCAAGATCCTTATAGAAATAGCCCCTTGAAGGCACATTTAAGTGCAACAGGATGTAACCACACAAAATTACAATGATGTTTTACGGTAAAACTAGTCAGTGGTTACGTGTCCCAGCTACCACCCCTGACCTACCTGTCACAAATAGGCATGACAGATGATGTCATAAGGGTAGGAACTTCCGATAGGCCTATTCACACTGTGAAGCAGCTATGTGAGGGTGCAGGGGAGGGTCAGAGGGGCTCTAACCATAGTGTCCTAGTGTAATACCAACTCGGGTATTGATCAGTGATAGCGTGCTGCTCTGACATCAATCTCCATAGACTTTTATGTAAGTTGGGAGTTGGCACCAGCTTGTAGTAGGGAATTCTCTGATTTTCAATTTGGCGCTGAGTACAACCTAACAGACCTTGAGTTTGGGCATTGTGCACCCACTGGTGGGTGTAGATAATAGCTACTTCCATCCAACATGATCACTCACCTGGCAGGGCTGAGGGGCACTCAGAGGTCAATCTGAGGGGCACCAAAAAAGGGCAGTAGTGACACTAGGATCTGTATTGGATTTGGGAGGCAGGAAAAGACTTGGTTAGCTCAGCATTCCATGTCAGTATGGATGTTGAGAGGAAAGTCGTTTTTTGGCTTTTTTATTTCCGTCTCCATTCTTATCTCATCATGGACAAATAGGTAACTCTTACAAGAACTCTGATAAAGAATTGTATCAGACCCTCTTCACATTGCCCTTCTTTCGTTAGAGAACTCTTCAAATGTCTCAATATTGGATTATTGTTAATTGATTTCTCATTAAAGTTCGACTAGGATTATATTCAATGTGTCCCTGTGCATATATATATGAAATTATACAAATTCACATAATTCGAATGAAATCCCAATGTAATGGCTTGTCAAAATGGATACCGGAAGCGATGCTGGAGTGCAGATCAAGACAATCAGAACACTACAGCGCCAACAACATTCCAGACATGCATGATCATGATCATCGCCAAGATGTTAAATGTACAGTCACTTGGGAGTGAGTGGGAGGTAAAAGAAATTGGACTCAAGTATGGCGGGTTTTTGAAAAGAATCCCAAAGAAAGTAGTGGGGTCGTAAAGGGAATAGAGGAGTGTGGAGTAAGGGAGGGGAGAGAGGAGAGGCTAAATCCTTTGATGTTGTATCAAATCATCTCCCAGGACTTTTTGTATAAATTTACCATGATTATGGACATAAACCTCTAGAATCCTGATGAATGCGATAGTAGCAGTAAGGGGCGGAAGGTAATAAACGGATGGAGGACTGTCAGTCCGATATCATAATTGTCGTCGTTTTACCTTCCACATTAAATGTGCTATAGCTCAGCAAGTGCCATTACTCCATGTTGGGGGCTGATATAAGGCCTGCCCCAGTGGTATGGTCAGTGCTAGTAGTAGCCTTGCAGCTGTATGAGATGGGTCATTTAGGAAAGTTTGCCATTACATGACCACCTAAAATCTACCACCCAGAGGCTATGGGGAATGATAGCCATACTCTGCCAGACCAACTGCCATGAAAGAGTGGAAAACTTCTGATCTGCCAAGTTCCAAGCTCCACTATCTTTAAGCTTCAGATTTATACAAGCAGTGCCATAAGTGTGAAGGCACTGACATTGTCCTCCTGGGGTGGCCGTAAGTGCAAACCAAAGTCTGCATTGAGTAGCGGAACCTGTTCTCATAAAATATACGTCCCCTAAACTTATTCAACCTATAAATATAGTTTTCTTGTAATGCGGCTGACATACTATTATATGTTATAGCAGAAGTTATAGTACACAGACCTTACATTACATTTGGACAGGTGCTCACAGATGGAGTATAGAATGTTTACAACATCGCCCCGGGACATTACCTTTGCACCCGTTTGATTAGGATTGTAAATATGAAGTAGGAGCGTTATGGCTTAATGAGAGGCATGTGATGCAGATGCAACTGTCTTTTGGTGCGTCTTTAGGTCTTGGAAAATACCTTGGCTTGGAAGTATCAGATTATTACAGCATGATGTAGTCTTTTTTACTGTCACACATGTCCCTTAGTGTGTTCCTTGCACCAAGGCATATTGCGAAATGGGGTCTATTAAGGGCTGGAATTATTTGTCAGAAATTGACAAAACGTAAATTTATATTAATCACAGGGCGAGTCCATAAGATGTTTTTCATGTTTAATCTGTATACATATTTTATTACTGTTCAGTTGATTGTTTCTAAATCTGACCTATTAAATACTGTTAAGTGTTAAACCATGAGTAATTATCAAACTTCTCCACTTCCATGTAAATTGTCTCAAAGTTCTCCTAATTGCCGTGTAAATCAGCAAAATAAGGAGAGAGGGGGATAGCTGCGACTGTCTAACACGTTTAAGGTTAATTCCACGGAATCTGGTGGAGCCCCAAGTCCTTTAAAACTAGCTGACTTCATAACATCGTTACCAGAGGCGTATGAAGCAAATATCCACTGGGGTCCCACCCCATGCAACCAGCTTCAAGCATCGGATTTAATGCATAGTGGCGTACATGCCAGCTCATATTGGAATTGTATAGAAAAGTAGTGTTTGGCCCTTCTTAGTTCAGATTGGGGAGCCAGGCACCTTTGCCTCAACCCTTCCCTCTTAGCTCAAGGGGGGGGGGGGTGGAACGGTGGGTCTTTAGAGCTTTGCCATATTTTCTTGTGGATGTTCAGCAACTTGGCTGCCACTGACCTCTCCTCATTATATGACAGCTTACTCCTTTTTTCATATGTGTTATCTTTTCCAGCATATTGGTCATCTGTCTCCCCCTTCCAGATTTCTATGATTTAAGGGTTGACATAGCACATGGTTACATTTGTCTCAGGCTGGAGAACACACCATATTCAAAACTAGTGAATTCACTTCCCAGACTGGCCTAGACTGGCCTAGACTGGCTGGTATAGAGGGACACAGGCCCTTATGGGCATAGGCAGGCTGCAACAGGCAGTATAATACAGAATCACTACAGCCTCTTCTAATGACGTCATAGGGGTAGAAGCCTCTGGTGGGCCTATTCACACTGTGAGGCAGCTGTGTGAGGGGCCCACGTGAGGGTCAGAGGGGCTTTAACCTTAGCCTCTCTACTGACGTAATACCATCTCGGGCTATGCATTTGTGACAACCATCTCTGACATCAATCTCCATAGAGCTCTAGATAAGAGGGGAGTTGGCACCAGCTTGTTTCAGGGGTATTTCTGATATTTGATTTGGCACTGGGTATAATGAACGACAGACATTCAGTTTGGGCATTACAAACCTTTTTCATGCTCTGGTGGATGCAGAATATGACTATACTTTCACCCAATATTGTGAGGCTGTGGCCAATCTGGGGTGACCAAAAGGGACAGCAGTGACGCAGTATTGGATTTGGGAGGTAGGAAAAGACTCAGTGTTGCATGGATACATAAATTGTGTGCCACTTTTTGTTTTTCTTTGGCTTTTGTCTCCATTTTTCCCTCAGTATAATCAAATGTGCAACCATCGCAAGAACTCTGATCAAGAATTGCTGTCACGCTTAAAGAAGGAAATTCCCCTTCTTCATTTGGGGAAATGGATGTCATATGTCCTTCATTGTTATTGACCGGGGTCGTATTATATATATATATATATACCACTGAAGTCATATACTTGCAATGGAGATCGGGAAGGGATGCTGGAGTGCACATCACAGCATGATTCTACAACCCTAACAACAATATAAAACTCGAGCATATTCAAACAGTTCGAGGTACGAATTGTTCAGTGCGACGACAAAATGACTAACACTGGACGAAATGTGTCGGAGGTGAAAGGATTGGGACTCAATCACTGTAGGTTAAAAGTGATTCAAACAAAATGGCTGAGAGATTGCTGCAAGCAGTGGGGGTCACAGAGGGGATATAGAAGCATGGGGTGAGGGAGGGGAGAGAGGGGAGACTAAGTCCTTTGATCTTGTACCAAATCATCTCCAAGGGCTCCATGTAGTGATAGGAAACAAACTCTGCCTCGTTTCCATTACGCTGAGTCTCGCACACTGCAGGGAAACACGATAACAGCTGGCCTGCTCCCAAACAGCACAAAGAAAGATCTATAACAGCTGCTGTTTTTGTCTGGTCCCTGCTAGACAATGCTGGATAGAGTGAATGCAACACATGTAACATCATCTCCACTTATAGCACTGCATGATCATTTCTCATTTGTGCCTTTGATTTCTTGAGAGCTGTTCATCTGGCTAGAAGGAAGTGCCTTTAATTGCTTGATGATAGAAGACCATTGTGATTCGAGACTAGTGAGAGGTGTATTTGTGGAACCATTTTAGCTTGGTGCAATAAAGACACGCCATAAAGGGCCATTTGTCATTGTTAGAGCATCATATCGACCTTTTGGGATTGTATGAATCCTGTGAGTGTGGCATAATGCATGGATGTCCCTAGCTAGTTACTTTCCAGGGCAACTTCCATGGAACATTACGATAAAGCGCATATGGTATTAGGTGGACTTTAAAGGTTTAAACGTCCAATCAGACAATCCTGCAGTTTGGTACTGGAGAATTCATAAACACATTGAAAGGCCCATATTAATCATCTCATTATTTCATTCTGTCACTGAATCCTATTCTGTCACAGGAAGAATGGAACAATTAGAATGAGAGGGGATTGGAATAAATCGAGATATAATACAATAAAGTGGAAGTAATGGGATTTGATTATGTCTGTCGTCAGATTAAGAAAATGAATAAGAGAAATGGGCTGCTTCTTAAAGTCAAATCTGATATCTGTAGGGAAACAGGACCCTCTCAAACTTTTAGCAAAAGGGTACACCCTCAGAAAAGTGAGAGTCATTGTCGCTAAAACTACCCTCACCTGACAGTCAGGCAGTGCCTGACCTTCAGGTCAGGGTAGTTTTAGCGACAATGACTCTCACTTTTCTGTGTGTGTACTACCGCACTCAAGACATTTATTTTCCATCATTCATACGTTCTAAGGCAGTCCCTTGATGTCAGAACATCAAATATGGGATGTATATTGTACGAGGTAGAATAAATACCTAATATTAGACCAGGGTAATAGCATTTGTGAAAGTTATATTCGACAACAACAAAAGAAAAAAACATTCTTTAGTAGTTATCATGATGCACCAATGCAGTACTGGCACTGTAACTCGCAAGCACTGCAATGGTGAACCATGCTGACCCTTCAGCCATGTACGAACCCTGTATGGTCAGCACGACGTATGAATGCGGCCCTCGCGAGTTACTCGCCTATAGGCTACATGACGATGGCGAAAGGGTATTAAGACACTATGCTGCACTTAAAGGGTTAAACTGTTTCACACTTACCGCAGGCAGTACGAAGCTCTCTACAGCGTCAACAATGGGCTGTAACCTGAGCCTCCTTGCCTCCTTCTCCTCATCCTCCCCCTCTTCTGTTGTCCCCAGTCCTTGACTGCTGGCCAAGGAAATGTTACTGATCTTTCTGGCCGGGTGACGTGACAATAACGGGGGTGCTGCTGATGATGGTGGTGGTGGCTGTGTTGATGGTGCTGTTGATGACTTTTCAGTGTCTCTTGCTAAATGGCGCGCAAAGGGACATCCGCTCGTTTGGGGATGTACACTACCCCCTACCTTGGGTTTAGGTGCAATGACTGGATGTTTCCGTGCGGGGCAGGACGGGGCCATAGGCACAGCGGGCACTGGTGTGTCCTCACTCATCGTGACGCCACTCGTAGTTAGTTCAAGGTCACAGAGGGCTAGTTCAAGGTGAATAATGCCATTTCGCACTTCTTTTTCTTACTTGTTGGTTATAGCTCACTTCAAAATTGGTCTGATATCCAGGATAACGGTATTTTTCTTGAGGAAATATGCATCCTTTATATAATAATTCAGGACTCGTGCTTGTTCAACCTATTCACATTGTGTAGAGGAGAACCAAACCAGATGAGGAATCTGAAATAGAGAAAACAGGAAGATACATTATAAAACATCCATTGAAAGACATTACCACTGTTTATAAGCATTATGTGGATGACGAACGATGCCTGCCTTTAAGGCTTGTACATCATAAACTGCTAATAGTTTCAGTGCTGTAGCCATGGAACTATCTGTCGGTAAAACACAAAGAAGATTTTAAAAAACTCGGTATCAACAGGGACCTTATTTTAAGACCCTGTATCAACAACCGTTGCTGATATACACTTTGGGGGTGGCCTGGTGCACCGGTGTTTACCTTGCTGTAACATTCTTCATACTTAATACTTCATATGGACAGCCTAATAACGTTTTACTTATTCTTAGTCATATGCATAATCATCACTAAACGTACCCCAGAATAGACAGAGCCACTAAACCTATTCTGTATACCAAGACTAGTAGTCTATGGGGCACTGGGACGGGAGGGGTATACCTTTATGGCATACCTGTGACATGCCTCAGAAAAAGACAATACAGCTCAGGTTGACTGCTGCCAGTATAGCCAGGGCTTCAATGGTGGTTATGAGAAGAAGCAAAACCCAGAGCTCTATCTAGAAGAAACTTTGATCTCAGATATCTATTTCACACATTTGAAATTATATAATGCAATTCATACATGCTTATGAACTTCTGTACCACGGGACTACTGTCATCATACATTGTAATACAGCAATCAGGACTAACGCTGTAGAAGCCCAGGGGAAACCTGCCATTAGGGATCCATCTGTTGTGTCACGGCAGGCACAATCATTGCCAACAAGATTTATAAGCTGTCGGCCGAATTTAATGTTATGGCTGCATAATTAATGTTGTGCTGCATTATTCGCTTTGTTGTCACAATGCAGCCCTGGCGAGTAACTCACCGGGGATGCATTCAAGCATCATGCCGACCCTTCGGGTATCGTACACCATTGCGACAGAGCACAGCACATTAAAGCACTATACAGCCGTTAAAGGGTGAAGTTGGCGCTCCTAATGATACTGACACATGTACGTGCCAAGTCTGAAACACAATATACCCAAGGTGCCAGGTTAGAACACAAGTCTAGGTTTTTCTGTTTCACTCAATGAAATCGATTGCAAGTCGCACAATTGTTGTAGATGTTGCACTATGCCCTTGTGAGTGGTGCATTGGTGCATTATGCCGGAGTTGTAGAATTGGCGTGACAAGCAGTTTCAAAGTAGGGGGACTGAGGGGTATTTTGACCCTTTTGACCCCTTTATACTTGACCTTTTTGGCTTGACCTTTTTTTGGGTTGGTCAAAAGTGGCCGCCCCCCCCCCACGGTTGCCACTCCCCGGGCCTTAGGGAGTGTTCATTTATTAATTACAGGGGGGGGTGGTGAGATTTCGCGCGGAGGGGCGAAATCTTTTTACGCCCCCCCCTCGAGAGCGCGTGTAACGTTTCGCGCCCCCCTCGCCGAAGGCGGCGAAAAATTTTCGCCCCCCCCCTTTGAACTATAGTAACGCGCGGGCTTTTTGGCAAAAAAGGGGCTTAAATTTTTACGCCCCCCCCTCAAGAGGGGTCAGAATTTTTTACGCCCCCCCCTCAGAAGGGGTCGGAAATTTTTACGCCCCCCCCCCCCAAACCCACCACCCCCCCCCTGTAAATAATAAATGAACACTCCCTTAAGGCTACCCAGAGAAAGGACCATAGATTATGATAATTATATCGGCACGCTTCAGCTCTGCACTTGGGGATGGATTGAGTTTGACTTTAATCCTATTAACACAGCATTAAACATCTTCACTTCATACGAGTGCTTGTAACTACTTATACTTTAAAATCCTAATTCCAGTACACTAATTACAACCCTACTTTAAAGTACAAAACATGCAGCATAACCTTCTTTCAGTACACTACTTACAGTCTCCAGCCCTACTTTCAGTGCACTACTCACATGCTACAGCCCTATTTTCAGTACACTACTTGCAGTTTACAACCCTACTCTCAGTACACTACTCACAGTCTACAACCCTACTTTCAGTACACTACTCACAGTCTGTAGACAACCCTACTCTCAGTGCACTACTTACAGTCTACAACCCTACTCTCAGTGCACTACTTACAGTCTACAACCCTACTCTCAGTGCACTATTTACAGTTAACAACCCTACTCTCAGTACACCACTTGCAGTCTACAACCCTACTCTCAGTGCACTATTTACAGTTAACAACCCTACTCTCAGTACACCACTTGCAGTCTACAACCCTACTCTCAGTGCACTATTTACAGTTTACAACCCTATTCTCAGTGCACTACTTACAGTCTACAACCCTATTCTCAGTGCACTATTTACAGTGTACAACCCTACTCTCAGTACACTACTTGCAGTCTACAACCCTACTCTCAATGCACTACTAACAGTCTACAACCCTACTCTCAGTACACTACTTACAGTCTACAACCCTACTTTCAGTACACTACTTACAGTCTACAACCCTACTTTCAGTACACTACTTACAGTCTACAACCCTACTCTCAGTACACCACTCACAGTCTACAACCATACTCTCAGTACACTACTTACAGTCTACAACCCTACTCTCAGTACACCACTCACAGTCTACAACCATACTCTCAGTGCACTACTTACAGTCTACAACCATACTCTCAGTGCACTACTTACAGTCTACAACCCTACTCTCAGTGCACTACTTACAGTCTACAACCCTACTCTCAGTGCACTATTTACAGTTAACAACCCTACTCTCAGTACACCACTTGCAGTCTACAACCCTACTCTCAGTGCACTATTTACAGTTTACAACCCTATTCTCAGTGCACTACTTACAGTCTACAACCCTATTCTCAGTGCACTATTTACAGTGTACAACCCTACTCTCAGTACACTACTTGCAGTCTACAACCCTACTCTCAATGCACTACTAACAGTCTACAACCCTACTCTCAGTACACTACTTACAGTCTACAACCCTACTTTCAGTACACTACTTACAGTCTACAACCCTACTTTCAGTACACTACTTACAGTCTACAACCCTACTCTCAGTACACCACTCACAGTCTACAACCATACTCTCAGTACACTACTTACAGTCTACAACCCTACTCTCAGTACACCACTCACAGTCTACAACCATACTCTCAGTGCACTACTTACAGTCTACAACCATACTCTCAGTGCACTACTTACAGTCTACAACCCTACTCTCAGTACACCACTCACAGTCTACAACCATACTCTCAGTGCACTACTTACAGTCTACAACCATACTCTCAGTGCACTACTCTCATGCTGAAGCCCTATTTTCAGTACACTACTCACAAAATACAACCCTGCTCTCAATGCGCTACTTACAGTCTACAACTCTACTTTCAGTACACTACTCAGTCTGCAATACTACTTTCAGCTCGTAATATCACACATTCTGCCCCTTCAGCTTGAACTCTTCGACGGCTGCATAGTGATTAATTGATGTTATTTTTTGAGAGTGTATAACCCTGCAGGGCCGGCATGATGTATGCCTAGACTAGATTATCGGGTTAAATTAAGCATGTGTGATTTGAGAGGTGGATGTATGTGTACACATGACCTTACTGACACATGTTTAAGAAAGGTATTACCTACAGCCATTTTTACAGTGCAGCGCTCATTGTACTTCAATAAAATCTCACCAAAATACTATCTGCCTTTTCTCAATTATCATTTTCTTTTTCTAGAATGTGTTCTAGGATACCAGACGCCTGTCAAAACAGGGCTGATAGTCAAGGGTCAAGGTTTTGCTGTAGCCTAAATGACATAATCTAGTCTCAAAATGGTTTGTCAAGAAGATTTAGTATTGATGGTAAAGAAATAGGCAAGAATTCCTCTGTCTGGGAAAGAATGTACAAATATAACAATTCTATATCTGCCTCAAGACCCAAGAGATTATGGTGCAGCTGTCACGACAATCTGCCTGAAGGTCATACAAAGGTCACTCCAGGGACATCGTTCAAAATAATTGTCCCAATTAGAGCAGTGTAGGTTGTGTGGAAGTAGTGATGGGCGGGCAGACGCGGCATCTAACGGGCGAGCCATTTATAGATGGGTGAATAGGGTGTGTGTCACAGATAAATAGAGGAACAAGGTGATGTAGAATTGTGGTGAATGGGTCTAAAACATAGAAATGTATGTTGTACCATCATTCTGGCATACATATAACTAGGGTCCCAGATTAGAATTTGTGCATTCAGCTTTTGCACTATACCAGCAAGTGACCATTTGTTAATTAACATATATTTTAGATGAAATAAAAAATGGCGCCTATTATTCTATGCAGAGTTGTAGCTACAAATAATACATCATTTCATAAGGGTGAACTTATTGCTATGCATGTACATCTTAGGGGACATCACTTACTAAGAGGGGATTCCAATCTAATACATTGCTGAGGAAATAAAATCTGTAGCCAGAGATCTTGTCTCGACCCAAATCTCAGAAGCTATTGCATGAGCAGACAAGCCAAGTGACACTCGTTTCTGACCCTGGCCAGCAGCAAACAGAAGTATTTGAGTACTATAGGGTCTGATCACTTCCGGAACTACATTCCAGTGCTTGAGGGTGAATCTGATAGAGGGCGGCAGAGGTGTCACATGAACAGACATCACGACAGTTCAATTATTTCAAATGAATGGTGCGTGTGACACTGCTTATTGTCAGATAATTTGATTCGCTCTGTGATGGGATTATAAGGTAATAATATACCATGTGGTGTGTACAAATTCATTTACTTTGATCTACCGGGACAGGAAGCGTCTTGTTAAATTGACACGAGAAACTCTTATTATGTAGAAAATTGTAAGTTGTATATAAATGTTGATGGTCATCATCATTATAACCTGATATACTCACTATCCCTCTTTCCCTCCCGTCTCCAAAATTACATTCCTTTTTCTCATACTCTCCTCCACATTCTCCTATCTCCTCCCAGTATTAGTATTCTCTAATGGCTACATTTGCTAATACCTTACCTCTTTCCCTTCCAATTTCATTAATTATACGCAGTTTAGATGGTTGCTGGATTAGCAATAGGGACCCAGGGTTAAACCCGCAGATCTTGGTACTCCTATAGAGAGGTAACATTCATAAGTTACCATGACAAAATATAGAGGTGGTAAGAAGCTATATTCTAGTCAATATACGTTCTCCCTCTGAGAAAATATGGTCTGACAGGTGATTTGCATATACCCAAGGTCAATGATATATATATGGGCGCTCGGGGTTTAAGCTGGGTTTGTATTATCCATAAATGCGCTTTGATAAATTTAAAATGAGAATCACGGCAGGAGGTTTTAAAGAAATTTCAATAATTTTGTAGTCTCCTGAAGCACAACCACTGTTGATAATATATATTTTCTTTTTTTTTCAAATTCATAACGCCGTAACCTCACGATCTTATCATTAATTAAAGAAAATACAAGATGTGGTCTGTTTGGTAAGACTGGATGATAATGTAAAGGTTCATGACTTCCATGTCTTTATTACGTTCTCCATTAATGTGGTTCGTAAATTGTAGCCGACTGTTCACACTATTGATTTATGAGACAGTAATTAGAGCCATGTCTTGTGTGAAGAATGTTTTGATTAAAAACAATGAGGAAGTTTCTACATTAAGCAAACATAAGTAACAATATATTTTAAGATCCGACACTAATGGCACAATCGTTATCAGCAAAAGACCAGGAAACGATCTTAGGTTGTGATATAAAAAGGGAAGGACGGAGAGGATGAATAGCAAGACAAAACATGATGATAATAGCAACCATCAGAGCTAATGAGTAGGAATCATACTTGGATATGCACCTATATCTGGTCCCCTCTTAGAAGGTGAGTGGGTGCAAAGAATTGTCAACTCTTTTGGCAACATAGTGTATGGTGTTTTGTAGTTCAAATATAGTGGTGTAAATCTTTTATGGCTTTCAGGGGACCAGAATTTGAACCCACTATCAACTCCCCCTCTACTTGAATAATCACCACCCAGCATCCAAAGTTATTGGCTCAATGGGACCAGAGGTGAGATTTATCATACCCATGGAAAATACATTTTATGTATCATAAAGTAAACCAAAAGTTAGAACGTCTAGAATATAATTTCATAGGACTCGCCAATCACCAGACAGGTCTCTGTGGCAATTTGCTTGGCTGCAGGTTAATTTTAGGGAACATGGTGTGAGAACTTTAGACATTGATCGTAGATTTACAGTCATCTTGTGTGCCTAACACTCAGAAAGTGGTGACTTTACTAAGGGGATGTGGTAGTCAAATGGAAGCCTATTAGTTTCTAAGCGGGAACCATCTTTGCAGACTTGCGGCAAATTATGTTCCAATCTCTTGAGTCCGGACTACAGCACGGCCATGGACATCCCCCACACTCCCTTCTACTGTCTGTTGTATTACATGTACAGGCAAATGGAATAGGCTTCTCCCCAAAGTAGTTTATGTTAACGTGACAGGAAGCACCTGTCAGCTATACTTTCGGGAGGAAGTCTTCTATAATATAGTATTATGCACTACTGTCTATATCTATAGCAGAATGTAACATACAGCTTAAAAGTCATAATACTCATAACAAAACAAACATTAAGTCTAGAGATCGAGCATGAATTTAATAAATGTTGGAAGATGTGTAAAATGAGCACCGAGTAATAGGTGTGAAAACATTTCTATAAGGTGTGATAAGAAAGGAGAGCCTGATAATAAAGATATGAACATGTAGGATAGGATAAGGTAGCCTACTATATAGATGTCATGTGAATTAAGATACAGCCTTTTATTATAATCCCCTTCTGATAGGTTTACGGATATAATAGCATCTTGTCATCTATATATGGCAGCCAGTCCATTACTTCCCACTTTATCATTGTATCACACAACAGCATCTACTTTATACCACCCCTGTAGTATGTAATTATGGCCTGTCTCACATTATCAACCCTTTCTCACCAACCTGCCCCAGACACCCTCTCCCCCATCTACGTTCCCCAGCACACCAGTCACCACTGACGATTCCATTTACATGTAGGATTGCTTCACCATGTCCTGCAGCCTGGCAAGATTTGATAAGGCCAGGAGGTCACGTGACAAAAGCGGAAGTCTAATACATCAGGCATCCATGTGGGGTTCTCATGAGGTAAGTTTGACAGCAGCACTGAGGGCTTGTTCATGGTGGTGCCTGGAATGTTATCTATGGAGTTTTAACACTGATGTGCCACTCTTTCCATACCAATATCCCAGCCCAATATCAACAAATGAGGTAAGGTCAATTTCTTTCAGTGCACATAGTTATATGTATAATTACCTGTTCAAATAGCAGTTATATCTGCAGCATGCTGTTGAATGACTATAATCGCTCTGTTTCAAACAGCATTACAAACTTCGATGCACCCATGCATATGTTTCATTTATGGTTACTCATTGTCCTTGGTTGATAATCCTTGTGACATTTCCTCATCTTCTCACCAATTATACACCACTTCCTGTCTGTATATATTGAACAAAAGTTAATGAACGCTCTTGGCAGGTCTATATGGGACTTCTCTTCTTTTCCCCTATTTTACTTCATTGGTCACTATGACTATGGCTAATATAGCATTGAGAGACATCATCAAAGGCTGATATACAGTTTCCTATTGGATATTGGAACGTTTTATTTTTGGAGTAGTGGCTCTTAAGGGGTTGCCTAGGTGTGACTTTCTATATAGCGTTCATCCACCTGTATCCTCAGAAATTCTGAAAACCTTGACTATTTCCCCTCAATGCTAGACAAGAGACTACTACACCAACATATTTATGGGTACTGGTTAACAAGTTGGTGAGATGTGCTATGTGCTGTGGGTAAGAGTGTCAATGTCAGAAGAAATGCATGGCTTGTTGAGGTTAATGAGGTCACATGGAGTTCTAGGTGTCCTGGTATCAACGGCAGACACCTGTGAGGTGTGAGGTTCTTCAGTGCAACTGTCGGCTCATGTGGAGGGGGGAATTCTTGTGGTGTGAGAAGAGAAAGCTGTATATATTAATGAGGACTACATGATATATTTGGTACTGAGTACCCTTTTATTACTGTTCATACCCTAGAAGCGAAAGGCCTATCTCTATTTGTCACAAAGGGCAATTAACCATGCCCTTTATCCATATCAGTCAATGTTCTGGCAACCAAAGTCAAGCAGTGCCTATAAATAGGCAGCCTTTCTCCCACCAATCATAGGCCAGCCTAAAAAAGGCATCAATCATGCAGACAGACAGGGTCTGTGAGGGTTGAGCTATCAGGTACGAGTAGGGGCTGACAACTGCTGACAACCCCAGTCTTACTGCACCCTTTCCCAGGCTTGTCACGTGCCCCCTCTAACCCTTGCTGCTAAACCCTCAATCCCTACACTTTATGCTAAATCTGTCTACCGCAAGCCTGCCTTGCCGTTTGTACATGTTACTTGAATCCAGTCTGCAATAATAGACTTGAAATCAGAGCTTGAATTTAAGAATTTAATTTAATTTCAGAAAACATTCAGAGTGGCTGTTCATTTTGATATCCATCTTCATTTAATTCTGTCTGTAAAGTTGATTTACTGAGACCTTTCCACCAACCTAAAGTGTTTTATTATACGATCGGGCGACTCATCGTGCTTTTTAGGTGATATCCCCGTGCTGATATCCATTCATTATTGGTTAATTAATATGTTCCAGTATATGACCTTGTGCCCTATCTCACCAAGATTTTATCAAAGGATCAGAAAAGGCCATAGAACTTCATTAGCATTACAGATCAGGACATGATCAATGGTTTTGATTCCTAGCGGATGTTTTAGACTGGAAACGCAGCATTGTCAGCTGCTGGTGCTATTGGCAGCGGCTCGCCATGTTTTTGGATAACCTGAGGAATGGATGAGGAGTTTAGTGTGGTGAACCCTGTTAATGGAGGTTGATATGCCTGGAGGGCATTCATTTAGAGCTGCCCTAAGGCATTCTCAATGTAAAACCTTCCTTACTCTTGGCAATATTCCAGAACAGATGCACGATAAGTAACTCACGTTTCAGGCCTGACCTTGATAACACTCCTGAGGTTATCCCGCAATGTTGATATCAACGTTGAGCTTTCAAACATTTTGACAGGTGCAGATGATTATTGTAATAATTATGTCTAATAGTGTACGCATTGATTGGTAGTGTCTGGATATTTACCTAGTGATCAGTATAATGGAGTTTGCCTTGTGGATGATTCCGTGGACATTATTGACTGAATCCACCAATGTGCATGGAGAATAAGGACAAGATCACCGGGTAAATATTGAGACACAGCCAATCCACTCACACAGCTTTGGAAAGGTAACGACCTCTGGACCAACTAAACAGGCATGGTTGTCTCCTTTCTCACTTCAATACAAGTAATACCTTGAATGCTTTCATCAGCTCTTATTCAGATGCTAAACCTTTGATGGCTTGCCTCATACAGGAGGAACAGGAGGAACTGCTCTGCTGATAATGCACCATTCCAGAACCTGTCTGATGAAAATAGTTGTAATTGAGCCTCTTGTAGCACTATTTATGTGCAATCAGACCCAGATTCAAAGAGAACACACTTTCTCTGAGGGAGAAAAAATGTGTTTTTGGGACCTAACTCTCAGCAGCCATCACATGTGCAGACAAACCGTATCATGTGACACTATTTTCTGACCATGGCCAGTAGCAGGTATTTGAGTTCTATAGGGTCGGACCACTTCCGGAACTACATTCCAATGCTCGAAGTAAATCTGATAATGAATTGCAGATGTGTCACATAAACAGACATCAGTACAGTTCAATTATTTCAAATGACATTTGCATATGGCATCGCCTATTGTGCAGTATATGTCAGGTAATTTGATTCTCTCAGCAATGACATTATACAGGCAATAATATACCATGTTATTGTGTGCAGATTCATTTGCCTTTGGCATCTAAACAAGATAAGTGGCTAGCCCATATATTATAATGGATGGATGCTCTGTGCAGAACATGTTTTTCTTACAGTTCAAAGGGGGACAGGAGAAGCTCTCATTAAAGTGACAGGTGAGACCTTTATCATATTCAAAGTTTTGTAACATGCATTTCCATTTCTAAACTAAGTCACTGAGTTCCGCTGCCACACTCACTATCTCTCTTCCCCTCCCACATCCTCTTGCACTCATTTTTGCCTCTTCTGCACTTGTGCTCTTTCGCTACTCAGTAGCTTATGTATTATCTGATGACTACACTGACATTACCATGCCTCCTTCCCCTCTTTACACCAATTTCTGTCCGACACATTTGCGTGGGTTGGATGGCTGCTGCATCAACAACAGGCTTTCATGGTTAAGCAGTGCTTGTGATGCCTGCCTCGATAAATTTGAAATAAGAATCAATTTATTTCAGTAGTCTCCTGATGCTTAACGGCTGTTGATGATAATTATGTTTTTCCAATTTTCCAACAAAACTAAATGTAATAACTTATCATTTTTGTAAACAGATATGCTAAGGCTCTTCAGAATAGAATAGGCCTATGTCTTGATAGAAATAGATGTATTTAGCTGTTTTCACAAAGATGACAATTTACTGACGCTATTACTTGATACAGAGGGGTCCCAACTAAAGATCACAGAGAGGGAAAAAAGGATATAGTATATGTTACCAAGACGACACCCTTTCTGCTCTCACCATCACTAATAAGTAATAGGCCTTTGTATTGTTTAGTACTGGTCAAAATGCAAGTTCATACCACAAACAGAGGACTGTTGCCATAATTAAAGGGTGACCTCAACATCTTTTCATTATTTACAGCATTAATATGTTTCATTTATCTCTTCATTTATATAAACAGAGTTGTCGAACATATACATTATGTAAACTCACAATATACTATGGTGGGTCCTTGACCCAGTATGAATCAATGATATGTACAAATTTATGGCTTCCTTGTCTTGATTACACTCACCTTTAATGTGGGAAGCAAATTGTAGCCTACTGTTGGCACCACAGATTGATGAGACTGTAATTACGGTCATGTCCTGTGAAGAATGCTTTAATTAGAAATAATGGGGAGGTCTGTACATAAAGTAAACATAAGTAGCAATATATTTCAAAGACAAACACTAATGGCAAAGTGTTTATCAGCAAAAGACCTGCAGAATGAGACCATGTCGCAAAGTAGTCTCACGAATCACAAACATGATGATATAGCAACCATCCTAGTAAATAAGTAGGCATTTCATTGGAATATAGACCCCTATTTGGACCCCTTCTGAAGGGAAGGGGGTGCAAAGAATTATCAACGCATTTCTGTGAAAAGACCTGCAAGGTACTATAGTTCAAAGTAATGGTGAAAATCTTTCATGGCTTTCAGGGGCTGGCCAGAACTTGGGACACCCTATCAACTCCCCCTCTAGTGAAATGATCACCAGTAATTTAGTAAGGGACAGTGATAGCAAACACCTGGATGATTATGAACTTGAGATGTGATAGGGAAAGATTATTTGCAGCCTGAGGATAAGGGTATGAGATGGTAGCCAGTTTCAATTGCAGAACTTTACATAAACCAAAACATGATAATTAGCAATACACATGATGGACTCCTGGCTTAAAAGCACAACATGTCCCTTTTGTGTGTTACACCCATTAGTGTATTACGGAGAATGTATGTGTATGTACACGTGTACATTTATTTATATAGATATTTTTGTATAACTTACATATAAGGTAAGCTATACAAAAATATCTGTCAGCCTTGTAAACGACCCCGCCCGCCCCTAGGTTAGCTTTACTAATAATAACAGCACTCTGTCATCCACAACTGGCACCCAATCCATTACTTCCCACTCTCACTGTATCAAACAACAGCATTGACTTGTTGTGACTTTATACCACCCATGCAGTATGTAATTATGGACTGTCTCACATAATCCACCCCCGCTCACCAACTTGCCCCAGACACCCCCTCCCCCATCTCATCCCCTAACACACCAGTCACCAGTGACAATTCCATTAATATGTCAGATTGTCACCCCATGTCCTACAACCTGGCAAGATTTGACAAGGTCAGCAGGTCACATAACAGAAGCAGAAGTGCAATACATCAGCCGCTCTTGTGTGGTTCTCATGAGTTGAGTCACACTGTAACAAGTTGTTTGCCATTTTTGTAGGTGTAATAATATATAGTAGATTCTACTGTAGGTGTACACTTGATTGTAGGTAAACAGTAAAATCTACTATTAATCCTAATAATACTAATAATACTACTTAATAGGGTTCAGGGGCAGTCTTAGTCAAACATAGTCAGATACTAGATTGATCTTGGGACAACTTCAGACAACAGAACAAGAACAAATTAAACTAAAGAATTTAATTTATCTGTACGGGGTATGCACATGTTCGCCCTAACTGCTCACTGTCTCAAAATGTTCACATTTTGTTGAAGGAATAAGTGCTATGGAATTAGCCTTTTCCATACTTTGATATTTACTATCATCTTTTTGTTTCAGCAATGCAAACTTCAAGGAACCATAGCAGGGCTTTTTGTGGTTACTTACTGTCCTTGTAGGGTATTCATACAGATGAGACACCACTCCCCATTTGGCTACACTGAACAGATGTTAATTAACGCCCTTGGCAAGTCTATAGAGGGAAATCTCTCTTTGTATCCCAATGCCTTTGAGATGTGTAGGCTCTTCTTCTTTATCAATAGCAGTATGGTTCCTTTTAGGAAGGCTCAATCACTGCATTGCATTGCCACAGACTTCATAATAAGGCCATGGTAAATAATGTACTAGCATCGAGTGACATCAATAATATATAATACTGTTAAATGAGATATTGAAAAAGTTCTGTTTTGAAGTAGCGGCCCCTATAAGCATTATAAGAATGTGACTTTCTATGGAGCATTTATCCATCATTATCCCCAAAAAGAGACAATAGATTGCTACACAGTACATTTATAAGCACTGCGTGAAAGTCTGCTGAGGTGGGTTGTCACAGTAATGTCTACAGGTGCTATGGGTGACAACTGTCAGAAAAAAAACCAAAGCGTGTTGAAGCTAATGAGGGGCCAGGGAGTTCCAGGTGTCTTGGTATCCATGACACCTGAGAGGTGTGAGGTTGAACAGTGTGACTTTCTGCACGTGACAGGGATTCTGGTAGCATCTTTTGTATGGAAGAAATGCGGATGAAATATCACACAAAGAGAGAGACTACCTAGAAGGAAGAACTATACATATCATGATTGGGCACTGCATGATATTTTATACACTATTAGTACTGTTTATACTCTAAAAGCAAGAAACCCATCCCTACTTGTCACAAAGGGCAATTACCCATGCCCTTTATCCATATCAGTCAATGATCTGACACCCAGCATCAAGCAAAGCCTATAAATAGGCAGTATTCCTCCTACCAATCACAGACCAGCCTGGAAAAGGCATCAATCATGCAGACAGACAGGGGGGATAGCAATTGATATAACAGCGGATATTATTATGGTAATGCATGCTAGAGCAGGGTCTGTGATGACTGTCAGTTATGGGTTGGGCGGACAACTGCCGACAACACCAGTCTTACACCCAACCTTCCCCAGGCATGTCACGTGCCCTCTCTAACCCTTGCTGCTAAACCCTCAATCCCTACACCAACTGTACACTTACCCTTCCAACTTGTCACCCCATACATTTCTGCTTCAATGTAAGCCCCTTAAACAACCAATGTTCAGGGGGAATGCCTACTTTATATCATATATGATTACCTCATTGATTCTATTCAAAAGAACACCTTACATTTAGATTTGAAATTGTTTTAATTGATATCCCAAAGTACACTTTCTCTCCTTTATCGTTGATGGTTTAAATTAGATTTTCCTGTTTTCCTCAACTACCTGTCCTGCTATCTCTGTTTAATCCACCTCCCAATCCTCCTGCACTGCTTTATCATGATCCAGTTAACGTCTGCTGTAAGCATGCCTTGTCATTTGTACATGTATTTTGAGTCCAGTTTGTTATTGTAGGAATAGATTAGTCTACAATAATAGACTTGACTTGAAATCCGAGCTTATTTTTCAGAACGTTAATTGAAATTATTTCAGTATACATTCCGACTAGCTGCATCTCCATCTGCATTTATTTTCATCTTTCCACGTGTAGAATTGATTTACTGAGGCCTTCTCATCAATCCCTCCAACACCTACCATGTCTTAATTTGTCCCAGTCCATGGCCTTGCACCCTACCTAACCAAGAACTAGATTTTTATTGAAGGATCAGAAAAGGGTGCAGGACTTAATTAGCATCATAGATGAGGACACAATCAATGCTCTGAATTTGCATGAGATGTTTCAGACTGGAACTTTTTGCAGAGTACTGTGAGCTGCTAGCGGCTATTGGGAGCAGTGTGGGATATTTCTGAATAATCCAAGGAATGATCAGTTCAGTGTAGTGAACCTGTTAATGGAGGTTGATGTGCCTGGTGGGCATCCATTTAGCGTTGGCCTAAGGCATTTCCCATGCAAAACTTTCATTTCTCTTGGCCATCTTTCAAAATAGATACATAATATTTACCTCACAACGATTGATGCCTGGCCTTCATACTCCTAGATATCAAGGAAGTACCAATATTTTATCAGTTAACTGAGACTCTTGAAACTTCACAGATTCCTTTTTGCTTTTACTGTGAAGGTTTCTCCTCAATCAGAAATTATCTGATAGTCAGCAAGAATAGAAATAATTAACTACCTGGACGGCAATCTATAATCGTTCTTTCATCTGAAAATGAACTACTGCCTCATTTGTCAACCTTCTATGCCTCATTAATGCTCGGTGAGAATCCAGTTTCTCAGCTATTTCTAGCATTTACAGACCTGTCCTCAACTTTATATCCCTTGATTGCTCAAGACCAGATGATAGATTACAGTGTTACCACAATGATCCCAGTATCCTTGGCTGTACAGCCTCCGCCCCTGACGGGTATCATTTCTGAAATACATCTATAATAGCTATCCATATCAAAGTTACAGTCCACTTGGCCTATATGGCCTTGTGAAATATGGCTAAATCTTCTGAATAAACACCCCGCCAACTCCCTCCCCCTCTTACTAATTTTGTCACTGCAAAGCACTCATGTGTTCTCCCCCTTTCCCCTCATGTGTAAAGCTGCTCCTCCCTGCAACTTCACTGCAGTAACATTCTTCCCCAGTACATAATCAAATTAGTAGCACCATTATAAAATGAGGTCCTTTATCCATGCACTCTGTCATCTGGCTATAAATTACATTATAATACAAACCATCCATCATGACAGAGAAATTCACAAATCTCAGTAATAATCAACATGTAAGGTAATAGGTCTCAGCAACAAAATCTGTGCAAATATATTTTATTCTTATTACGGCTCAGCGCATCCCCATGATTGATGGCTTCAAAACTTAGAAAGTCTGTATTTGCACATTGAAAAGGCAAGTCCTCCCATGCCTCCTAATTCACTATAGTCCAGAATACTAAACTGACTATAGTAACAGAGCACTTTCCCTCACACCACCTAACTCAGGTAATAATGTGAAGAGTAAACAGTTCACCTCTCCCTCAATATCATGATTAAATTCTTATCTTAACTTTGGACGCATCAACTCATTTTTGGGTCCTCAATAGCTTCCATCCATTCGCTCCTCCAAAATCTCTCAAAACTTCCATCTCTCTTTCCCTTCTTTCGTCCGTTTTCTTTTCTTTTCTTTCTTCCTCCCCTCCGTTCACTTCAATTTCCTCTATTCCTTTTTCCATCACTCCACTCCACTCTGCGATGCTATAAGCACCTCTCACAGTAAAACATTTAGATTTCTAGGAATTCCCCATAATGGAAACCTAATTTTAGATGAAAAGAAGATTTTTATGTTTCACAGACCTGTTTTACATTTCAGTAATGTAACCAGTGTCGGCATAAAACACATTAAACTACAAGGAAGTCATTTACTACGAGCTGTCTTTCAGCAAGCTAACTATGTAGAATGAGCTGGAAGTCCCAAAGTCTACTTTAAACTGGCAAAGTACCTCTTAGACACTTTACATTATGGCCTCTGAAGCTAACAATTTGAGGAAGCTGCTAGTGCCTGGATAATTTGTCTCCTACGTATTTACTCGACACAATCTAGTTTGCGTATCATAAAAAGTCAAAACCTCTTAGTTAGTAACCCAGCATACATCTCACTCCTAACACAAATGTACTATAGATGATCCATGGTAAATTATATCGGTATGTTTGAGACAGGTAGGTATTCATTGTTTATTACACGACCTAACGTTATTGGTACAATCCTTTAAAAAATAGAATAGAATCTGCCTATATTGCTCTACTGGTGCTGTAGATGATGAAATACATTTTCTAACAATGTGCGAAATGCATGTGCTGTACATAGCCTTATTTAAATGTATGTATTAGAGATGTGAGTGACCCGCCTTGGTTGTGTATGCCATGTGTGTAGACTGTAGATTGATATCTTAGTTGACTATGTAAGTATGTCTGCCTGTATGTGTGTGTGTAGGTGTGTGAACGAATTTGTCTCTGTGTGCTAAACATCATAATCTGTAGATTGCATATACTCTTAAGTTTTGTAGAACATATTGTAGTGGACTTACTGTATGACACATAGGTCAGTAATGACCTCCCTTTTGTTGTCAATAAAAGCTATTATTATTATTATAATAGCAAAGAAGGAAAATCGTACCACCCTGAGGTGTGGTACGTTTTTCCGTACCAACCCTACGTGTGGTACGCTTTTTGGGGCTCTAGACCAATCGGAAGCCAGCATGGTGGTCACGTGATCATAGAGCAATGGGGCCGATGTAAACAAACCGCTTGCCGATTTATGATGCAAACTCGCCGATTTAAGATGTAAACTCGCCGATTTAAGATGCAAACTCGCTCATTTAGGAAGGAAATATGGTATGGGGTTAGATAAATGTATTTTGATTGTGTAATAAAGCTAGTATTGTATGCTAGGGTCACGCATGCCCCGCACCAGCCCTCGGTGCATCTGTCTTATAAAGCTGGTACGGGCCAAACGTGACCCCATCATACAATACTGGCTATTTATTACACAACCTAACACTATTGGTACGATCCTGTGTAAGAACACAGTAAGAAAACCGTACCACCTTGGGGTGTGGTACGTTTTTCCGTACCACCCCTACGTGTGGTACGGTTTTTAGGGCTCTAATCCAATCAGAAGCCAGCATGTTGGTCACGTGATCTGGCAATGGCGGCGATGTAAACAAAGCAGACGACGATGTGAACAAGGCAAATTAACGATTTAAACAACTAAATTTGCGATGTAAACAAGAAGTAAAAGGTATGGGGGCTAGAAAATCGTCTTCTGGTCGTGTAATAAAGCTTGTATTGTATGCTAGGTTCACGTATGCCCCGCACCAAACCCATGATACAATACTGGCTATGTATTGTATTTGATGCCCTCCTATAGAATTGTCTATATGGATGGATGACATGAAATAAATGTCTAGTTGCCTCAATATCCTTTCATGTCTGTTTGATGCAATGCCAAGTTCCCTCAGCAATGGGTTTATGCAGGAAATGGTAGATCATCCAATGGCAACAGTGTTAAGGCACAAGGGGCACTTTGCCTCAAGAAGGAATCTTTAAGAGGAGAGGCGAGGCACCTGTTGGGTAAATGAAACCCTTGGACATCCTCCTCCCACTTCCTTCCCAGCACCTTTTAAAATCCGCCTTTACTGCAACTGACATCTTGCCTGTCTTCCTGATTCTATCCTAGCCTTCCTTAGTTTACCCAACATAATTATTTCCTGTTCTCCATCATCATCCTGTTTCTTTAGTCTACACTCTAAATCCTCTGTTTCCTTCTTCTATTTACAACAATTCTTTTCCTGTTCACTTCTTTTCCTGTTCACATCTTACTAGTTTGAACCAATACATTAGAACCAGGGTCATTGGTTTAGGCCATATTTGTGATGGTTGTACAGGTACCTTCATTAATATAATATGATAACCGCAGCGGGATCCTTTCAGGAGAATTCAATATTTATATTAGCGATCAGCAGCACAAATGCTGTTGGACAATTATTCATGAACTCAGTCTGTGCAGACCATGAAACTGTTCTATAGCCCAGTTGCATCAAATTCCTTCTGGAATTGGAAGCCATTCGCGTGCACAAAAAGTAAGACATTTGGAACTTGGGAATCTTAGAAATAATGGCAATAAGTTAGTAATCACTTTCCTAAAGCTTTAGAAATGGTATGGTTCAAAATGAGCTCTATCTTAGACTATGACAACCATATGGAATTAGTCGAAACAATAGTAGGCATTTAGGAATATTTTCTCCATTCATTTCGCATGCAGCGTTGTCGGGACTGTTTCAACGAGATGAAAAGTAAACATCTCTGTGTTCCTCTAGTTAATATGCTTTTTATTACAAATACTAGATGTGAGGCAATAATCAGGGTTTTGTCTAATAAAGATAGCTTTAATTGGAAATAATGTGAACAAAAACAAGGCAGTCTCTCTGCAAGATATAATACGATGCTATGTTAAGGAAAGAGTGAAAAAATGGTAAGGTGGTTATAGCGTTGTGAAATAGGCACCATTATGCTCATTTCAATGCTGTTCTTCCACATCACTGCCTAAATGTGACATTTAAGCAATGGACAGTTGTGTGCTGTCCCCACAGATCCATCTTTTGAGTTTAATATGTATAATCTGTGCATGAAAGCATAAGGCTCAGTCACATCAGAGAAATACTCGGGCACGATGCACGATACAAAAATGTTATTCATCAAGGATATGATGTAGATGTAAGCTCATCCACCGGTGCCTTTGTCCTTCTTGGGAAGGATCTAGTCTGATAAGCTGTAAAGTGTATGATATCCCCCATAGATAAGCCCAATTCACATGTAAGTAGTAGGGTGAGGGTTGGAGGTTTATCTCCCCCCAGCCAATGGTCTGTGGAATAGGATTAACACATTAAGCAGGCTTGAGAAAAGAGCCTTTCTAGTACATGTACATCTTAGCCGTAATGTAAGACCAATCATTTGACTGAATTAGCATCACAATATAGAATATTGACGGTAGACATTATGCAGGGGGAGAGCCTATGTATGCTCTAGAAGTATGTACCTGGAGACTCAGGTATGCAGGTAAGTGGCCAGCCTCCACTTGGCCTCTTTGTGTAGTTTACATTATAGGGTCTTTCTCATGAATGCATTAGATCTGTAGCTGATAGGCTAGCGGGTGGCAACCAAGAGACGACAACACAAGTGAGCAAGTTAAGTATTATATACATGTATGGTTGACATAACATCTGCTTATCTCTGTTTTATGCAGTATCTACCAAATTCCG
Organism: Harmothoe impar; assembly: GCA_947462335.1. Classification (NCBI taxonomy): domain Eukaryota; kingdom Metazoa; phylum Annelida; class Polychaeta; order Phyllodocida; family Polynoidae; genus Harmothoe; species Harmothoe impar. Next base: position 25,254,499 of record OX381710.1, read on the forward strand.
TCAGTAATGGATTTATGCAGGAAATGGTAGATGTTCCAATGGTAACAGTGTCAATGGCACAAGGGGCACTTTGCCTGAAGAGAAAGTCGAGGTCCTGTGTGATAAAAGAAGGACATGGTTTCCTTTGACTGTCCCCTCCCACTTCCTTCCCAGCACCTTGCAGAATCCACCTGCCTGTCTCCCTGATTCTCTCCTACTACATCCTCTACACTATCTTCTACCCCAGCTTTCCTTATTCTACCCATCATATTTCTTGCTCCCCATCATTATATTGTTTCTCTGTCTATCTGTAATTGATTTGTTTCCTTCTTCCATTTACAACAATTACTTTCCTGTTCACATTTGACCCGTTTGGCCCAATGCGATGGTACCAAGGTCATTAGTTTTGTGTGGAGAGACAAGAGTAGGCATTTGAAAATATCCTCTATTTCATTTTGCAAACAGCTTTATCAGGACTGTCTCGATTAGATGAGCACTAGACTTCTCTGTGAAAACATAAAAACGTTTCCAATGAAGAACTAGAATTTACATCAAATGCACCACATCTGTTCATACTTATGGTAATAAGATGGACTCTTGCATCATCCAAATCTCATTCTTCGTTTTCTGCTCATTCGGATTTCCCTTCATTAGGATGATGAAGCAAAGTCTACTGTTTGGCACTATAAGCATATCAGAAAATAGTTACGGTATTGTCTGATAGAGATGGCCATAATTAGAAATAGTCTGAACGCATGAAATAAAGCATGTCAGTCTGGATGCTATATGAAAAAAAAGAGGAAATGCCAAAACGATTGATATTGTTTTTGAAGAAGGCACCATTAAATTAAATGGGTAGGAATACGGCAGGAACTCTGAGAATGCAGAAGGGCAATATACAGGAGTAGGCCACAGCACATTTTAATAATAAATCCCACCATCTTACTTTGGATTGAGGTGGGAGTGCTTCGCTTGGTGAGAAGATGGTAAAGGAATTCCCTTTCTAGCCTGCCTGCCGCATTGAGATCGGCCCTTAGTAGGGAGTAGTGCTAAGTAATAGCCTTAAAGGTTCAGGAGTGACATTCATCCTTTCCACCAAAGTAAACATGAAGTAACCCTAAACTAAGCCTAAACACATGTGATGGTTGCAATGTGTTTAGAAAGGATGGAGCCTTTTAGGCAAACTCTCCCCAATCACCAGGCCGCTACTAATGCCCATGCACTGGAAGTAAATAATTGGCTTGGCTGTTGGTCTGGTGGCAGGGAATTTAGTGGGGGTTGGCGATTTGCATTTTCAAGTTATCACATTCAGCATTCCTACAACCTTTCAGATATTTACCACATAGTTAGGGCCCACTTTGCATGAGACACGGTCATGTGTACCCTATGATAAGAGAACCCGTGCAAACCTTTCTAAGTGAATGTGGGTGTCAAATGAAAGCATATTACCTTTTAAAGGGGTGCCACCTTTGCAGTTTTAACAATCTTTACAGTTTCGTAGCAAACACATTGTCAAACTGAATAGTAATACCTATTGATATACATTTGTGGACTTAAACACATCTCATTCTTTGACTGGGCGCTCTCATCATACTTATCTGTTATTCATCAGAGAGGCAAACTCTTGCTAGGATGTGTATCACCTATTCAGAAATCACTTTACCTACAGAATGGCTTCATTAGACCCCTACAAACCAAATCAGCCAAGTCATTATGCCACTAAATACCTGCCCTCAAAATCCCAGCTCCACTTCCTGAGGTGCTAATTAGCAGTACACTGAGGGGAAACACTGCAATCGATGCGGCAGTCGGTGCCAACTTAAAATCAGCCCTGTCTATTACTGTATAATAGGTGTGTATTAGAGGCAGGAAGAGGGGTATCATAGCCAGGTAATAGCGGTACGAGGTGATGTGTGATTGGATAGAATGGCGCTTAACCTCAATAGGTGGCTGATAGTAGTGTGAATATGAAGGATTAGAGCAGGCTAGATATGTACCTAATAAAACCCAAACCAGATCTTATTGATTTATCCAGGAGATAATGCTACCAAATCATATATCTTTGTCTTATTCATTTTGTTAATTGTGGAAGATGATTTCTACTAGTTTTGGGGTAAGTATAATTTGATAACTATTCTATATGAACCACACAGAGACACATCACAGTTCAGTTAATGACCCCTTTATCATCATCAAGTACTAATATATAACAACTATCTTTCTCACCCTGGCACCGAGGATGCTTTCAATTGTACAATATTTACAAAATCTCTTTTTAGTATTATCTTAAGTGGTAAATCAAAGGGTAAGTTTATATCCAATACAGTCCTGCAACAACTGAAATGCTAATGATATTCTAAACAATTTACTTCAATTTCTATTATGCGGTACTTTCTTAACGTTGAAATGCTGTTCACTATAGAAGAAGGACCTTAAACCAAATCATAATTGCTTATCGGATGCAATTGACACCACGATGCATGGCACTTTTACCATAGTTAGGTCTTTGGTAGGATTAAGGCATTGGGTCAGCAATCTGACCAAGAGATACTCCCATTGTACACCCCTCAACTGTAAACGGTTTCAAATAACTACAATGGTAAAACCAATCAGTACTAACTCGCGATCAGTTAAATCTATATAAACCGTCAACGATGGAATACATGCTTTACATCCATAATTCTAATCAGCGAGGTACCTCTATGGCCATATGACAGCTATATATGATTATCTACTCTCCTTGTGGGCTATCCCTGATGAGGATGACCTCCTCCTACTGTGGGACATGACCGGGGCCTGTCTATATTGAACGGATGTTAATGAACACTCTTACAAGTGTTCTATGGGTCTTTGTATCACATACCCTTAAGGGGAATATAGCTGGAATCCCTTATTATTAGCATGTATGGTTCATTTCAAGTAGCCGCTAGGAGTGCTTGTCATTGTCCATTATTGTGAACATCTCACACCAGAATATAACCTTGACTAATGAGGAGCTCACGAACGAGCATTGTGAGACATAAACAAAGCTGAGGGACTCTTCTACTCATTGTAATCTCTAATACATACATAGGAAATTTTCACCGAATTATGTATAACTAGAGTGTATTTTGCAAGTTATCCCAGCCTCTTATTGATAATGTTATCGACATTTCAAAAATACTATGATCTATCAATGTTAAGGAATGGCCACTATTTTGCTAGCTCGAAACATTATTGACTCAACTTTAATCTATTGAAAGCCTTAAGAGGCGTGATTTGCCCACATGTTTCATGTTTTGTGACCATTTTATTTAATCAGTATAATTTAATAAGTTTACTATGTCCATCTCTGATGGCAACGAATTAGATGCATTCTCTATGAATTCAAATTCAGTTTTCAGTCAATTTCAAGAAAGGCACAGTACTGTGTACCCATTCTACATCCCGCAAATTCCAAGGCCTGAGTGGAAAACTCTTCTTTATTTCCAGCAGGGTTATCTAGACCTAGAAACTGTGCGTTTCTGGTGGTCTAAATATGTCCCCTTAAGCATTTACTTAAAGGTCTAGTGCTAAGGTATAATCTGATAATGGAAATTATCATCAAACACATAGCCTCAGCTCACGCCCGAGGCGCCGCTCAAGTCGCAAACCTATCCGTTTAAAATCAATCAGTATTGATTTGTCATTAACATGCACACTTGAGTATCAAGGTATGATATGGAGGTAGGCACAGGGCTGACCTCACCTTTGGGAAATATAAGAGCTTAGGCTGGAGAGGGTAAGATCTTCAGTTTCATCATCAAATTTAATGATTCGATTATTTTATGTTCTGAGAACTATATCAATACAAATATAAATCATGATTGCCTGGATGATACTGCGAAGTGTAATATATTCAGAACTGGGATTCATCACAATAGAATTCATATCACTATGTCTGGTGTCTACTGGTAGATCACACAAGCATAGGACATAGCGGGCCAAGGGTTGTCTAGGGCTTCTGGCTGTGTTCGTGAGAGGGCAGAGTTCGATTTGTGCAGGTCCTAAGGGCATTTTATTTAAAGGCTAGCACTACTGTAACCCCTGTACTCGTAGCATAAAACACACAATCCTCCCCAGGTACCAGATCCCTTATCACTATCCATTTACATCCATAGTCATGACATATGCATACAACATGCAAGGATTGATTCTGTGAGGCCTATAGGCCTATAGGCTTTGCTGGTCTTATAGTCCTGGGGGCTTCATTGTCCGTACATCTACAGCAACCAGCTACATCCGACAAGCTGGTACCTTGAAGGTGCTTATTGACTGTCAGCCATGACAGATGGGTACCAGTGGGTTGACGGTGCTGGTTGCTGGAAACACATAGTAACAGTGATGGGAGTGATTGCACTGTAAAAAGTTGTTGTTCCTGAACAGCAAAGTGTGCTGTAACTATACAGTACTCTTGCTGTAAAAAATAATACAGTAAATTTTGCTGTATATGTACATTTCTGTTGCTGTAGATGCAGCTTACAATAGTGAGTTGTGGACCTACAGCACTTTTCTCTGTGCTGTGTACACTGGGGGTCCTGGGATCCATCCTTGGTCTAGCCACCTCTCAATGTGTTACATACTAAATTCACAAACAAGTCACAAGCAATTTAACATCATTCTCTATGGGCCTTGTCTATAGTTTTCATTGTATATTAAACAATTTAGGTGTTATACAATAATGTCTGCATGTTGCTAAAGGTGCCAAATATGAGAGCCATGCTGCAGGCCTTACTCCAGCTGCCTTGGTAGCTCACTCAGTTACATCTTGGGACAGTGATAGACAGGTCCCCAGTTCAATCCCTGGTCAGGCTAGTCATGAAGATACAGTTTCTTACCTAAGGGTTGCAAGATACTAACAAAAATATATATTTTGAGACTATCTTGCAATTTTGAGAATATCTAGCCTGAGGGTTGCAAGATAGTCTCAACATTTTTTGAGACTATCTAGCCTGACGTGTGTTTTGAGAGTAGGTTTTGAAGGTTCCTAGTTCAATCCCCAGCCAGGCTTGTCATGAAATTATAGGTCTTTTATGTTTTGATCTATTTTTCTAAAAGGGATATGTAAGTCTGTCAATGAACTGTTTTTATTATGATTTTATGTGGTAGTCTATTAGGTTATTCGAGATAAATTATGATGATTAAAAGTTAATTCATGGTGACTAAAAATGTCACCAGCCTTGAGAAGTCAATGCTCCTCCACAAAGGGTTAATTCTGCTGTACAGTAACAGTAGATTTTGCTGTTACTGTACAGTATATGTGCTGTAAATATACACGAGCTGACTTGCTGTAGGTCTACAGCACAATCTACCGCAACTAAAGTTGCCCCCAGTATTTGCTGTACAGGAACAGTACTTACTTCTAACAGTGTGGGACCAGAAAGAGAAATACAAAATATACTCCTCTTATGAAAAAAAGGATCTTTCCTGACATTCCCCCGAACGGTAGCTTCCAGTATAAAGCCGTATCCATCTTTTGATCTGGGTGACCCCATACTATATTTAAAAAAAGGACTGGACATGATATCTGATGTTACAGAAATGAAAGGTTTATTGTATTCCACCAAACCATTCTTATGGTGGCAGATTTTTAAGCTTCACGTAGAAGCCTTTCAAAAGAAAAAAAGATGTTTTCCCCTATTTCCCTTCAACAAATAGTTAAACGTGAAACCTTATCAGGACCTATTTGAGACGTCTTGTCCTATTTATTGACAAACTTCATGTCAGCAGGCATAACGAAGTGGGGCTTTGCCTTATCTTGTAGCTTATAGAAGTCCAAGACGCAAACAGGTACCTTCCCTCAATAGCTACTTAATTGACCGTTCCTACTCTCCTTATAATGTATTTTCACCCATGTCAAAACAGTCGTGTGTGAAACGGGTCTACTTATTAGTTGAAAGGTTAATATTGGGTATAATGTTTGCATACGTTGTTAAACCATTATAAATAATATTAATTTCCTGTTTCAAAATATTGAATGAATGTTTGTTATGACACTGCACAATGGAGTATCTGTCTGGTGTTGTGTACATATAATACTGTTTCCATTTCCACCCGTTCCAATATCTACAGTTATCCATTAACCATTTCCCTAGCTCCTACTTCCTTTCCAAAACATTTCAAAATCACCTTTCACTCCAACCAACCAAACCCCAGATTGTCGGTCCCTATAATTCTCTCACACTCATGCCTTTGTCCTCTCCTCTACCCAAACCGTCCTCATTTCCGCCCAAGCTTTCCTCCCTGCTTCCCATTATTATACAGTTTTTAATGAATCCACAGTAAATGCATTGGCTCCTACCGCTATCTACAAGTGTTTACACCCCCTTCCTAGTTAAACCAGCACTGCATTGGCAGCAGGGTCATTGGTTTAAGCGATATCTCTGATGGCCATACATGAGCCTTCCAGGCTTCCTGAATATAATATGAGAATCACAGCCGAAGCTTTTAAGGATAATTCAATATTCTCTATAGTGCTCAGAACATAGTGCACATCCAATACATGCGTTAGACACGTCAACACAGCCTTTACAGGCTATGCCACTCTTCCGCCAGGGGCATCTAATTCGTTGTGAAATTGGACGCCATTCTCACGCACAGAAGCAAGACATTTGGAAATTGGAAACTTTAGAAATGAATTTCACTTTCGCACAGCTTAGAAAGGTATGGCTCAAAAATAGCTGTCCATGCTTCTGTCCACATTTCAGTGGATGAAAGGGTGACTTTTAAGTCCACAATTAAATCAATTGAATCCCACTATAAAAGTGATTGATATAGGTTGTGCTGACTTCTTCATTTTGACCACCCTCTCATTATGGGTAATTAAGTAAAGTCTACTGTCTTTAATTAGGAATAATGTGAAGTCTGCACATGGAGTAGACATGAGTAGTGGTGTCTTTCAAGGACCTCATTACTGTTCCAAGCTTTCTTAATGATACACGATCTGGAAGAGAGCATATTGCAAGCACATATAAAGTAACCATACTATTATAGTGTGTGGTAAACCTAGGGTGATAAATAATAGATCATCTTGATTCATTATTCTCTTAAAACCCAAAAAGATGTTTCTCTAGCAACAACCCCTTTAGAAACGTATTGGAGTATGATGTAGCAGCTTTAAAAAACAACCCACAATGTTATGTCTATGTAGAAGATGTTCATCTATACACTACAAGAGACAAGGGCTCTGTGTCTATACAGTACTAGAATTAATATACCTGTAATGTATGCATTTCAATCAGATGGGACAGGTTGCCTTTCTAAATGAGACAATGGAATAAGAGTCTGAAATAATCTCCTTATATATGACAGCCTTAAATATCCTACCCATAATGGGGTTGATCACTGCAAAAACGGTGATGTAATAACTATGTGTACATCGCTCTACTCCCAACCGGTTGAAAAGAGACCCATTTTACGAAAATTCATGACCACATATCCTGGTACATATGGCGCTGAGTCTACTCCCCACGGGTGACACTCATACCTTAGTGATCCCCTTTAAGATACAGTTCCAACAGCAGCACAATATATCAACAATATCTGGCACCCTACCCATGACTCCCCATTCTACGACTGTATCACATGACAATCTCCACTTATTATGTTTTATACCACTCATGTAGTATGTAATTATGGCCTTCAATATAGGCTGATACAGCCAACTCTAGTGCCAAAGCATTCTTATCATCATGTCCAGGTGTGTTTCTTGGTGGGCTGACCATATGTTAAATATTTTGACCTGCAGAGTTTTCACACACCTGTGTAGACACATTAGGCTGTGTCTCACGAGATCAGGCTAAAGTGAAAGTCTTTGACTGCCATCTTTGACCGGGTGCCATCTTTGACTGGAACGATAGAAAACGGTTAATTTAGGGCAGATAAAGATGTAAATGGTATGAAAAGGTTATTGGATGCTATAACACTTTTAATTACCACTGTGAGTGTTAGTCAGATATGATAAACATAAGTAGCTGCATAAGTATTGTAAGCCTTGGACAATGAGGATTATCCTGGTGCCTTGAACAATTATCCTGTCCTTGGCTTGTAACACTTATACAGCGACTCACTTTTACCATAATATCTACCACATACAGTGTGTATTATTTTGGTTATGTGTGCTGGAGTAAGAGCTGTGGGTTCTAAGCCATCAGTTATCGGTATAGGGACTGACAACTTGTGTATAAGCCAAGGATTACTGTCCCCAAGCTTGCCATATGCCCCCTCTAACCCTTGCTGCTAAACCCTCCAGCCCAGCTTTCCCTGGCTTCTAGACCTACACACTTCCAACAGATGAAAGTCTCTACGTGTGATTGTGTATGGCTCTTTGGCATCCACCAAAATCCCTTCTTTTCCCAGTCAGAATCCCAGTTCTCGTTTCAGTTGAGTCTCCCAGACTCAAATACAGTTTTTGAATTTATTGGTTTAATTTGAATTTGTGTTCCGTTCCACTTATACTGCTGCCACATCTGTTATATTGAGTCGTCCAGTGTTACCCTGCCATGATTTAAAGATGGAAACGAGACAGCTAAAAATGAAATAGTATGAAAATATTCTAAAACAGAATCGATAACCTTTTGAGTGTTCTTCAGCCTATTGTAGTACTGGTCTTCATGACTGGTTTTCACGTGTTTATTAAGGGGAATTATACATTTCCTATTACTGCCAAGAGAAATCTGTTAATTCAGATTATCTGTACAATAACGTTCTAAAAGAGGCAGGAATTGTAAAACTAAATGTGAGAGGAACCCTTAGTTAAAAAGGTCCGGTTATCAGCTATTTATCCGTATTGAATATCTGCATTTCTCTTCCTCTTTGTTCATGTTTCTGCTTGAGTTGGAAATGTTTAAATACTCGAGACTTCCATAGTTCTGTTTAACGTTGACCATGTCCTCATATTTAGCAGTGGTAACTGCAGAATCATGGCGTCAGCGGTCTGTTCAGAAGCATTACAAATGAGGCTGTGATCAATGCTTTCAATTTGTACCGGATGTTCCACACTGGAACTTCCTGTGTGGCACTGTGGGATGTCTAGCTATTTCCGGTGCCGATATCGGTTATTGGGAGCACTTCATAATGTTTCAGAGTTACTCAGAAATGGATGAACCCCATGCACTGAAGTGGTTATAGTCCATTGGTTCCTTTTACACAAATTCATGCAAGATTATCAGATAAGCATCCATCATCAGCCTTAGAATACCACCTTTGGAGAATATGACCTGGAGGCTGTTTCACCTCAGGCTGTGTCTCACGACCTTGAGCCAATGTTTTTGTCTCTGACCGGGTGCCGTCTCTGACCAGGTGCCGTCTCTGACCGGGTGCCGTCTCTGACCGGATGTCACTTTGGGAGTTTAGTTATGTTCTACCAACAGCAGGAGGCTAATAATAATTACATAACAGCTGCCATAACGTTATTACAAATCCTTATATATACGAGTATAGGTTAAAATGTTAAAAACACTTTTTTTCTGACACCAGGTCAGAGACGGCACCCGGTCAGAGACAAAAACATTGGCTCAAGGTCGTGAGACACAGCTCTCAAGTAAACGCTTCATGACGGGTAGCCAACTGAGTTGGGCACTCTCTCAGTGTGGGTCTTGCAATTGAGTGCTATGGCAGGGTTCTGCTGACCGACCATGTCCAGTGAGTATATTTGTATCTGACTCAGCCTTATAAACAAATGATATAATTCGATATTTTTTCCCCCATGAAATAAATCATTATACTCACCGACTGGCCAAGCTCTGGGTCTATTTTTGTACTCCTGAAGATAAAACAAACATAGATTTATCAGTATCAATTTTAAATCCATCAAGCATGTCAATCATATACTAATATATCAAGTGTATACTGTTATATTTGAAACTTGATGAAGAACACGTAAAGATGCTCTTCCTCCCTCCTTCCTGCCTTTAGTTCATTCCCATCCTCGTTACCTGTCTCTGCCTCCTATACTGTCCCAGCCTTTCCCTCAAATAGTGATCCACCCCCTTCCAACATGAGTCCTATATATACATACACAAAATTACATTTCAAGTTATCTGGTAACTGTTAATATAAGACGCCTGGAATTTGTACCAGAATCATTGGTATGGTCCGATGGACAGGTAATAATACCTTTCCCCTATAGAATAAATCACAGGAACTGATTAGTTCTGCTCTGCCGTGTTGACTGCAGTTCAATCAGGGAGCAGCTGGGGTCAGACATTCTGTGTGTCATCAGAGGAGGCTCACCTACCCCACTTACCCCCTACAGATGCCCTCATGCATGCCACCTAGCGGCTGCACCACCATGCACCTTTAGTGTTAGGAACTTCTCCTGACCCCTACAGACCCCCTGCAGACTGAACCGACAGCTCGCACACTTTATTCATAGGGCCCCTGTCCTTGCCTCTTATCAATCCCTGCCCCTGCAGAACCCACCCTGCACCTGCAAAGTCAATATTCATTTCCCCGCCCACTGCCTCACCCCACCAGCTCTATTTGTAACCCTTTGCCTCCTCCCTATCCCTTTGCTGTTTGATATTATCAAGCATGTTTGTTATTATGAGACCAAATCTTTTTAAAAGAAGGACCAGCGTAATTTTATGTGACCATTTACACGTTGTATTGCCATTACTTGCAATATTCTGACAATTTTTCTATCAATTTATGCAGCATGCCCATGTAGCATTTAAACCTGAAAGAAACAATTAGAGAGTGACGTCACAAAATGTACCCAGCCATACTAAACCCATGCAAATACACTATGTTTTATCATGAATTATACTGCATTAGACAGCCAATGTATGATTAGGGAGCTATGCATTGCCGTCATGAATTAGTTTCCATTTCATAAAGTGACTTATCAAGAAGGCCACAAGAGCCAATATAAATGGATGGAACAGATATATGATAAAAGATCGTCTGCACCAACACTGTCCAAACCAATCAAGGGGTCGTCATAGTGGTGTCTAGACTAATCAATGAAGATGAGCTGTGTGTGTCTGGTAAATCTTTGGTCTCTTTCTACATGGGATTCATTGTTTCTTTCAGGTTTAAATGCTACATGCTGCATATTTTGATGGAGTGTATGTTAGAAAATTGCTTATCAATACCAATATTATTGATAGAAGGTACCATAAAATTGTGCTGGTCTTTTCTTTTAAAGTCCCGCGTTATAAGAGAATTAAAACGACACAAACCAGCATGTACTCAAAATGTTGTGCATGTTTGGAGGGGATTTCAATAGGAATCCAATTCAACCATGTAGAAAGCAGAACTTCTCATTGTTAATGTTATTTCATTTTCAAGAAGACCATAATCCATCAATGTCAGTGAATGACCAATATTTTACTTGACTGCAAAACATTATCAACTCACCTCACATGAACTAAATGCCTTTAAGGCTGATGCTTACCAAGCGAGAGCTCAATTGCCAATAGAACCAAGTTGTTGACTCTGCACTGCAATCTCTGATAATTCCTTCCAGATAAATAGTTGAAATTTTGTTTCTGGTTCGCTGATCCAATAAAGATGATCCTAGTCGACTTTGATTTCGTATTATTCAATAAAAACCACATCCTCATCTGTCATTCCTCTATGCCCCATTCGTGCTGGCTGAGAATAAGGCTCCTCGGATTTTCAGACTTTTACAAAACTTTAAATTCCTTTAATTACCTCATGGCAAGAGAAGATGATAGATTAGAGTGCACCTATGGACACTCTCAGATCCTAATAACCGTAGGCAGAAACTCGTTTGTCCATAGCCTATGTTGTATTATTTCCAGCAAGTCATCCTCATTGGTCATAATATGTTATAACCATAGCACGGTCAAATGCATTAAATGAACCTGATGCTTTCATATAATGACACAGAACTCTTTGAGATACTCACTTTTCATGCCACACACGTTGTATCACATCTGGTAAAAGCATAGCTGCCATCTTTCTTGCTCAACCATCTGAAGGCGTTACATCATAACACAGAGCTCAAAAGGAAACAGTCATGAGAGACTCTACTCAGGTGCCAAACCTATCTCTGTAAAGGTCACCCGGAATTGGCTCTACTGTAAGTTCACACTTTACAGTTTCAAGACAAGATGGGTAGGTAGGTTCAACGTACCTTGGAGATAATCATCCTTGTCACTCCAGGGACATGTTCAGAATATTGTGTCTTGAAGGAGGAAAAATAGACAGTAAAGCCAGCTTGAGTGTTGCATTCAGGGGCTATTGTGAAGTAGATACAATTTAGCCCCAACTATACTGACAATGGGGTATTTCTAAGTTTTATTCTTGTTGTAGTCATTATATAACTACCCTCCAAACAGAACTCAAGAATGACACAATTTAGTATCTCGTCTATTTTCCAGGAAAATTACAAGTTGTATACAGAAGATAGACACAGGAAATTACCGAGAATAGTAAACATTCCTATTGACATGTTCAATAGTGATGTGTATTTCGCGAGTTTAACTCACGCAAATAACACGAATTTCCACAAGTAGAATGATGACGTGAATTGCCTGAGTTTCACTCATTCAAGAAAGTGTCCAGAGAATTCTCCAGAAACTTTCTGAACTTCCTGCGTTTCACTCATTCAAAAAACAAGGAATTCCAGGGAATATGACACAAGAAAATGTCCAGAGAACATTCAATAAACATTCTGAAATTCTCGTAGGGATCACGAGTCAAGACTCAAGAATGGCACAATTTCCACTTGAGATTTATTTTACAGGGTATACTCCCTCTGATATCTCACCACACTTAGGAACCAGCTACACTGTAAATAGTAAGTGTAGTACAAAGTAAAATCTACTGTAGTTTACAGCAACTACTGTACATTTACGGTAGCTTCTACTGTTAACCTACAATAAAATGTACACCTAAAGTAGATTCTACTGTATACCAACAAAATTGGCAACCGACTTTTTACAGTGTACCTCAAACAGACTGGTAGGACTTACAATTTCACCTCCAGTCATGTCCACTTGCAATGGTAGGCACATTACCAATTTAAATATCATCAGATAATATCCATAGCCATGCAGTGCCATAAATGATGAATTAGGACACTGTGGTCACATGCAGTGTCTGCTCTTCAACTGAACTACAACCAGTCTCAGAGTGCCAAAGATTCACCTATTCGTGATTAAACCAAGAGTGACTGTTATGGTCAGGTGGGAGGGTAAGAACTCTACTCCTGCAGCTTGAGACAGACATGTAGTTGGGGATAAACACGAGCCAGGAGAGGGATGGGGATTGGAGCAGTCATTGACAGGCAGGGGGTCTGCTGTCAGCTTTGTGTGGGACTGAATCATGTGGGTGGACAAGGTGGACATGATTAGGGCGGGAGTAATTGGACACTAAAGGGCCGAGTAACCACTGAGGGCTTCAGTATGGTCCCAATCATCTCACCTCAAACTTCATCTGATTGATCAACATCCTATAGACTCGGACATCCTTAGAGACTTAAGCAAGATTTTAAGAGATTTAGAGTAATACTTTTGATACATGGCTGATTCTGTCGTGGACAGCTTTTAAAATGTAAGGCTATCACACGGGGGAAAAGATGTGACATGAACTATTATGCTCTGTGGTTTAGCCATCCAGTATTGACCACGGTCAGGCACTAATGGTTCAAAAGAATAACAAAATTGTGGCCAGGTGAGGAAAAACATGCCTCCAGGGGGGAAATGGCTTTTCAAAGTTTAGGTTACAGGCTTTAGAATGAGATATCTTCAGCTAAAATATCCCAAGTAGTTTTGCTGTAACTGCTTGTCAAACCGGAGTTGGTGTGTACAACAGAAAATGGTAAATAAGCTCCAAATCCACTGTATCCTATCATGGACACTACTAATGCAAAAAATACAGTTTTGTTAAAAAATAACCAAAGACATCTGATGTTTTCATCATAAAATTGGTTCTAGAGGGAATTTCTGAGGTCTGTTTTCAATTCTGAGTACCTTGTAAAATTTTCAAAAATATTTGTGGCAAAAAATTCCCATTTAGAATAATGGTGTGTTTCAGTGGCAACCAGAAATTGGCATATATGCCAATTTTCCATGTTTCCATGGCAACAAATGTTCCTTTTGCATTCCAAAAATGGAACGTTTTCAGTGGAGATGGAATAATTCTAAGTGTATCACTGAATTCCGCATGAAAAATTGGCCAAAGTCATTTTTTAGTATATTTTTCAGTGTTTTTACCCATATACTGCCCCCTGGTGACCAAAACCAGTACTAAAAATCCCCCCGGAGGCACGTTTTCCCCTGATGGCCCACAAATGTAATAATACAAAAGGGCCCTAAACTACCATGCGGGTATGCACACTAGTAAAATAGAAGATCCCAAATCTTCACACTTTCTGTACATATAAGTCTGTTTGATTTTGTTGTTGTTTTCTTCCGCCTCATCTCACTTTTTTCTTATCTTTTTTCTTACTTATACTCGTCCTTGATCAGTTGTTAATTGACAATATCATAACATAGCATAACTGACCTCATAGAGCTACACACACAACACATAGCACTTCTTTACATGACCACTATCACCAACCTCACTAGAAATCTGAGGAATTTCTAAAGTGTAAACTTAACTATTATCTTATAAGTGTAGTGTCATTGATGTGTTGTCATTTGCCAGTAAACAGTTTAGTGCCCAGTGGACTCTGGTAAAATTGAACCCCTCAAACTACCCTTTGAATGTATGTACTGTACCAAGTATAGTGGGATAGGCTGCAACGCTATTCAAAGATTCCATTGTATTCACCCCATAGTTCTTATAGTAAGGTACAACAGCACCCATTGCAATAGTTGGGCTTTAATGCTTAATGAGTATCTTGCCACATAGACCGAAATTAATGGCTGCCCACACTAGAGGACCAGTACTGTCAGAATAGTATATGAGGTGCTCACAATAATGGACTGTGCGATACTATCTTTGAGCATAATTATATGAAAGGAACCACACTCTGAATCAATCAGGAATAGTAGCCAACCTTGCAAAGGCATAAAAGAAAAGGCCCTGTGGGCCCTCTAAAGACCTGCCCATTAGGGATCATTAACATCTGTTCACTATAGACCATACCATGCAATCTATTGTGTTAGAACGTTAGCAGAGAAGGGCATAAACACATTTGTCAAGAATCCATGACTAAGTAACATTGTGGCCAGCTACAATAAATCATCCCCCAGTACCTCTACCCAACCTACCTCATAGAGACTATGCATGATGATGTGGGCATCAACACCTCCTCTATTATCATATGACCTCTCAGACTTATCTCATTTTGCCAAGCCATGAAAAATGGCATATCACTGCAATTGCCAGTAGGGATGGCTTGCTGTGGCCGCAGAGGGTGTAGAAGGGAGGAAGCATTATATGAAGCATACAATAGTCATAATGTACAGGTAGTATGGACATGACATGTGGAGGTTGTTGTATGATACAATGATAGTGTGAAAAGTAAAGGTTAAGTGTCGGAGCTATCCATGTTTGACAGATTGATGCAACATTGGTACTGCAACAGTTGTGCAATAATGCACTTGTAAATATGTAAGGGGATCCTTAATTGGAATGTGCATCGGTATGATGTACAGAGAGATTTATCTTCACATATGCCATACACTAGTTACTTGTATCTATGAAAGTGTTATTTCTGTGATTAACTACAAGTTGTAGGGTGGTATGAAACTGCCGTAGTGACCTGCTGCTGTAGTAACCTACATTAGGTCAGTGTTTGAATCCTCAGTCCTCCAGAATAAAGGAGCTACTGCCAGTTTGCCGATTGTCTAGTCAAAATGATCAACAGTTCTCCATTATTCTACCAGAGATAATTTAAGTAGAGTGTTTCTTGCTTCTCATTCTTCTTGTCAAAGTGATGGAAGATCCATATATCAAAGCTGATATCACCTGATAGGGCAGTAGTGTGTGACATTTCCCACATTAACCCTTTATCCACTTTTTGGAGTGAAAAGTATAGATCAGGTTGGTACCCTGGTAAACCCATATTTATCCAAGCATGCATCCTTTAAGGGGATGCTCTTTGTTGTTGTTGGTAAATTTTATTTTTCCCAACCATACAAGGTCTTATTATGCACATACTGCTCCTATATGTTTACACAGATCTGCATATTATTGAGCATTCAAACGTTCATTGATTATTATAATTACTATTATCATAATTACTGTCTATGCATGTCTATGATAGACATGGGTGTGTCTAATGCATGTAGGTCTAATTGTATTTGTTACTCTCTGATTACCTACACTGATATTGCATACTACATCCAATTGTATATGTTAGTATCTATTGACATTTTCATACTATAAAAGGAAACTGTCAGTAATAGTAAGCCTTTTTCATTTTAAACACTCTGAATAGTGGTGAAAAGGATTTTCGTGCAATTGGCTTTTCTCCCTAGATAACTGCACATTCACACAGCTGTATACTGCCTCTTAACCACTGATTATGCCTCTTCAAGGTAACCACCATCCCCATCACACACAATCCCACATTATCAGCAGACCATGATGCCCTCCTTACCTAATAGACAATGACACACACTTATTACTAGTAGGCACTAATACACAGTGTTGTTTATACATAACCATAGCTGCCTGTTTTGATTACAATGTCTCCCCTCAGAATGCAGTTAATTATTACATCGAGACATAATGCTAGGAGTTTCTGGTCATGTATTTAGTGGCAAAATGACTTGGCTGATGTGGTTTGTAGAAGCCATTCTAAAAGAAACAGTATTTTCCTTTGTTCTGTTTGTAACTGTTGTAATTGCCAAAGTGGTAACATAAAAACTGCCATTATAACAATATAGGAACATATTCCATAAACTACATGAAAATAAATATCTTGATTTCCTGTCACAAGTTGTGTCTTTTATTCTAACAAAATTTTACTATTTTCTGCAACATACAATTAATTTCTGAATGGGCCAAAGACCTCATAATAAGCATGTTTTGCCCTCAATAATTGAGTTGAAATAGTCTCTCTCATATAGTGCACCCGGTATAACATAATTGTTGCCAATCGCATATGCTGGATTCCTAAACTATTATCTTCTTCTTAACATTTGATATTCATGGAAACCTGAATCCATCCTTTTTTGAATATCAGAATCATTCAATATTTTTCAAAGACTTTCCTAGAGAGTTATACAAGAGTCCATATGATTATAGCAGAATCCTTTCATTGAAAAGTATAGCTAAGGGCAACACTAGCACTAGCAACATGAGCGGGAAAGCCTTTCAATTTGCCTACAAGGAAGGAAAAGGGGGGAGACAGGGGGACAGGAGAGGTGAGAGCACTGAGTCGAAGACTGTGCTATATTTAGGAGTCAAGGAATGTATAAACCATTAAGAGGTGTTACACTGTATTCAGTTGGTACTGTGTTTACCGAGGGTGTGCAAAGATGGTATCCACTTAAATAGTGAAAGGCTTTCACTCAACACCCACATCCACTTAGTCAAGTTGACACTTTCTGATTATAAGGCAGAGATGTCACTTGCAAACTCTTGGCCCTGAATCTGTTATCACTATCTTAAAGGTGGTAGAGATTCTGAATTCAGGTCCTGTGATCTTGTCAATATCTTGCAAACATATCCCTCCCACCAGACCACCAGGCAAGCCAATTATCTGCTCCCTGTGCGCAGGCACAGAGACCTGGCTGGTGATTGGTGAGAGATTGCCTAAAAGGTCTGGTCCTTTCTGAACATACTGCATCCATCACATGCCTTTAGGTTTAATTTTGTTGGCGCTGAGTGAGTGTCACCCCTGACCCTTACAGCAGTTACTTGTCTGGGGTCTTAGATAGCTGGGTGGTTGGTATCACTGCCCCTTACTAAGGGCACTGCTGGAACAGACCAATAGGCAGTTAGGGGAACGCATTTAACCTTCACTCACAAATAGAGGCATGTCATTAGCAGAGACCATGAGATTGATTACCAGAATGCATTTTGATTCATTCTCCAATTGTCAATTAGCTACATTCTCAGATTTCCTACGATATTCCTACCTATTTATACAATTGATTGCCATTTTTCTTATTCCCGGCATCAAAAGTAGAGCAAGAGAGTTACCTAATTAATCAGGGAGAATAAAGTTACCTGGAATAAAGAGTTCAACCTCTCATTAGCATTACTTTTTAAACTACAGGTGGGTTCTTTTAAAAACATACTTTTTGACAAACAAGGGTCCTTACTAGGATTCTCAGAGGCGGCCATTTGAAATAATTAAACTATCATGGGATTTGGTCGAGTGACACCTCATCTAATTAAATCTTCAAGGGCCATCATAATTTATCAGTGCTATTCAGCAGGGGTGCATAATGCCAAATGTTTGGGGATGTACCGATCCCATAAGCTCGGCAAGATGCTTGGGTGCAGCATTTGGTAGTTACTAACCGGAGCTGCATTTATGCATGATGATGTCAAAGGACTCTTTTCATTTTCATTTGTGTTTTAAGTTGATAAGACTCTGAGATAGATACGTTTTTAATATTTGGGGGCGTACTGGCAGCCATCTTGAATATATTAAATTGTCCAAGGTTGAGAGTTTTACATTCACCGTGACATTTTTACCTAGACCCTAAACTTCTTATGTCAGGATATCCCTCTTTATTTCCTTACCGAATTTGCAAAGTCATTATACAGCGAGATCAAGTTGTCATTAACTAACATCATCTGGCAAATTACACCATATCACAGGCCATCCATCACCAAAGAGACACCTACACAATGTAATTGATATGGAAGTTAATCCCTCTCAGAAACACATTATCAACATGTAATCAATTTCATATGAGATATCTGTGATTATTTATAGTGTACAGCTAACTGAAGTCCAAACGTAGGCGTGAGGGCTAAATAACGTAGAAAAACTGTGTTTACATTATAAAGGCAATATCAGGCTTTACATACCGCCCTCACCTCAGGCTATTATCTATAACACTGCATCTCCGTTCCCTTTCAATGAAGATCTCAATGGAGTAAGATCTGACTTCTGATTCCTTCTTGAAGGCATTTACTTAACTTTGAGTGATCCGTCATTGACTTTGACAGAAGTTCACGTTGGCAATTACCACTGATTATGAAATGTCATGTCAGAGTAATTAACTATAGTTTCCCCACATTTGCCATAAACACTATCATCTGCACTTCTGAGTAGACTTTCCATGCTTTCAACCCATATCTATGATCAGCAAACACCTCAAGATGAGAGCCTTTCATAATGAATTTGTAGTTTAAGGTAGCAGTCAATAATTACGATAGTTATGATATTGTAAAGGCTAACATAAGAGTGTGTTTCATAATCTGCAAGACTGCCACCTAAACTGCTATCTATATTAAACATAAGACCCGTATTCCTCATATATAGTAACATGTATTTCATAACTGCTCAATCGATAATTTTCAAAATATGATTAAATTCAAATCAATGCTCCTTGTAAACAAATTATGTTTTCTCTCATCTTGGTATAATTGCTCCGTACACCTTCACGTCAAGCAGATCAGTGTCATGCAACCTGCACTAACTTTTCCTGGAGTCCCCCAAAACAGGATGCTGTGTTGGGAGTCACTGTCTGTAATGACATCATTAAGTCTCGCACCAAGTGAGACCTCGCATGTCAACACCTGTTGGCTGCAGGGTGAACTAGTCTATTACTATGGCGGGGGCGGGGACTAAGGTAAAGGTTGGAGAGTGAGGACCAGGATAAGGAGTGACACACTGCGCCGCTCCATATTTATAGATCGTAGTTGTATATGTCACTGCTGTGGGGGCATGATGGTCGCGTACAGATTTACGCGAATTACTACGCCAGCCTCACTCTCCAGCAGATGTTTCCACCTGTACCCCTTATCTGGGACTCTGTTTGAAGAGTGATTAAAGTAGTCCCGGCTCCCACCCACAATGCCCCTACAGCAGCGACACGTAACACGACGACTTTACAACCATTACGTAAGCGGTGCAGCGTGTAAGGAGTGAGTGTTAGGAAGATATCCTTTATATTTCATGAGAGGGAGAGGAAATGAGTCAGTGGTAGGAAGACATCTATTATATTTCAAGAATGTCAGGTACATCGGACCCACAGACTGTGTTTCTACTGACTGTGTCAGGTGTCATATTTATGACATGACCTATGCCTTATACTCAGGGTGATTCCCGGTGACATCGACGATTCCCAAGGATATGTTGATGTGTGCTATCTTAGATGTCTCTCTGTACAAGATACATATTGCCTAAGGTCGTCAACTATAATAACTATGTATTGCATTATTCTAGGGAGACATCAGTCCTGCCTGTGCGGTAGTACCATTTTCATGCTATGGTAAATGACATCCATTTAACTGTTATATACTAGTATTTTACACAATAGTATCTTCTACCCAATTAATAGATGATGGAATAGGCAAGGGATTCTAAACTGTGTTTCTGTACATAAGATGATGTCGACATTGGTGCCAGTTTAACAAATTAATATAGAATAAAGATTTGTAAAATAAAAGCACTTGTTAACTTTCAGGGATAGTATGGTCCTAGGCCTACACTCACATCACCTACAGGTAATGTGTTACGGTTAGTATCCTGCCTACAGCAATGTTCCCAAAATGGGCAGGTTCCAAATGCTACCACCAGGGTGGGCAGTGAACCTACTAGTAGGAAATGATAGACGCAAGATTACCAGAAATAAGAGTACCCACCCTCAAGATATACCAGGCTTGATAGTAGCCAAGAAGGTAGTATTTAGCACAGACCAATCTAGCTAAAGGGATAAAAGGAGGGGGAAGTGACATAAATATTGCAACACATAGAATGCGTTAACAAAGGCAGAATCTGGCAGAATCTGGCAATGCTGGCTGAGTACAGCTTAGCTACAAAAACTGTCACCAGATTGATTGTTACCAACAACTCTTGTTGGATGTATTAGACTAATATTTTTGACGTCACTCACTGCGATACAGTGAGGAGAGTGGGCGATATGCTCTTTGTTCTATCATACTATCTTGTTCATGTATGCCCTGCAGTTTGGGAGGCCATTTATCACGCCTAGTGGACACACTTTAACTTGAGTTCAAGTGGAAGATGCATGGGAATATATCATTATTCATAAAAGAAATATTCAGCATTTCACCCTATGTGTCACCAGGAGCAGGCCGACACTCAGAGTGACAATGCAGCGAAGGGTTTTAATCATTTATTGACCACAAGTTGAACATACAAATTTTGTGTCCATCGTCGTCATCAATACATCACAGATAATAATCATAACCAGAATACATAACACATGGTTTATAATGAATATAGAAAGAATGTGAAAAATGATTAGGATATGAAAAGCCTTTATATTTCTCTAAACTGTAATCCAAGTGACACATTTTAAAATGATTTGCAAAGACGACATAGTAACAATAGTAAAAAGAAAGTGGACAATTGTTCCTCTAACGAAGACAGATTGACCCCAGAGGTCAGGTTTGGCTGTCACGTCTGCATACCTGTATGCCATACAAAGGTCACTGCAGGGACATGTTCAAAATAATTGTTCCAATTAGACAGGTATGAGGATAGTATTGATGTCTGGGTATAAAAAGTCTTAGTCAGCATTTTAAGGGCTGGATCATTTAGCATCGAATTGGGGTAGGAGGGGACAGTCAGAGGTGATAGGCACGCACGTGGATGGTTAGAAGCGGAAGGCAATAAGTCCTTAAGGAGCTTATGGGAGGGTGCTATTTTATGATTTGGAACAATACATATCTTTGCCAAAAAAGAGTATTGGCAAGAATGCAGCAATACCCACCCTATATTTAGCAATATGACTGGTCTTGTAGTATGGCTGCTTGTATAAACAGATGACAGCTCTGTGGGTGATGGTGCTGAGAGTGTGATGTTCTCTGGTACTGAGGTTCCATAATGAGGTGTCAAGGCCATAGGTGGCAAGCACTGAGGTGTCATTGTCTGTTGTTTTCTGCCAATTTCTTTATTGTTTACGCCCTACTCTAAAAAGTCTACAAATAAGCTGATTAGAGAAACAACAGTTGTAATTTTTTTTAAAGTCACACCAGAATGATGTTTTTACAGATGAAAATTCTGTATTTACAAAAGAAGTATTGTAATTATCATATATGTAGGATACATATTGAACAAAACTATTAGTGAAGTACATTTGGGTCATATAAATTCACTAGAGCATATTCTAAGTAATCTAATTTGGACAGTACTCTCAGCACTTACTACGTAACTGTACACTCCATGTGGCATCCATTTCTGGCCCTGGACAGCAGCAAACAGGAAGTACATGGGTACCAATGTGGATGGGCACTTGCACACCAGATTCCAGGGGCTGGCTGGTTAAACCTTTAAATGTTGCATAATGCTATATTGGACAATGCCCTTAATATCATGATGCATAAAAGCAGCTCTGGTTAGAAACTACCCAATGCTCCATCCAGGCATCATGCAGAGTGTATGGCGTTGACATACCCACAAACGTTTGGCATTATTCACCCCTGGCGTATAGCAATAATATATCATGATCGCCCTTAAAGTACTGATCTGATACAGGAGAGATAAAGTGTCACTGCACCAAGTCCCATGAGAGTTTAATTACTTCAGATGGATGCTCCCTTATATGCTGGGATATATGTAAAGACCATTGTTGTTTTAAAAAGTATATTTTCAAAGAACCAACCTACATTTTCTAAAAGCAATGCTAATGAGAGATTGAACTCTTCATTCCAGGTAACTTTAGTTTCTCTGATTGTTTATGAAACTCCCTTACTCTACCTTTGATGCCAGGAAAAGGAACTATGGCAATGATTTTTGTAAATAGGTAGCAATATACCAGGAATTCTGAGAATGTAGCTTGGCAATTGAAGAAGGAATCAAAATGCAATCTGGCAATCAATCTCATGATCTCTGCTATTTGCCGTGCTTCTATTTGTGAGTAGAGGTTAAATGGGTTTCCTTAACAGCCTAGTATTGATCTGTTCCAGCAGTGTCCTTAGTAAGGGGCAGTTATACCAAATACCCAGCTACCCAAGACCCCAGACAAGTAACTGCCTTAAGGGTCAGCAGCTGGTCAGAGGTGACACTCACTCAGCCTCACCAAAAGTAAACCTCAAGGCATGTGATGGATGCAGTATGTGCAGAAAGGACCAGACCTTTTAGGCAATCTCTCACCAATCACCAGCCAGGTCTCTGTGCCTGCTCAGGGGGAGTAAATAATTGGCTTGGCTGGTGGTCTGGTGGGAGGGATATGTTTGCAAGATATTGACAAGATCACAGGACCTGAATTTAGAATCTCTACCACACTGTGGATATTGATAACATATTTAGGGCCAATAGTTTGCAAGTGACATCTCTGGCTTATAATCAGAGAGTGCAAACTTCACTAAGTGGGTGTGGGTGCTAAGAGAAATCCTTTCACTATTTAAGTGGCTACCATCTTTGCACACTCCCGGTAAACACAGTCCCAACTGAATACAGTGTAACACCTCCTAATGGTTTATACATTCCTTGACTCCCAAATACAGCACAGTCTTTGACGTGGTGCTCTCACCTCTTCTGTCTCCCTGCCTCCTCCTTTCCCTTCCTCGTAGGCAAATTGAAAGGCTTTCCCACCCATGTTGTTAGTGCTAATGTTGCCATCAGCTATACTTTCTGAAAGCATTCTGCTAAAATCACATGGACCTTTGTGTAGCCCTCTAGCAGAGTCATATTGAATGATTCTGATATTCAGGATGGATATTAAATTGTTAACACTAGAATTATCATGGCTATGCTAGGCGTAATCTATGAAAGAGACCATTACAACTCAATTTATTTGGGCAACAATTATTGTTTATTATGATGACTTTGACCCATGCAGAAATAGTTGCCTGTTGCAGAATATAATCAATTTGGTCAGAATAAAACACTTAATTTGTGAGAAGCTTTCGTTATTTTTATATGAAACCAAAAATATGCATATATCTATAGATGCTGTTGGAATGGCTATTCTTATATTACCACTTTAGCGATTGCAACAGTCACAAATAACACACTAAAGATTGTGTTGAGAAGAGAACAGAGCACGTTCCTTACAGAATGTCTTCTACAAACCACATCAGCCAAGTCATTTTGCCACTAAATACCTGACCAGAAACTCCTGGCATTTTGTCTCTATGTAATAATTAACTGCATACTGAGCGGAAACACTGTAATCAAAACAGGCAGCTATGCCTACGTAAACACAACACTGTGTATTAGTGCCTAGTAAGTGTGTGTTATTGTCTATTAGGTACAATAAGGAAGGTACCATGGTCTGTTGATAATGTGGGGTTGTGTGGGATGGATATGGTGGCTACCTTAAAGAGACATTCTCAGTGGTTAAGAGGCAGTATACAGCTTTGTGAATGTGCAGTCATCTAGGGGGAAAGCAAATGTTCCACAAAAAATATTCCCTTGCTTTTCAGAGGGTTTGCACTTGAAATACTGGCTGATTAGTATTCAAACATTCCCTTCATAGAATGAAAAGGTAACTAAGGATACTAACATATACAATTGGGTGTGCTAATCAGTATCCTTGTAGGTTTAGTTATCAGAGATTAAAGTATTCAACTAGACCTACCTGTATTGGACACATCTATGTCTATTATTGATATGCATCCACAATTATTATAATAATATTTATCCATTAACATTTGATCGAGATAAAAATGAATGTTCAATAACATACAGAATCTTTTAAGGTCTAGGTACGTATGAGCAGTATCTGCATAGTAAGTAAGGTTGGCAAACCATTTAAGGATAAATATAATCATGCTTACCAGGTCATCTATAGTTATCGCTCCAATGGGTACAAGGTCAAGGTAGGAAATGCAGCACACTACTACCCTATCAGGTGATATCCTCTTGTATATAATTAAAGATCGTCCATCCCTCTAACTAGAAGAAGGGGTCAGTAGTTAGGTTACCTATGCTCTGGCCTTTACTTAGGATTCAACCATTCACCTATTGCAGTTCACTATGGCAGTAACACACCACCCTACTAATTGTACTCTCCAAACAGAACTCAGAATCACAAAACATCATACTGAGACACATTCTGATTGAGGATCACCTTACATGCAAGTGCACTTTTGTACAACTATTGCTGTACGAATGTTACACCATGCACTCTGTCAACCATAGAAAACTCCAGCACTTTACATTTCCTTTGCACTCTATCACTAGCACTGTATAGTACAACAATATTCACATATATATATATATATATATATATATCATGTTCATACTACCTGCATATTATTTACGCCTCATAATCATATCACCCACCCTCCCTTCTATATACACCCTCTAGGGGCCACACTCAGCCATCCGCACTGGCAATTGCAGTGATATTCCACGATCTATGGCTTGACAAGATGTGATGAGGCCAGAAGGTCATGTGATAAAAGGGAAGGTGTAGATGCCCACGTCATCATGCATGGTTTCTATGAGGCACTGAGGGATGATTTATTGTAGCTGGCCACAATGTTACTTAGACATGGATTTTTGACGAATGTATTTAGGCCCCTCCTTGCTAACATTCTAACACAATAGATTTCATGCTGTACATCTGGCTAACACTATACATAGTGTTAGCCAGATGTTCTCATGTATAATCCAAACCTAATGTGAATTTGTATTGAGTATACATGACTGCACATCCTCCCAATACTTATGATAACTTATCTTTTCCATTTACCCATAACTATATTGTACAATAAAGAAACAATATCCTTAACCCTATAAGGTCATGTTGGCTCATTAAAGCCTATGCTGCATTCATGCATACCAACTACAAAGAGCATAGGTCTCTAAAGGTTAAGTTGCATTGCAAGCACATGTAGCACAAGTCATATTTATAGTTGTTTTGGTATCAGTTAGGTTAAACCTGACCTTGTTGATATTGGTAAACGTTGGCACAAAAATGCATGCAGGATTGCCATTTTTTATGCCACCACAAAATCTATGCTTTTCTATAATTCACTTGATACCAGAATGCATAGTAATTTGATCAGTAGTTTACTTCCCTTCCTCAACTGTACGATTGGCTGTTCTGGCACTGAAACACTGATGGTTATACTGCAGGCCTATATCGTTGCTGATTCAGCCTGATAACTTCCTGAACCAATGAACCACCACTCCCGGCAGGTCTATAGTGAACAGACGTTAATGATCCCTAATGGGCAGGTCTATTGAGGGCCCTCTCTTTTACATCTCTATGCCTTTGAGACGTTTGCTACTATTCCTGATTGATTCAGAGTGTGGTTCCTTTCATATAATTATGCTCAAGGATAGCATGGCACTGTCCATTATTGTGAGCACCCCATATACTATTCTGAGTGTACAGGTTCTCTATTGCGTACAGCTGTCAATTTTGTTCTATGTGGCAAGATACTTATTAAGCATCAAAGCCCAACCATTGTAATGGCTGCTGTTCTTAGCATTATATGTTATCCCGCTATAAATCGTATAGTAGATAGATTCAAAGGGTAGTTTGTGGGGTTCGATTTTACGAGATTCCTTCAGCACTAAACTGTTTACTGGAAAATGCCTATGCATCAATGCTACAATAGTAATAATCATAAGATGATATTTTAAGGTTAGAATCCTCTGATTTCTGGTCAGGTTGATGATAGTGGTCATGTAAACAGGTACTATAGGTGGTATGTGCAGCTGTCTGGGTTGAGTTATGGTGTATGGAGGCTAGTGAGCGGACAGGGGGTTAAGGTGTGAGGTGTGGGCACATTCAGTGTGATGGGCATATGTTCTGGATTCCAACGGTGTCAGCCGAGGCAGAGGTGAATGTAATCACTTCCGCAGTCAAGCAAACCAAAGGGAAGGGAATTTTGTATGGTAGCGTTACAGGGAACTGGGGACGAAGGGACGTAGAGGCGAATGAGTTTAGGGCTGTGTCTCACGACCTTGGGCCAATGTTTTTGTCTCTGACCGGGTGCCATCTCTGACCAGGTGCCGTCTCTGACCAGGTGCCGTCTCTGACCTGTTGTCAGAGGAATGTGTTTTTTAATTGTTAACCTATACTCGTATATATAAGGATTTGTAAAAACTTTATGGCAGTTGTTACGTAATTATAATTAGCCTCCTGCTGTTGACAGAAGGTAACTAAACTCCCAAAGTGATGTCCGGTCAGAGACGGCACCCAGTCAGAGACGGCACCTGGTCAGAGACGGCACCCAGTCAGAGACAAAAACATTGGCCCAAGGTCGTGAGACACAGCCTTAGACTAGAAGAGTGTAGTCGATTTGGGATGCATGATATTTGGTACTATGATTATTCCCACAGTCGTAGAAGCAAGAAACACACCTATCTTCTGTCCTATTTTTCACAAAGGCCAATTAGCTATGCCAATATTCTTATCAGCCCATGTTCTGGCAGCCAGTATCATGCAAACATCATGCCAACAAGATAGAGAGCCTGTCTCCAAACAATCACATACCCACGGTCCCACAGACCACCAGAGAGATTGCAATTGATAGACCTATAGAGAGATACCAATTGATATGATGACAGATATTTTCATGGTGATGCATGGGAGAGCAGGGTCCGTGAGGGCTGACAGATATGTTTTTGAGGGGCTGCCAACTGCCAACAGAGGATCGAGAGCCTCCACCTGTGGCTGTATGTGGTGCTTCTCCACACTAGATCCCTTGTTGTCCCAGTCAGAGTTTCCTTTCACCAATTTTCTTAGCTCAATATTCCTGTTTCTATTATCAAGGGTTTGAATTGGATTTCTGTCCACTTCACATCTGCTGGGTTGTTTCCCTCTTGTTTCCCTCTATTATGATCAATTAATGTATACCAAATATTCAAAATGAAATAAAGCAAGATCAGATTTTGCTATGTTAACTGTGGTTGGGCTTGATCTCAGTATTCTCCTTACACCTACTTGTGTACTGCCTTGTCTGTAAAACTGTGAAACTATGAAACTGTGAAACATAAGACATAAGTTGCATTAATATAGGAGTTGAAAGAGTATGAGAGAACATCTAGCAGTCGGAAGGATTTGTTTTATTCTGAAAATACCATCACTAGCACTCAATTTCAAAAGCATGGATCTCCCTTGTAGCAATGACGCCCACGACCATTTAATCTACGGGATTCTAGTTGGTAGTTTCCCATCTGTACTTATATTTCCAATTGTCTTTCTATTAAGCATATTTGATACTGCTTAGGTCAGTACAGTCATCTGAGTTACTGACGTCTTTTAATCTTAGTTTGTCCCAGCCCATAGACGTCCCTCATGTGTTCTGTCATCATGATGCTTGAATGCAGCATTTCTGAGTTATTCGCCAGGGATGCATTCATGCATCATGCCAACAACACCCATACCATATAAAAGTGTACCACTACATGACTCTTAAAGGGTCAGTAGGTTTGTTCCAACGCATTGCCAATGTATACTGTAAGATAAAGCCCGAGATATGAAGGACACAAATATCCTCTCTCTTCCTGCCTCTTGTTCCTCTTAGCCCTCCTTCCCTCTTTTCCTGCTTCTATTCCTTTCCCCTGTATAGTCCTTTCCTATCTATAATTACTCATCCATCTGCCACATCCCATGTCATCGCATGTTACAACCAGCAATGGGCTCCACAGTCAAACACAAGTACCGTAGAAAGTTTGTTTTAGCTATGAACTAAGCCAACTAGTGCAACTTTTAGTTTTGGTCTGTCGTGTTGGCTACAATCCAATCAGGGAGCAGCTGGGAAACTTCCCCTTTGTCTCCTGCAGCCCCCGCACACTCCTTGCTCTGCATTAACTCTGTAGACGCTACTCATACAACACCCTCCTAACTGTACCCAATACCCCCTCCATGGTGGCCTCTCTTTAGATTTCCTCAGGCTGTAGAGCCATGTATTTCTGGCCAACTGTGAAACTATACGTGCGATTTAAGTCTGTTATGACCACGTCGGGGCTAGCCTATAACAAGCAAGTCTTGACCATTCCCCCTGTTGACTTTTTAGTCTTTAATTACATAACCTATTTGAGTTTGTAATGTCCATATGAAGATGTCTGTAATTTTCAAAATCATACTGATGATTAAAAATAGTCCATAAAAGATAGTGCAAATCATGGTCAGAATAAGCTCTATATCTTTTGATTTGTGAAGCTAAACAGATATGGATATCATCTTTGCTCCGTTGAAGTATAGATTTCTAGGCATATCAGAGTCCTTTTTGTATTCTATTAGGCCCTACATATTCCAAACTATTTCCCTAGCTCCTCCATGTTAATCTTTTATCACCATGTTCCCTACAGCATGAGCCTGTTACAGAGAGAATGGAGAGAGTAAATCCTATGGCTTCATTGTGACTGTCTAGGAACACCTGCAATGTTAATGGGCACGTCAGTGTGGTAGTCTAGATGCCATCGTTCTTGCTTTGGGATTTTACTGGTGTATAATATGTAAAAACACATAAGTTATTTCTATGTCTGCTTTTAAAACGGGTGAATTGAAGTAGATTTTGACAATAGGAACGCGGCCACAATACCCTATTCATGTAGTTATTATGGCCTCCTTATTCTTTGGAACTCTGAGTTAAAGAAGTCCCTGAAACATCATAGTTGTCAGTGTGAATAGTTCAATGCAGTATTCAAACCTGTCTTTAGGTGTGAGGAAGGCATCACACGTCAACACCACAGTGCGAATGAAACAAAAGCCAGTGAGACTCACTCAAGTGACAAACCTATTTGTGTAAAGGTCACCCAGAATTGGCTTGTCTCTAGGTTGACTCTTCAGTTTCTGGATAAGATGCGCAGCTAGGCTCAAACTTAGAATTCTACCTCTGCCTTTAAACCCCTCTAAGCATATTATAGCACTAGCTAAGGAGCAGGGGAAGCAGCTCCGAATGAATCAATAATCGTGTGGGTCAGACATGGCTAGGGCTGGAGTTGCTCCACAAATTAACAATTATTAACCCTTTAACGACGGCATGTTGCCCTAAAGTAATATTTGTCGATACTGTCTTCCTATACAGTGTCGGCAAGTAGCTTGCCGGCATTATATTGGTGGATTATGCTGATGCTTTGGGAGTGTATCAACCCCGTATTATGGTCAGCATGACGCCCGAATTAGACGGTGGTGAGTTACTTGCCAGAGCTGTATTCATACATCAGGGTGACAAAGGGCACATTAAAGCACAACGCGGGCCTCAAATGGTTAAGGGTGCTGACCGACCTGAAGCAGACTCGCTCAACCAGTACCTTTTCCCACCACAAGGGCTCCAAATGGGACTGGTGGGACTACTATACTTAGATTGTTACATCAGGCTGTGCACAGGAATTGGTGTACAGGATTTGATTGGTCAACTCCTGAGGAAAAGTTAGTGAAATAAGTTTTTATATGAGTTTGCCCAGACTATACTATCATAGAGTCGGGCCTTAGACTGACCTGAAGGGGCTCAGTGCTGTGGTGAGCATGCGCTTTCCGTCATGACTAGCCACCATGAATGTTGTCCTGGTGGACCTATGCTCCTCCCTCCCAAGAACTTCAGCTGCCAAAATAACGCATTTCCGCATCAACTTTCCAAAAAGGTAGACCCGTTATTCATTGAAGTAAGCCAACTGGCTAAAGCTGGCATAATGAAATCGACTATCCATCATGATGGGACACCTTCAACCCTCGGGCTAAAAAGAACAGACTGACATAATGATCAATGGGTCTATAGCTGCTGAAACCTCTCACAAACTCCTATCAACGTTGAGTGAATATGATGTGAGATTTCTGTGATTATTCATTGTTTTCTTATTAAAAGCACTAACAGTGCACACCTATGATGGATGGCCCCATCAATAAGCTTTGCAACGGAATACTGTATTGGCGGAACAGCAAGTCAATGTCATGACTTCTACTAAATTTGTGATTTATTTAAATACAGAGTAGGTACTAGACTGACTGTAGTAACTCGTCTCCTGTCATAAGACCAATTTAATCAAACCATGTTCTCTATCAGACTGCATTGCCCTCTGACTAATCTCTGACCCCCATTAAATGTTTTGTAGAAAAATCACATCTCTCTTATGTTGTATTATATATTTTATAACTCAAGATAATGTACTCAACATCAAATCCTTAGAATTATATTTAAAGGTTAATTTATTATGTCTGCGTTCTGCTTCCGTTCCGCAGCCTTGCAGAGTTTACCCCTACTCTCTATCTCTCGGTGGTCTCCCCTTTGCTTCATCTCCTTATCCATACATCATTAAGCACACTCCCACATGTCCTCTCTCCATTATTCCCCTTTCTCTGATCCCATTTGGTACATGCCTAAGCTGCTCTCCAGATTAATGATGTCATGAGGAGTTGCTCATTATAAACGACTCCATACTAACAAAGTTTCTACTTTCTTGAAAGTCATCCTTGCAGAATGATAATCTACTTCGAGGAGTTGTCCCGAAATTAATTCAGCACCCAGTCACCCTTACCCCACCCCGGATACAAAGGGCACTATTCTGTCAGTTAGGCACTAGCTAATGGTCTCAGTAGGTACTGATTCTTATTGACAGGATTACATGGACCAAAAATCTAGCTGAAGGGGGTCAGACCTACACTGGCAACTCCTGTCCACTCCCCCTTCCATATACATGTACATATTCAGGGCATACCACAAGTGATGCCACCTTACTGACTGAGCTATACTGCTGGTGAAAGCATTTAGCCTAATGACGAGATCATGCCTCCAACTGTCATCGATATGTTGAAGGCCGAATATATACAGAACTTTGTACACATATATCTACGTGCAAGAAACCTTATTTTGATATCGACCAGCTGGCACTCATTTTCCATTTGAACATTGACTCTGACACCTGAGTCTTGGTAAAAAGTAAAGGTAATACCATAAAAGTGAAACAAGGACTTTCTACTTATACTTGAGTGATTGGGCACTCACTCTGGTACAGGTTCAAGTTGGCAATTGCCACTGAAATGTCATGCCATGGTTATTATTTCTGGTCTCTCACATTACGGAAGTCTTCCTTAATTGGAAACAGTCTTTCTTTTATACATTTGCCTCTGTAGTTTTCTCCAACACCTCATTGCGAATTGAGATAATTGGTCTGGGATTTTTCACATCGACAGTTTGTCTGGTGGATCGACATTGCAACTAGTCCAATTTAAGAGAGAGTCAAGCTTTTAAATGAGTTTAGGGCTGATAAGCCAGATTGGCCCTTTGTAACCCTTACTATAGGAGTGCTACAGTCAGGAGGCCAGAGGGCCGAAAGTCACAGAATCCACGTTATAAGAACAAAATTGCCGGTATGATACCGATGGTTCGAGGCCTTTCTGTACTCATAGCATATAATATATACCATGAGCTACCCTGGATGCCCTACATGTGGTCACTCACTTATGGCTCATTGATTTACCTGTTATATCATGGTATGACTGGTATTGTTAAGAAGATCCCTTGCTGGCTACACTAGGTTGGTCCTCATTGTGTCACTGACAAAAAGGATAAGCAGATCCTCTATGTCACAAATGGGGACTTCTATCTATATATATGCAGTATTTTCATATATATATGTATATATATATATATATATATATATATATATATATATATAATATATATATGTGTGTATATATATATATATATATATATATATATATATATATATATATATATATATATATATATATATATATGTATATATGTATGTATATGTTATATGTAAAGTGTAGTGAGTACATCTCAACAATAAATGAATAGACAAGGTCCTCCAGTCAGAATACTAAGAGAGCATGAGTGTATAAGTATTGCAATATTTTTTTCACCTTGCCCTAAAAGGTCGTGGTGCAGCTGTCAAAAGGAGAGTTTGGTAGATGAAAGGGCAGATACACTAAAGAAGCATAACTGGTTGGATGGGAAAGTCCCTAGGATACATTTTTCTAGGAGGGTTGTGTTTGTGTCTATTTCCGTAGTGAACACATGTCAGGGGTGTTATACCAGAAATGCTAAATTATGCAAGGATGTGTATGCATATAAAACAAAGTCTACTTCCCCACTCCTCTCGAGATTCATTCTGTCCAATTTTCCTACCCTTCAATCACAGGGTTCGAATCCTTCACATTTCCTATATTGTAAAGTAACGCACAGGGTAAAATCAGTTTTGGTCTCTCCTCAAGAGGGGTCGGAATCCTTTTGTTCGCTCTAGAGATTAGAGGGGTTCAAATTGTTCTTCTACAGCCTCCGCATCAACCCACCAGCCCCCATGCCCTCATCCTTCCAACCTCTAATAAACCTAAGGGCATGTAATAGCTGAAGCAGGTTCAGAAAGGATCCAGCCTTTTAGGCAATGAGTTTTTAATCACCAGCCCGGTGGCTGTGCATGGTTAGTAAATAACTATCTGTCATATTCATACTGACTTAGGACCAACACTGTTACAACGGATATACATATATGTGTCCTATAATGATTGGGTCTGAATGTCGCAGCAAAGGCCTTTTCTACAATTGATACTAACATTTCCTAACAGGCTGTACATTCTGTGATGTCTAAATACACAGAACCTTTGCCTTGGTAGTCTCATCTATTCTATCTTTCCCCCTCTTACACTTTCTTCCCTATATGTACACAGGCAAATGCAAAGGGCTTCTAGCCAAAGTAATTAGTACTAATGTGCCTGTGGGCGACTGTTGTCAGTTATACTTCTGAGAGGGAGTTGTCTACCTCTATTATTAGGGAATACTATAGACATCTGAACTACAGATAGGACCGTGGACATTAAGACAAAAGCTGATAATTGAACACTTTATAACCCTATAGCATACTGATTTAATGTGTTATCTCCTTTGCCGTCCTGATACATGAATGCAGCTTTAGCGGGTCGACTCCTCAGCCTGTATGCATGGAAACCACCCATAGAGTCGGCATGATACTTGAAGGCAGTATTGGGGAGTTACTTGCTAAGGCAATAGGGCAAGCACAGTCATGCATTTCTGCAAAATGAAGAAACTCTGCAGAAACTCATCTTTCATTCCAATATCAAATCAGCTGTTATACCTGCACAATTTCACCTGATGATCACTTTTCATCCAAAATATATCGAGTTTTAACAAAGGCCCTCTATTCATGCATGCTCTGATTCTAAGGGAGATACTTTAGGATATAATATGAATTATACATCAATCTGTTTACAATTGTGTAAGATGCATGGGATAGCTGTTTAAATAGGGATGAATACATGCCATCGATGACGCTATGAGAGAGTCAATTAACGAATTTTTCATTAAGGTTAAAACAGTGTGATTAGGTGTATCGCCAAGTCAGAACTCATTTTGTCCTACATAATGGTCTCATTACACTCCTACAAAACGCATCATCAGAGGCATAATGCCGCTAAATACCTGCCCACAAACTCAAACAAGCAGGGTGCTTAATATGTGGATACCAGTGTCTATTTAGTGTGATAGCAGAAGGGTATTATAGCCTGATGATAGGAATGGACGGCCGTCTGTAATTGGTATGGTTACATTAGACAGCTATTGTTAACAGAGGGGAGCCACTATAGTGGTTGCCATCTCAACGATTAGTGCAAGTTATCTGGATGTGTTCAGATGAAACCAATGCCTATGATTTTTGAATTGCCTAGATGGCTATATACTACCCGGTATATTTATTGTTCATCAGACTAGTGCCAAAAGATGGCAAGGCACCTTGTGAATATGGCACGTTGAAATTATTGATCGAGAGAAGTAATGTCTATTCAAATAATTATGTTCACACACATCTATATCATACCCTGTTGGTATGAGCTGTGCCGATACATACGTTTGCAGACTAATGTAATTATCTCCATGTTATTTCCGCTAGCCATTCATTTTGTTCGTCATATTGTTCAGAGTAAATTCTACATATGGGTTGAGACTAGAGGGTTTACAAGTGTTTCTGCTGGGATAAACCTCTGTGGAGGATGAAGATTAAATCTTAGATCAAATCATAAACTTTATGAATGAATGCCTTGGAGGCTCATAATCTGGGGTAGAGAGCGTGGTTAAACAGACAAGCAATATCTTATAGTTTAGAAATAATTATACATGTTTGATATTTATAACACTGTTTACAACTAGTCTATGACATAGGAAAGTAGGATATGATAAGGTAGCCTAATTCTTATCGATCTTGCAAAGGCAAGCATAACCCATAAAGGTTTATAATGTCCTTTCAGTTATGTATAACCAGTAGCTACCAATGTAACAACACTCTATCATCCTTATCTGACATTCTTCCCATTACTTCCTACTGTATCACGTGACAACCTCCACTTGTTATGACTTCATACCACCCATGCAGTATCTAATTATGGGCCGGCTCACACCATCCCCCCTCTATTAAGGACCTTCCCAACTCTCCCCATCCTCCAGCCTCCAGGGGCCCCACTCACCAGTTCCCACTGACAAATCCATTAATATGCCTGATTCGCTCCCTGTGTCTCACAGCCTGGAAAAGAATTGACGAGGCCAGGAGGTCATGTGACAAAATAGGAAGTGTAATGCATCATATGCTCACATAGCTGTGAGGGCTTCACATGATGCGGGATAGATGGTGCCACTGAGTGCAGGCTAATGGTGGCTGGCTATGTGCTATATAGACCTCTTTATATTCATGGCTCTTATATATATTGCTCCTGCCTTCGATATCAAACCCAAAACACTAACATTATTATGGGGTAGTTTCAGTCAAATCCACCTACGCCTTTGCATAAGTGAGGCATCAGTAGCACCAGGAGCAAAGCATAAGACTTACAAACAAGAGTCAAACACATACTATTCATATGTGTAAGATAGTATATACATATTGAATAACAAGTACTGGTTTAGAGTCTGCTCATGTATGTAGTGACAGTGATGTATACATGTGGTATGGCTAATAGTGTGTGCCTTTCTGAGGTGAATTGTGGTGCGTTGAGGCCAGGGAGCTACAGGTGTCAGCTCACAGGTACCAGACCACTGTAAGGTGTGGGGACATCCAGTGTTGGCACGTAGAAGGGACGTAACTCTGAGGGTTATAGCAAGGAAAACAGTAAGCCCATCTGGAACTGGAGTGTACACTAGTGTAGAAGACTACTGTTACGCCTGAGAATACTCAGTCAATCACAGCATTAGAATGCTGGAAGCTGGTGTGGTTTAACCAGTATGACACAACAAGAGAATCATAGGTCTACGCATTACGAGTATTCTAATACTAAACTGGAAGCAGGCAATGTCATAGGATTTGAAGGGCCTTGACATGATTATCTGGGTTAAACCATCTACCTCAATTGCAAGCTAATAATCACCCATTTAACATATGCAATGACATTCTCTAAACCCCTATCCCTATACTCCGCTTTAGCCTATTATTTATCCTATATATTTCTTAAATACTTAAGAGCTTAGATATAGCTTACCCAATTCATACTCACAATAGGTAATTACCCCTGGCCCACATCACCTAGTGACAAGCAGTGTGTATAAATAGGCTGCCTTCCTCCCACCGATCACATATCCGTCTGGAAAATACATCAATCATGCAGACGGACAGGAGGATGGTGATGAATATGACGGCGGATATTATTATGGTAATGCATGCTAAAGCAGGGACTGTAAGGGCTAAGCTATCAGTTACCATTGCTGACAACCCCTGCCTTACATCCATTCCTTCCCACGATTGTTAACTCCCCCTACCCTGCAGCCCTTACTCCTAGACTCCTCAACAAATCCCTTACACAATCTCCAAAAGGGGAAACATCCAACCTGTTGCTGTAAAGTATATAGTGTCGATTCACTTCGCTCTAGCTACTCATTGTAAGTTATTTTAATCAGTCTAGAGCCCTCTGCTCTTTCTATTGACAATGGTTTTAATTTAATTTCGGTTCCCTTCCACTCCCCCCTCCCCTGTCACATCAGTTCTAATTCTACTGCACCTATCTATCATGATCAGGTGATAGAGAGAAGAAGGCTAAACATGAAGTTGAACAGTAATGTCGACATCAACATTGATTACATTAAGTCTTTTATTCTATAGCCACTAATGTGTGTTTTTTTAGCCTGGTGTGATTGTATTATCTCTTTCTCACTACAACTATTTTACAGTGACTATAATCCAATCACATTGCCTTGTCTATCATACTTGTTCCAGCCAATGTCTCTAAGTATAAGTCAAGTCTGATCAGTTAGTCTGTGCAGTCAGACAATGCATACAATAATAAATCTAGTCCAGAATCCAGTTGTGTGTCTCTAAAGTGAAAAGTCTAAAAGAGACAAGATTAAAAAAAAGTCTAAGTATGGAATAAGTTATTGTACTAAAATAGTCAGCACTAGGTCTGCATTATATATTGATGACAGCTCATTATAAGATAAGAGACTCACTGGAATAAAGTAATTTGCCATTACAAATGACTTGATATACCCCATGATGTATATATCAGGAGGATCTGGAGTATTCATAAAGATGCAATTCACGTGGTGCTTGCAAACATTGAATTGAAAACATTTTCAAAGAAGGTAGTGTGGCTTCATAAGCATTGCAAATGGGGATGCAATCAATGGTTTCAATTTGTCTCGGATGTTCCGGACTGATACTTCCTCTGCAGCATTGTGAGCTGCTAGCAACTATTGGAAGCAGCTCGGGATGTTTTGGAATCCAGTCTGGTAAACTTATAAATGAAGGTGATCTGTAAGAATACCAAGACATTGTGCAGATATATAATGCAATACCGTGTTCAACGTAATAAGCGCACAGTGCGCTTGAAAAATTATTACGGACACCTTTTAGTAGTTAAGAGTTTAATTGGGGTCAAAAATGGAGATGTTTTGGGTTATTTCTAGTATAAGAATCAGCAAAAAAAGGGGATGTGTGCGCTTATTAGGGGGTGTGCGCTTATTAGGGGGTGTGCACTTATTACATCGAATACGGTATGTGTTATTTTTTGTCATCCATCAAAAGGGTTACATGAATTAGGGTAGACTAGTTACTGAACAAGCTAAGAATGTAGACGTTTTACTCACCAACTCTTCTAGGCCTAGTACTGCTCATATACTCCTGTAAATGTCCTGCAAGAGTACAAGTACATGTATTGCCATTTTATCCAGCAGCTTCAACAACATAGCATAATGATATTTATGTCCAACATTGAAATGATTTGTATTATTGTATATAAAATGAATCTATCCTTTCAAGTGTAAAGGACAGCACAAAATTCACTGCAGTTTTACTAATACTTCATGAAGGAAAGGATACTCTGATCCATTAATGCTAATGAATTGCCCATGATTATCTTGCTTGGGGACAAAGAGATCATTAACTCCTCTGAGATCAATTTAATGTCTTTAGGGCACAGACTTTATCACCTATTAAAACAATTTACATTTCCATGGTCAAGAAGAACAGAAAAAAAATTCATTGACTATGTTTTCTATAATCCATGATAATTCTGTCCAGTGCAATAGACACAATTTAGTTTCTATTCCTCTGATCCAATATGGATGATCTGATTCCATTTCTCTTCATATTAATATCTGCTCCCTCATTTGTCACTCTTGCTCAAGAACCAAAAGCCTAGGCTTTGGAGAGTTTCCAAAAAATGGAGATCCTCTGAATAATCCATGTCACGACAAGATGACAGATGAAATTGTACCCATGGCAACTCACAAATCCCATTACCCATAGGCTAAACCTCTAGTGTCCATATACTAGTAGTCCGCATCGTTTCATCCATATCACTCAAAGTCTGAAAGCATTGAGTGCAACATCTAATTTTTCACTATTTCCTATACAGAATGACGTTTATAGAGAGAAGGGTTAAAAGTCTATATAAATCTGCAACTGGCTGTATTTTTTGGTGTTTGAAATCTTGATTTAAGACATTTGCTCACACTGTCAAGGACTTTTCTCTGCTATAGACCTCCAGTAAAAGCTTGACCATTTATCTCTGCTTGGTTATCGTTGACGAAAAAACATGTGCTAATTGAGTATTGGCTATGTAATCATGACTATCATAATAACTCAACGCCGAGGCAACTAGTCACCCTTAAGCCCATATTGTCCCTTGCTATATGCTTGTAGGCAGATAGATGATTTCTTCTTAATATTTGTATATAGCAAGGACACCTGGTGGTGTCAGATAGCCTTACCAGCTCACACCTCCAGAGTTACACACTGAAATGAAAGCCAGAAAGACTTGGGTCACCTGGCCTTTTCCTTAGAACTGGTCACAGATAAATTGTATTTATCCATAATTATATTTTATATGATGATATTTATGATACAACTCATAACGTCCTAAAAATCTTGTTTTGCCCTATTAGCTTAGAATATTTTACTCTCTAAACTTCAAGACGAAATGGAGCAGTGCCATTCAAGCTGTGCCGTGTTTTCCTAGAACCACACAAACAGGAAGTAGTTTGGGTAGTCACTGTCTGCTATAATCACATTTTGTACCGTGGAAGTCTCACACCGTCTGAGACCTCGCGTGTCAACGCCTGGGGCTTCTACCATCCTGCGGAAGGCAGGGTGTGAGAGGACAAGGAGAATCCTTCGGAAGACATCTTTTATATTCCATGAAGGTCAGTTACCTGAGACAGATAAACCCAGGACAACACGTTTCTACTTTAGATGGTTGGTGTCATAGATATGGTTCAAGTCTGGAAGCCCCTTACCCGTAGGTGTTAGTGTTCCTCTTGTCCTATCAATGTTTAAATATGCCTGTCAGGGGAAGTTACAAAAGCCACCACCAGGATGGGTGCTGACACTATACTGGTAGCAGCTATTGGACTACCGGAAAGGACTTGTCTGTCCATGTAGAGGACGAGACTTGAAGGCAAATTATGGATGGGTCGATCAATCTGTGGGCATGAGAGTAGGAGGAGTAGATCAAGAAGTGCGAATAGTGCAACACATGGAATATATCAACCAAGGCGTACTGTTTGAAGCAAATGTGCACCACTCCCATTAGCACTAAATCCCCCTTTAAGAGCACAGTCTGCTTACAAGTATGTTGAGTTTTATTCCTTTGTCATTTGTCATTGTTCATTCAATAACTGGGTTAAGACATGGGTGACAGGAGCACTGTTTAGGCCACAGGACAATTACACACTCTCATAGTGTAGACTTTCTGTAGGTCCAACAGGTTGTGTTTAACATCCAGTATTATAGCATCACCACAGAGGAATTCTAAATTAGTTTTATCATTATAATCATTATTTGTACTGATGCGCAATGCCTTCCATATGACAAAACCGTTTAAATTTTCTTTCTAGCATGTTTAGAACCAACAGAATTCAAGATTATTCATCGAAAGCAAGGGGTGTCTATTGGAGGAAATGTCCTATAGAAATGCATTGTTACATGGACCCCCCTCTCCCACCACTAGAGGTGTTAATGCTACGAGGGCATGCCACGCTTTCACAGCTTTACCCCCCAGGCTGCACCTTAAGCGACACGAAGGTACAGGTGTGTGAGGGGCGGTCTCACACCCCCGAATACACATTATAGCTCTATTATTAAAATCCGCGGGCCTTAAAAAGAACTCATTTTGAAGATGTATGTATCAATAGAAAGCTACTTTTCCCTTCTACTTAACATACATAATAGAAAATGGGTGCGGCGCATACATTTTGAATACTGCATGGAATTCCAGGAAGATTTGCTTCTCAATTACACATCTTTGGTTGGCAGCTTCCGATTTTAGAGTAGCAACCACCAAAATGTAGCTGAAGATTTCCTCTTTTTAAGTAGGTGATTCCCAAAAACACATGACCTCAGATAATCCCTTGAGAAATTCAATTCTGGAGGGTGAATCCCAGTGGTAGTGACAAACACGGCCCATGCATGCGTGTGTATTCAGTAGGCACAGCCATCCAACTGATACGGGTGGGCAATTGGTGAGGCTACTAATAGTATCAATAATGTAATATGGAGATATCATCTCACATTATTGATACTGTATACCAAACCACTTGCATAAGATACCAAAGTCTTTCATTATCGGCCCATCTAAGTGTAGCAATAATGGTATCCTTCCTGTAATTACTGATAGTCAGTAGGTGTGTTATGAAGGCCATTTATGTGCCTCCACATGGGTGCCCAGACTTTTGACCGTGTCGCCATGTCGATCTTTAGCAAAATGGCCGTGTCACTGTGTCGATTTTTATGTGTATAGAACAAACCATGGCCTTATAAAAACGTCCATGTCCGTCGATTTTTAAAAGGGCCGTGTCGCCCGTGTCGATTTTTAAAAGGGCCGTGTCGCCGTGTCGCCCGTGTCGATTTTTAACCCATATAGAGGCACATTTATGCTGCTTGTGTTACTCTCAGGACAAACAAAACCAAAGGTGTGTTCAAGTCACAGAGAAATGTGCTGTATGCGCAGCGGTTAGTGACTGAAATTGGTTTCATTAATAGCTCATAACCCTTTCGGTTATAATCCCTATGTAATAGTCGCAGCATGTCTCAGATAGAGGCAGCCGCCTGTTTTGGGTGCTGTGAGTAATCCTGTTTTTAAACGCCACCCTGGCCCTGACATATCCTGGCTGCCTATCCACAAGACAGTCTGTCTACATTTGTCCACATCAGCACCCCTGATTCTGCCTATCTTGTTGTTGCCAATCCTGATCCAGGGGTGAGAGGGATGGTGGATATAGAGTAGAGGCTGGCTGAGGAAAGCCCAGTCGGCGTTCAGCAAGAGCAGAGTGAAGATCAGGTCTACCACTTACTGGGGGGCTGGGGTCAGAGACACCACCACCATTTCTATAGATTCTTAACTATATCAGAATCTGGAAATAGGTTCTACTACTGTACCCAAGAGGGCTTTATAATGACTCTTACTGGCACTGCTACTCCAATAGTGCTGCATCCCTTTTGGATGCAGCCCTGGGTGCTGTGGCTAGTTGTCCATTGAGTTGTACCACTACACATACTCAAACTGTAAGTAGACAACTTTATATCAGTTCTCCAGGTGCATAGCTGTTAGCCATCTGGCCGGATGGTTGGCTATGGTGCTTGAAGAAGCCTTTTGCCTTTACATCTTAAGTGCCTTAATTGAACATCATTAAGTCACCTGTCTTGAGACTGGGGAAATACCCCAGTTTCTCTCTGCCTTTACCATTGAACTGTTATCACTGCTGTTACCACTGAGTGTTTGGTAAATTGAATCTTACCTGTTGACTTATGATAAATGTTTGAGAATTAAGCTGAATAATTAATAACTGTGGTGGTAGGGCCTAACCCAAGGTTAGGCCCTGATTATCTATCATTGTCAATATTGGTTTGCTGGATATTGGTTTGCATGTGCAGTATTCAAACGGTTATAGACGTTGTCGTTCAACAAATTGGTGTACATATAGGGTCAGTAGGGGTGAGACCTTTTGGTTCCATCTCAA
The DNA here is from genome assembly GCA_947462335.1 of Harmothoe impar. Lineage (NCBI taxonomy): Eukaryota > Metazoa > Annelida > Polychaeta > Phyllodocida > Polynoidae > Harmothoe > Harmothoe impar. The sequence continues at coordinate 25,296,895 of OX381710.1, forward strand.
TGGGAACTGGTGATTCAAAACTAACCATCTCAACCACTTTAGGATTTAAAAGGTATTTTAACTCAAGGTCACCCCAAGTCTTGAAAGTCAGAATCCATGAAAGACCTGTTAATTACCATAGTGTGGCACTGCTTATAACATTGCATATGAATGAATTCAATCACCATTAAAGCTAATAATCTGTATGGAGTTAACTGGACACGTTATTCCCAACTCACCTGTCAAGGTAAATAAAAGTATCTTACCTGTTATATGACTCTCATGTTGATGTTTGAATAGTCTATGTACTACCTGTTCATGCATAAAGGGAGTTCTACCATCTGAATCTATTTTAACTAATAGACCCCTAGTTATGAGGGTTTTACTATAGTAGCCTTTTCCCCATCTCAGAAAGTAGGCTGATTAAAGACCCCAAAGTCCTATCTAGTACAGCTGGTGACGGAGCCAAAGAGCAGCAGCTACTATGTGAGTAGTACGCCGTTCCCCGTACCGGGTGCGTTGGGGGCTCCATCGGGACCGCCCGCGGGAGACACGTGTCAAGACAGTGTCACAGGTAAGCAGCTTCAAATAGTACCAGGGCAGGTAGGTGGTGTTCAGAGTGATGACGGCGGTGGTATTGGCAGTGTGCATGACTGTGACAGTGTGGGGGCTCTTGGTGTAATAGGTACACAGATCAATATAGAAACTGAAGGGACTGATCACCCCAGACGTTTCTGAGATCTGACGGTAGAGCCGCCTCAATAAAACTGGGGGGCAGAGACCTAGCTCGAACTGTCAAAGAGTGGTGGTGGTTGTCTAGCGGGCCCCAGCCCCAAAATATAAGCCAAGGAATCCCATACAGGGATACCTTAGAACGCGACCCCCGGTGTTCACGCGCCAAGGGGGCGGGGTCAAGCGCTTCCCTGCCGACTTGGTGCTGATTTAGGGAACGCGAACAGGGGACCATCCAGCAGGCTCTGTTCGTGTGTCTCCGCCGGAGACACCAGTAACACCTAGTGGTGCAGAACCAGCAGAGGCGTCCCCTGGAGCGGGTGACCAGCGCCTCTGCGATCGGTACTGAAGGGGGTGATTCGGGTGATTCGAATCCTGAAGTCTCTTTCAGGATCACACTGGGTCAGTGTAGCACAAGTCTCCGTGGGGGAGGTGCAAAATCGCCATATCCCACAGGTGCTGCATACTTCTTCGGTACCATTTTCAGATAAATATAGAAGGTGGATCATCTTTGGTAGTGAGAACTTAGATTTCTCGGAACCCCCAGACAATCGAACTGATCTTCAGCGGGAAGAAACAGAAGACAGCCAGCATAGTACAGGTGTAAACTACAGAGAAGCTTATTTCGAAGAGGTCACTGAGGAACCGCACCTCGTTGAGGAAGAGGTCACTGATTATCACACTGGGACAGAAGAACTCCAGTAGGTGGCACAAGGACAAGATACCGCTGAAAATCAATGAATCGAAGGAGGGCAGGTTCAACGGGACAAACAAACACAGAAAACATACAAGCGAGGAAGTGGGTGATAAATTCGAACAATTGGAATAAAAGTAGGAATAATAGTACCCGGCTTGGACAGATTGCGACTTAGTGACAATACATAATTTAGAAGAGGGTGATGTGGGCGACGAGCAGAGTCCAGAAGTGACGTTAGGATCCAGAATAGGGCAACGTTAGTGGCAATAACAATTCAGAATAGGGCGATAGCCAGTGAACCAACGGAACAGCTGAATAGTGTTCACGGACTCACAATAGGTTGTAAGCTTGGACAGTGCACCATCCGAATCCGAGTCTGACGACAGTACCAATATGCCACTATCTCCAGAAATCGATCTACCCACCTTTACCGGGATAGGAGACGACTGCATCAAATTCTTTGCTCAAATGGATGAGCTTAAGGGATTGTGCGGATGGGACGATGCCCAACATCTAGCAATGACGAAATATTGCATAAGGGACACAGCCGAATTATGGCTGCGTGGAATACAGGATGTTGATAAGAACACGTATGATAAAGTAAAGACAGTACTGACAAACTGCTTCAAGGATAGAAGGGAGGAATGGCAAAGGCATCTCGATTTATTTCGCACAAAACAAGAAAAGAGGGAGACAGTGATGGATTTTGCGACCAAATTAAAGGAGTGTGAGGTTGAGGGGCAGGCGGATGGAGCGTTGCTATCAGCGTTTGTGGCCGGGGTTACTCCGACCATATCAAAGGAACTTGCCAGGACTCCTCAGACTACTTTCCAGGCCGCAATTGACCATGCCATCCGTCTGGAAACCCTGGAGAAGAGGACTGAAAGTCGAGCCTTAGCGTTGCATGTGACAGAAGCGGATGACGACTACCTGCGTGAGGTGGAGGAGACACCTCCCATGGCCAAGGGACCCGATCCGGCCATCCAGGGTTTGCAACAGCAGATGTCCACTATGATGGATATGATGACCATGCAGGCCACTCAGCCTCCCAGCATGGCCTACTCCAACGGTCAAGAGGGACGTTCATATCCTAACTATCAGGGATCCAACGACTCTGGTTATTGGGGACCAAGCAACCTCCCGAACGAATGTGGGGTCTTCAACCCAAGGCATCAGGATTCGTATGGGGATCAAAATGAAGGATTTGGCAGAGAAAGCTCGGAAGGTACACTGGAAGTTGACATAGACGTGTCTGGTGAAAAGGTTTTATTCCAGAACCAGGGAAACTAGAGGGCTGGCCCGTCTCATCCATTGAAGGGGAGAATGAAGAAGGAGCTGAGGAAGACCTACTCCAGGAGGCAGAGGAGGCTGAAGAGAAAGAAGAGACGGAGTCAGAGACAGCCATGAAAAGAGATGGCTATTGCCTTTTGAAGAGGAAGAGAAAGAAGTAGTGAAGACCCAAACAGCCGAAGTACCAAGATTTAGTGTAGAAATGAAAAGAAAATAAAAAATTATAGGTCGCCCCATGGCCAAATGACAAGGAAGAAGATACCAAAGAGCCACCAAATCAAAGTAAAAATATATTGCATAAAAGATAAACTAAATAAAATGAAATAAAAGTGACGACAATTTGCAAACTAAGGTCAGACGAGGATCAGACCCGTCTCATGCACGAGACAAGGATACTAGAAAAAGAGTCGCGGTCAGAAATATATAACAGAAGCAGCGAGAGAAGACACCAAATAAACAAAAGAGCTCAAAAGAAAAATGAAGAAAATAAAATAAAAATAAAATGTCAATGTGAGGAGAGAACCCACCGGGAGAAACCCATGTTCTATACCCTCAAAGGTTATACGAGGGGAGCCCATCGGGAGAAACCCGTGCTCCGCCTCATCATGTGTTCCTGGTCATCATGGTCGTGACCAGGGACCCTCCGCTGCTTAACATAATTCATTTAAAAGAAGGAGGAAAAGGCGCAAAATACAGGCCAGACCATAAGAAGTCAGAATAGGCCAACGGGCCTGGGATGCTGGACCAGGCACCGATCATACGACCGACGATGCACCCAGACGGAGGATCCTGGCATCCATATTTAGTGGGCCACCGCAAAGGAAAGGTGTAGCCAAGAACCAAGTTACCCAGAATTCTGGAGAAATATACTCCGAGGAGCATCATAGGCCCCGTCCTAACCTAACCGAAGAGGAAATTCTGGAGAAATATACTCCGAGGAGTATCATAGGCCATGTCCTAACATAAACGAAAAGGGAATTCCGGAGAAAGAAACTCCGAGGAATATCATAGGCCTAACATAAGTCCTAACATAACCAAAGAGAAGAAAGGAACCTCAAATGAGTCCCAAAGGAAATATGACGAGAGATGGACTACCCCCAGATAAGCGGTCAGAGCAAACCATGTGGGTAAGAAGGAACTGAGAGCAGTTCCCGTGAATTGAGAGACAGAGAAATAAGGGAAACACCACCCTAAAGTGGATGGCGGAGAACTCCTAGATTGTATATAAAGGATAAAACGGATCCGGCTGCAAAGACAGAAAGGAATTCTTTACATGGCAGTAATATATCTGATATATAAGGGCTAGTATAATCACATTTATCCATGACAAAAGGAATTTCCCCCAGAATATAGAAATAAAGGGATATGAAATTGACACTCTTGAAGACGCTTGCCATCAAGAAGAGCCGAGGTGCCGGGCTTGTGAGACCTCGGCGTGTTCCTGGATGATCTATGGCGATGAAACCGCCGAATAACAGTTATAGACCACCATTCGAAAATCCATCAATTTCATAATTGACCAGGGGCACCATTGGCAGGAGATTCAGAATAGACCAGAAATACACAATTTGGCCTTGATAGTTATCACTAACCAAAATTTTCAATCGACAGTTTGTCATTGACACTTATAATTGACTAAAATTCGTATTTGATAATTTATCATCAATAATAATCATAGACAACATTTATAATAGATAATTTATAATTGACACTTCATGTGGATATATTCATAAGCCAAATTTTATCATTGACGTTTATCATGAGAAAAGTGACATGGTCGACAAATTGTCAGCAACTATCCTCACAATCAATAGATTGTAATCGACAGCAATTTCAGTACCACCCACATTCATGAATGACCATTTTATAGTGAGCAATTTCATAATTGATAACTACATAGTTGACCATCCTCAACTGCTTTTATGATCAACCTAATACAATTAACATTTATCATCGACAATCCTTATAATCAATGAGTATAAGCAAACCTTTAGCATGGGCGTAATTCATAATAGACAATGTGGAATCAACAACTTAGCATTGACCCAAATTATAATAGACAAAGTGGAACTGACAATCCCTCGTCGACCTAGGTTACGACAAACGATTCGAAAATTGACGACAAGACCTCAGCAGAGACACAAGCTCCGACCAAAGTAAGTTCAGAAAGAATTGAGGTTCAGAATTGAGGTTCAGAATTGAGGTTCAGAATTGAGGTTCAGAATTGAGGTTCAGAATTGAGGTTCAGAATTGAGGTTCAGAATTGAGGTTCAGAATTGAGGTTCAGAATTGAGGTTCAGAATTGGCGTTCGAAATTAACATTCAGAATTGACATCCATAATTTCCATAATAATTTGAATGCATCATTTATTATAACACAAAGCGACCGCTGAGAAAACAGACCGCCGGCAGTTCGCGCAGCCTCGGCCGGGCATCAGTGGCAGAGGGTCGGAATTTACATTTCCCATGAGCGAAGTCACATTTTCCACAAGCAAACTTTGCATTTGCCATGATCGAACACGGCCACTTTTTCTAAAAATCGCCGCCACATATTCTGGGATCGACCCCGACATTTTCTAGAATCGACCTGCCCATTTCTTAAAGTCAGCCTGTGAGTTCTTATGATTGACATGCGACCGGGGGCTCGCTGAGGATGGTGTAGGGCTGTGTTGGAGGTGCACCAAAGGCCGTACTATGGGCACTAGTCACCTTGAGAGATCAGAGTTTGATATTTCAGAACGGGGAGAGAGCACTGTAGTCGCAGTGGTTTATTATATGTAAGGAGTTCTTGTCGGATTTGGACATGTGAGTAATGCATGTCGATCAGAATTTCATCAGGATTGCGATTCTGGCCTCACCCAAGCCCTAAACATGGCGCAACACGCTTTTCCGTGACCGTCGCGAATATGTCTAGATTTCATATTGGGCATGCACAGACTCTGTATCAGACATGCACAGATTTTATAATAGACCTGCATAGTTTTAAAATTGGCAGGCATAGTTTTATAAGCGACAGGTATAGTTGTGTCATCAACATACACCCTTTATTGACATCCATGTAGTAACCTGGTCGATGCCTGAATCGACATGGCCATCCCTCAAAAAACTGACATGGTTATGTCTTAAAACACCATAGTCATGTCTTAAAACGCCATGGCCATGTCTTGAAATGAGATGGACATGTCTTAAAGTGACATGGTCATGTCTTAAAAACGACATAGGACCAAAATTGGATGATGGACAGGGTGCCCCCAGGTCTCAGTATAGGCTGGGCTAAAATGCTAACTCGTCAATATCTCGGCAAGTATACATGGTTGAAGGTCCATTTTTACAGGGGTGATAGATTATCTATACGTTGTGTAATTTATAGCGCTTGACAAGCGCCCTATGGGAAGTTATAAGTGCCGGTGGCGTTTACATCGTCACAGATCGTCATAGATCGTCATAGATCGTCATAGATCGTCATAGATCGTCATAGATCGTCATAGACCGTCATAGATCGTCATAGATCGTCATAGATCGTCATAGACCGTCATAGATCGTCATAGACCGTCATAGATCGTCATAGATCGTCATAGATCATCATAGATCGTTGTAGAGGTAGTGGGGGCCTACTCATTGCAAAGACATTAAGCTAGGAATCCGAGAGTAAAGTTGAGCAGCTCACTCTCAAACATGGGAATGGGCAAGTAGTTACACCGATTTGGGATCTGCTGGTGAAACAGCTCTCGGTGGTGAAACCAAGGACTGGAATGTGACACCCAGGAGGTGACGGGCTTAGCACCCTGGGGGCAGTGATAAAGGGTAGATCAGTCTGCTACAGGATGTCTGTTTTTCTCGGGCATGTCACCACAGCCAACAATGGCTCAGCAGGAGGCTGCTTATCACTGAGAGGTGACAGACTGAGGAATGGGTGACGTAGCAGGGTGACGCACATGAACCCCTGAGCAGCTCACGTGGTGTGAAAGAACTAATTGAGAGGTGACGTTTTTGGCACCCAGGAGAAAGGAGAACAATGCCCCTCTGTAACGCAGGGGGGCCTATAACATTGGGGACCGTCATCCGGGGCAGTATGGCAGCCGTCCTGCAGACGACATTTGCCGCTATGTTCACACAATGCCGCCGCGCCTGTGCCTTGGGATCCGCGACCTGCCTGCCTGCCTACCCTACACCCAGAAAGCATCAAACAGATAAGTGTAATTTATTAAGGCATAGCCAACAATTTATGCATAATCGTCATAAACATAGTGCACATCTGTGCCTGACAAACAGCAGAGAACTAATAGTGGACCTTTAAAATACATCTCATAAGCGACTTATCCACTCCAGCAGACGACATTCCACACAGATTCCGAAATTCACATGTACCATTGTGGAGGATGAGACGTTGACTGGCCGCCATCCCGTGATCGTCCGGCACACGACATTTAGAGTTTCTGACCGTCTGCAAGCAGACTATAGCAGCAGGGGACAACACCGCGCCGCGCCGTGAGCTGCACGTCAGCAGACCACATTTGGCGCTGTGTTAGGGTGGCAGACTGGAGTGGCGGGCGGCGGCGGCCCCGGGAAGGAGAGCGCACACACCCGGTCTGGCCGCGTCTGCCCGATCCGGGTCCGCCCTGACTGGCAGAGCGGTCTTTGTCCATGTTAGGGGCGGGTCCAGCAGTAACAAAATTGTTCAAAATTTGGGGTCATATAGAAGTCGGTATTATGCAGCAATGACTTCATTGTAGCATGGCCTATGTCATGGTGAAATTGCTTTTTGCAAAATATCTTTGGAACTGACTTTGGGTGAAAAAATGGTGATGCTGCCGGGCTGTCCCTGCCATTGTGAGTATATACCCTGTGTGGCCTGGTGGTGGGGCACCTTCTATATTATTCTGACTACCGCTCATCTGGGCCGGACGGGGAGCTGAGACTTAGACTAACTTGGAGCGGCATGGGGACTACTCACTTTTGGGGTTGATTCTGAGGATTCGTGAATGTATCTGTGTAGATCTATATGTGTATCGGTATGTGTGTAGATATAATGTATAAAGCAGACGACAATTTGTGGGCGTTTTAAAATCCGTCACATAGGCGATTTGTTTCAAGGCAGGCGACATTAAAGTGAGACTTTGATGGCCACGGCTTCTGAATATTGTTGTTGTGATATAACTGAGTAGAAGTGTCCCACGCTGTGCCCGCGCCTATTTTAGAGCAGGCTAAGTTTCCCGCGCTATACCCACACAGACGGCACCGCAGCAGACGACTTTCCCGCGATGTCTGCACGTTGTAGTTCAGGAGGGATTGGAGCGGCAGGCGGCGGCGATCCCAGCAGGGGGAGCGTCCGCACTGGAACAGGGTGATTTAGGGTAGCAAACAGAACTAGGTAGGGAAACGTGTAGTAATTTTGAATTTAAATACAGGCATGTTGTGAAGCCGATGTGTCGATTTTAAAAGAGACAGCATTTTGCGCCAGAAATTTAGACTATGAATGAGGGGGTCGGGACATAACTGTTAATTCAGTCACGGACCTCTGTGTGTGTATTACGGCACACAACATTTAAGATCAATTACACAACAAGATTCTGAACGTATAAATTATTAGTGTAATCTAAGGGGGGTGAGTAAGGGTAGTTTATTATAACGCTGTGTGTGTAGGACGGCAGAGGGAACTGTGTGTGTATGCTGGTGCCACGGCCTGTGACTTGCGCTGCAGGCAGTAGGACGGTGGTACCAGTATACTGTATGTGCGGCGTCCTGGCGGCCCACGGCCACCTGACCTTCATCCAGAAGGCCTCATACAGATTAGTGTAATTGGTTGGGGGTGAGTGCATCGTTTTAATTGGATTGTCACATCATGCCTTGACCCTTTGGAAAAGTCGTGCCTCTTCTTACTGGTTGGTATATGATCAGACGAGATATGAGTGTACATTTGCACAATGGGCCTGTATGGATTAATTGGGAAAATGCTCCGCAGACACGTTCTCAGATCGTTATGAAGCCTATTATTTGCATCTCTGATAACGCAATGATTCAGGGATCAAGGGTTATACAAAATACGTCAGCTGTATTGCATAGAGCATCTTAGGGCAGACAACGTTTTGCCACTATGTTTAAACAGCGCCGACGCGCAGTACGGCTGATTCCCAGCAGATGACGTTTGAAAGTTCGGTCCGTCCGTGTCGCTGTTGTTTTCCTACCAATGGTAGTCCGAGATCTCGAAAGTTCCTACTGTTGTCCACTTCTGAGTGGCCTTTCTGCTTTTGAATGTAATCAACTAACACTGTTAATAGATAATACTGTAGATATCGTGCATGGCTTCTGAATGCTGTTATTATAGTATTAACTAAGTGAGGGCTACCTCACGTTATATACCACTGGGTCGCCCCACCGTCATGACCGTCCTGCTACTTGACGCAGACGACAATTCACGGTGAACTGAAAGCCGCACAATAGTTGGGTGACTACCCTGGGGGGTGGTTCAGAAAGAGCATGCTCGTCAAAATTAATAATCGACAAAATTGTCAAAATTTATAATAGATAATCTATAATGGAAAAATTGTCATGGCCAAGATTTATATTGCATGACTTATAATTGATGAATAGGCGTGGGTAAGATTTGTAAATGGCGAATCTTCATAGACATTGTATTCGTGTGTGGCCTGCAGCTTCTGTACTCCAGGTGGGGTTTAGACAACGTTTTTCATTTAAAATCTAAAAATCCACATCATAAGCAGCCACTGTAAAGCACATGACATTTTCATATGGGAAGTATAGGGCAATGGAATGTTGGGACGGTTGCCCTGGGGGACGGTACAGGAGGTTAGTTGTTGTTGTGGTCGGGGTTTCTAGCCAACAATCTGCATTGGACAAGCTATCATAAGACAAAATTTATGGTTGATGGTTTACCATAGACGGCTATCATAAGACATAATTTGTGATTGACGGTTTGTGATGGACCCATATCATAAGCCATAATTTGTGATTGACAAATTTTCGTGGTCGGAATTTCTAATCAACAATCGGTTATGGACAAATTAACATAGACAAAATTTATGATCGACCACTTGTGATTGCCAATTATAATAGACAAAATTTATAATCGACCATTTGGGATCGACAATTACCATAGACAAAATTTATAATCAACAATTTATAATAGACAAATTGTCATAGACAAACTCTATAATCGGTCATTTATAATTGACCAAGTGTCATAGGTGTTATGCCTGTCTGTGGGATTCATATACATAAAAATGACATTTTCAGGGGAAGTTCAAACCAGCCATATAAAAGAGTGCTACACTCAGCGCCGCTATAGCCAGTAGAATGAACAGGAAGCCATGACAGGTCCGAATAGATGTAGGTGTATTGCGGCCTGTGCCCAGGGGGTCGTACCATAATCAACAATTCAATGCTGTCCTCATTTTATTTTCACATTTTAATGATATACAACGGCTCTGTTGTAAAGCCGGACAGGGATGTCTATATATTATTGGCACACGGTTTAGGGAAAGAAAATTGCGCTAACTTGGGAGAATTAACCATTATATGAAGGAAAATTTGTTACTAGACAACTAAGTCTGCTTGCGCCCAACGATGGCGCACACTGTATGAGTCTACCTTGGGATGGAGGCTGGTCCCGCTGAGGCTGCCTCGTTATGGTCTGTCCCCACCATTGACATTGTGACTGGCCCATTGTGTGCATCATATACAGGTGTGGAGGCTGTATTCTCAGCCACGTTCTAGTATGCGAATGTTACAAGTGACATTACCAAAATACATGTGCCGATTGAAACTCGGGCTAAACGGGACCTGAGGCAGAGCCCAATTGTGTACAGGTTATGCTCACAAAGGTGGCATATAGCCTAAGAGGGTGTCTTATTATACCATACAAAATGGTGGGACCATACCTGTGGGTGAAGATGATGGGACTCACAGATAGATGTGTCTATGTTCCCTGTCTGGAGATTGCAGTGAGTCACGCTGAGAAGAATCAGATGGGCCCAGTTGAACCTTAACAACATTTTAGTCGATCAACATATAGCACCAAAGACCAAGTTTGGAGAATTAGCCTGCATGACTGCACCACGAGGATCAGAGAAGCTGCTTTGGAAAGGCATCACAGGCTGAAATGGAGCTGGCAGGACTCCACGCTGGAAATAACCTCATCGAGAAGGAAGCAAAGCCAGGCTGATGACCGGCGGGCCGCATGCGAAGTCCTGACTTGACTAGGGTCGGTGCTCGAACAAGGCCACGGACATCAACGAAGATGGCCGCGCCCATGACCTGCCATCCGATTCAGCGCTTGACGAAGATATGTGAGCCAAGTTTCCCCGATTCTGGGCGGATAACCACAGTAATAGGGATGAATATGCTACTGCTGACTCTGGACTGTCGTCCCCTGCCACTCACGGCCGCGGGGATGGCATGGGTGGCTGCATTGATGGCTCAGAGCGCCGTGTTGATGGCGTGGTTGGTGTTGTGTTATACAGGGAATGGAGTTCCGCCCCCAGGTAGACAACCGCTAGGCAGTACAGAGGGAGCTGCGACCTGGGGGGATGGCACCAACCCTCAAGCAACATCAACCTCAAGCTGTGGTCGTTCGAGCCATCACCCAGGCAAGGTGATCTATGGTAGGTTCCACCATGATGACGGGTCATCAACTAATGGCGATGAAGGATGTGACTAAGGGTGCTCGGACTATCTCTGAGCATCACCTGGTTGTTGAGGAGTCCGCTGGAGCAACAAGCCTCCAGAGCCACCTCCATGGTTCGGGATACCATGGGGGCAGGTCTTGACAATGTGTTGAGTGGCTTTTCTGGTTTGACCTGGTGCAGACGTGTTTAACTGATCGTGGACAATAGTGATGTCTGTAGTGTGTGGCAACAAGAACTAACCAAGTGTAGACGTTGACAGGACAGGCAAGGTGAATCTACGAACTGACTCTGAACTAGATTCGATGACAGACTGTGCTATGAAACACATGACTATGTACAGGTCATGTTGTTGGTTTGCAGCACAGTGTGCCGGGACACATAACCGCATGTAGGTTGTGCTGTCCCTGCTGTATAAGCACATTGCAAAATGCTGTGCGCCAGAGGAACATGACCATTTAGAAGTCATTTACCGGACCAAAATCTTGAATCTGGCTGGGGGGATGTATGGTCAGACAAGCTACACAGCAGCCCGGAAGTGGGCCACAGGTCAACTATATACAAGACATCTAGAGCAATGTCGAATGTTGGTGACATTGTTATTGTTATTGTGGTGTGTATATAAATAGGATTTTGTTGCAGATGGTGGAGGAGTGTAATTTGGTATAATGTATGTGTTGTTGGGGATCAGATTGATTCACATTTGGTATATGCTGATTCAATGATGGTACGAACATCTTGATTAGGATGGGCATGCATTGCTGATAATATGTTGTATTTTGATGAGTAGGGGCCTAAATAGTGCATGAGATATTACTGCGGCTTGTAACCATTGCTTATGTGGGGTACGGTTTATTGCCAATGGCTGTGATTTATTAGGGTATGGGGGATATATATAGGGATATGGGGTAATAGGGGAGGGGGGGATGGGATGAACTCACCTCCAAGGGGTTGCTGTTGGTGTAGCAGCTGCTCTTTGGGCGGTGAACCGGGGCATATAGGTCAAGTAAAGAAAGAAAGGGGGGTAGTAGGGAAGCGGGAAGGGAGTAGTGTTATTTTTTTCTTTTTGTCAGGATTAATAACCTGCATATATGCTAGTGTTATTGCATAATAGGTATGTACGCATGAGAGCCATGCTCGGATTACTGCTATGAGAAGAGATATTGGGGCTTCCCTAGCCAGTTTAAAAGGGTCTTATTTTTTTCGAAAATTCTCTCTTTTGGAGTCTCACACTGATATGTACATGATATCACACAGGCTACAGCAGACCATTTTCATTTCTCCCACAGTCTATGTATACCAGTTATGTACTATACTGGGATTATTAAACCTGGTAGTATTAGAAAGCACTGATAATATCGGTGACACAAAGATAGACACACAGGTCTAATCGGTAAATATCTGTAGCCATTTACTATCTGTACTCATTTTGCTATCTATATCTATTCTAAATATCTATATTCATTTACTATCTGTATTCATTTTGGCTACACATGTCTAGTCTCTATCTGTGTGCATTCTACTATCTGTATTTCAATTACTTACCTGAAGAAGGCCATTTTAGGCAGACTCTTATTTTATCATGTTTATGCTAACCCAATTTGATGATTGTATGCATAATTACTTACGGTGAGTTTGTATGTTATTAGCTACAATGTCTAAAAGTCACCTGTACCAGCTGGGTGGTTTAAATCATATTATGTGTCTTACTTGCATGAAATTGTGTTGTTGCAATGGCCCAACATACATCTTTGCGCCTCAAAGTTAAGAGTAACTTACTTGGGTTATATCATTACAAAGGCACTATCATGTTATTGTATGCTGTCCTATACAAGCTTGCTTGTATAATTATATTTAACCTAGTGATTAGGAGATAGGAACAAGATAAGAGAAAGAAAGTGATCCAATGGCTACAGCTTAGGATCTCAGACAAATGACAAAAGGGGATCATTACCTCAAACGACGGTTTTATAATAAACCAGAAAGAAACGCTATAAAGGAACCAGTAGTTAAGTAGATAGTAGAAATGGATAACAGGTGGGTATACGGTTAGTGCTTTATTCAAAGAGTTAACTAAATTTGGGATAATAAGACGGGTGGTGCAGATAGGGAACTGGAAGAAAAGTCCAGGGAGGAATAAAATACAGACTAGCATGACGCTAGTCTCCGTGACCGCCCTGCAGCTGTGCTGTATGCGCAGCGGTTAGTGACTGAAATTGGTTTCATTAATAGCTCATAACCCTTTCGGTTATAATCCCTATGTAATAGTCGCAGCATGTCTCAGATAGAGGCAGCCGCCTGTTTTGGGTGCTGTGAGTAATCCTGTTTTTAAACGCCACCCTGGCCCTGACATATCCTGGCTGCCTATCCACAAGACAGTCTGTCTACATTTGTCCACATCAGCACCCCTGATTCTGCCTATCTTGTTGTTGCCAATCCTGATCCAGGGGTGAGAGGGATGGTGGATATAGAGTAGAGGCTGGCTGAGGAAAGCCCAGTCGGCGTTCAGCAAGAGCAGAGTGAAGATCAGGTCTACCACTTACTGGGGGGCTGGGGTCAGAGACACCACCACCATTTCTATAGATTCTTAACTATATCAGAATCTGGAAATAGGTTCTACTACTGTACCCAAGAGGGCTTTATAATGACTCTTACTGGCACTGCTACTCCAATAGTGCTGCATCCCTTTTGGATGCAGCCCTGGGTGCTGTGGCTAGTTGTCCATTGAGTTGTACCACTACACATACTCAAACTGTAAGTAGACAACTTTATATCAGTTCTCCAGGTGCATAGCTGTTAGCCATCTGGCCGGATGGTTGGCTATGGTGCTTGAAGAAGCCTTTTGCCTTTACATCTTAAGTGCCTTAATTGAACATCATTAAGTCACCTGTCTTGAGACTGGGGAAATACCCCAGTTTCTCTCTGCCTTTACCATTGAACTGTTATCACTGCTGTTACCACTGAGTGTTTGGTAAATTGAATCTTACCTGTTGACTTATGATAAATGTTTGAGAATTAAGCTGAATAATTAATAACTGTGGTGGTAGGGCCTAACCCAAGGTTAGGCCCTGATTATCTATCATTGTCAATATTGGTTTGCTGGATATTGGTTTGCATGTGCAGTATTCAAACGGTTATAGACGTTGTCGTTCAACAAATTGGTGTACATATAGGGTCAGTAGGGGTGAGACCTTTTGGTTCCATCTCAATGGGAACTGGTGATTCAAAACTAACCATCTCAACCACTTTAGGATTTAAAAGGTATTTTAACTCAAGGTCACCCCAAGTCTTGAAAGTCAGAATCCATGAAAGACCTGTTAATTACCATAGTGTGGCACTGCTTATAACATTGCATATGAATGAATTCAATCACCATTAAAGCTAATAATCTGTATGGAGTTAACTGGACACGTTATTCCCAACTCACCTGTCAAGGTAAATAAAAGTATCTTACCTGTTATATGACTCTCATGTTGATGTTTGAATAGTCTATGTACTACCTGTTCATGCATAAAGGGAGTTCTACCATCTGAATCTATTTTAACTAATAGACCCCTAGTTATGAGGGTTTTACTATAGTAGCCTTTTCCCCATCTCAGAAAGTAGGCTGATTAAAGACCCCAAAGTCCTATCTAGTACAGAAACAATGCCAGGTAAGTAAGATTTTGACCTGAATATGACGCCAATGTTGGGCGGCAACATTGGGATATATTCCCCAGGTGGAGTAACAGGTGGAGGACTAGACCAGTGATACATCTTGGCCTGTATTTCCAGGCAGCCTGTTAATTCAGGCTGCCCAGGCTGGTTTAACAGGCCGGGAGTCTTTACAGGTAGGGTGTTTGTACAGGTTGTTCACACTCTCCCAGCACATGATCCTGGTACAGCAGGCTGGGGCTCAGGCTTTCACACCTTCTCCAAGCAGAGGCAACTGTTATGCCTGCTCTTATGGTTGTCCCATCAGATAAAATACCAATTTAACCATTATTCAAAAATACAGTGGACCAGGCACATACTGCATCCATAAGTTGAAAGGTGATCGACTGATCTATACCCTATATATGAGTTCATTCTTAGCAAATATCACATAAAAATCGCAAATATGATTATATAAAAGCTATAATAAAAACACAGTCCTGCTAAAGAACAGCCCTGTATTCCAGGCTGAGTGACCTATGAAAACGGGCTGGGTGTGTTATGCAGGCAGTCTTCCACCTGAGTAAGTGCATTACCTAGTTCACCACCTGCCCACCTGGGAAAGGTAGGGCCCTTGGTGCCTTTGTTGTTGGCAACTCTTTGATTTGTCAATAGATACATTTTCATTTCTGTTCCATTCCCATATCTAAAGACTTTCGACTAGACAGTCTGTCCCTCCTTACACTTGCCCTCCATCCTTCCTAGTTCTATCTGGGTGTCTAATGAGTACACTGCTAAAATCTTTCTCCCTTCCTTAATGTAATCTGTTTTCCTTCTCTGGGCCCATCTTTCTTAATTTGGACCCTTGCTGGTCTACATAGTGTTTGCTATAGCCGGAATATTTCCTTGATGGATATAGAATTATAACCACAGTACCTTTATAAGATAATTTAACTTTTATGATGAATTTGCTACATGACATTATCATTATTCATCTTTATTGTAGCTAGATTAATTCACTTTATATAATGCATCCTGATCTCAGTTTCTGGAATCATTATCATTGAAGTGTTTATTACTCAGAATGTCACATTTCCTCCTGACTTCCCATCTCCTAACTGGTAAGACATATCAGACAGTAATTAGGATCTGCTCCTATAAAGAAGGCTTTGATTAGAATTAATTGGAAAGCCTCTACTTAATCCAGACATATGGCGAAGGAGGTGTATTTAAGGTTCCTCACTGTTAACCAGCTGGCTTTTAATCTTGTCCTGTGAGGTGGATTTTCCAAATTAATGTCTGTAGGGTAATTAAGAGAATTTTAGTTGGCAATACAAGTAATCAGCTGCAGTGATCAATTTTCAGCTCGATTTTAGGACAATCATTAAACTTATGACTATAGATCGTTGGAAATCTTGCAGAAAATCTCAGGATGAAGCATTGGCAAAGATTTAGCTAAATTATATCCTGGCAATTAGTCACACTATCTTAGTTTGATATAAGTTACTTGTACAGTAAGTAAAGGGTAAAAGAGTTTCCTTGGTCTAGACTACTTGAGCAGTGCCCTTGTTAAGTTAAGGACCGTTGATACTGGTACCAGTCAGCTAGGTACTCAGGACACCAGGTGATTATTAGCCCTAAGGGGTCAGAAGTGAGACCCATCATGCCCCCTGAAGTAAACCTAAAAATAGCCTAAAGTAATCTGATGGCTGGGGCATGTGCAGAAAGGACAGAGGCTTTGAGGCAATCTCTGACCAATCACTAGCCTGGTTGCTGCTCCTGCACATGAGACGTTAATACTTGGCTTGGTGGTGGGTCTGGTGTGGTGAAACATGTGGGGATTGTAGCTCAGTGGTAAGGTGTGTTTGCAAGTTATTTGCACACTCCAAGTTTCTAAGTATATCATTTCTATGACCTTTGAGATGTTGATAACTTATTTAGATTCAGTACCCTCATAAGTAACATCTATGCTTTATAGTTCAACAGCGCAGATTTCAAGCTGCTAAATCTTTAGTATGTGTCATATTTGTAGACTTACAGAAACGCCAGCATCTTGGCAGTTTCACATATCCTTACGTTTTTGTCTATTCCTCAAATAGAAAGGTCTTCCCGCAAAGGTAATAAGTGCTGAAGTACCTGGAAGTAAGTCCTCTAGGAGGCGATTGTCTATATACACTGGTTGCTGTGGATTTCTGATAATAGAGCTTTTTAAGCACATGTCTAGTCATTGACCTCTCTGGGCCAATAACATCACTTACTCACTTCTCTCACAGGTTTCACATGGCCTGTCTACTAATTATATATATATATACACCTGTTTCTCCCACTCTACCCTGCCATAAGGACACAACCCACCTTACCTGGATGCCACTCATGGCTGTATTCAAGTATTGATTTTGACTCCTGCTCTTTTGAGGGGTCAACTGTTGTTGACTCTCCAGGAATGGAGAGTCAAACTCATTTGACTCTGCTCTGCAGGTGTCACGTGGGAGACAAACTGCAACTCTGGCTGTCAGAGTCGTGGCGACTCCTTTATTTCTATGTGTGTAGATCAGCCCACCTAGCCATTTGAACATATCCCCTTGGGGGGCTGTTCAATCAGAGAGGTACCCTTTTTCTTATAGGCTCATTTTTCATAGACCACAGAGACAAACATTCGTATCAGCTGTCCAGTGTGGTAGTCTCTCCCAACCACACCTGAGAGCAGGTCACTGGTAGGTGACCCAACAGGCTGTTCCCAATCTAGAGTCTCCCCTCTCCCTGTGTGGGGGTGGAGATCTATGACAGCTGATCTCTGATTGGTTCTGCCAATTAACAGGTATCGCATCACCAAATCCCCACTTGGGGACATAGAAGGACACTGCTTGCGTTGTCAATTCCACTAGTGAATGGTACAGGTATGGTATGCTTTAGGAGGTGACAGGGTATGGTTTGATTTTGTTGGAACGAGAGGAGATAATTATTCCCAGTAAACCTACCTTGTAAAATACATTCTATTCTCAAAATATCTATAATGACAAAATTAGAATCCCCACCTGTCCCCTTCCATCACAGTCCTCCAAAGCATCTATTTACAAAATAGCAATGGCATGCCAATTCTGTCTCACCTAACGACAAGTACCACGCTAGAATTGATTCTGTGAGACCTGACCACCAGAAGGGCTTTGCTGGTCTCATAGTCCTGGAGTCTCCTTTGTCTGTACATCTACAGGAACCAGCTTCATCTAACTGGCTGGTACATGGACGCCACCTTTAGACTGTCAAGCATAACAGATGGGTACATCGGGTTGGAGGCACTAGGGCAGGCATATAGTAACAGAAACTGGAGTGATGGGGATAATTATGTGAGTGACGGAATATAGTCCTAAGATGGGTCTTGGCTGTAGACCTAATTCAAACTTGGTACCCATATCATAGCATATATATTGAAAGATGAGACATAGAAATTGATACGTGAAATTGCAACATGCTGGTGAAAGTCCATGATGATATGTGTAGCCCGAATCCTCCCAGGTGCGGTTTTTTACTAAATGCATTACTGGAATAGAATAAGGCGTATAAGCATTGTGGGTGGATTATGACAAGTAGCTGGGTAGGGTGAATATTAAGACCCGGATGAGAGCAAGTGTTAGCCATGCATAATAGCTTTGGCTTGGACTTGGTACCCTCGGTCGGCCTACCAGTCATGCCCACTGCCAACGTCAGCCCTTTTTTTCAGATTACTTGTAAATATATGATCCTTTACCCGAAAACCAAACTCCTCCCTAATCCTGTGGCATTTTGCACCTGCACATGTGTCCAACTGTCTGCGTAGTAGTTTTACAGCCGAGTCCTGTTTGCACAAAATATATTGGCTCACGATTTTCTACACCCAAAGGTTCCCATCAAAGTACACATGGCACAACTCTGGGGCTCGATTCATAACAATGTACGACAGCTCAGAAAGTCTACGACCACCAAAAAACATGTTTGTAGGGAAAAGAGGCAAAATCGTATTTTTTTTACAGGTAGTAGTCAAGGCATCATACAAGGCTGTAGTACAAATATTTTGATATCATTTCACAATGAGATTAGAGAATGACTTTAGAGGCTGTCTCAGCCATCTGTTGTGCAATGGGCATTTTTCTCCTTACAACCACCATATATACATGTATGCTGTACAATAGGGCAGATGGGAAATTTGCTACGATTTTCTTTTGAAATGCACCCCTTTTTTTGTACGCCAGCATTCTACGATTTTCTTGAGATAAGCTGGTCGTATGAGATAAGCTGGTCGTATGTGTGGTTATTATTCTCCACCATTACATCTGTTCAAGGGGTGTCGTAAGAATACCATAAAATGGCCCCTGGACGATCAGCAATGGTCGTAGCAGTAAAATGACCCTCTGTGTCGTAGAAACTTATGAATCGAGCCCCTGTTCTAATGGGTACCCTTAATCAATAGTAGAATATGCCCGGGATACTCTCGGTTCATGTCAAACCAACTATCTACATTTGTGACTTCTACTTTTTACCCATCTTTTAGGGGCCCATTTCTCAATGGGAAACGATCGCACCATGGGCAAATTATCAAAATCTGGTCAAATTGTACAGTGCAAATCGTCCAGAGCTTTGCTTTCGTCCAGAGCTTTTGTCCAGACCTTTGCTTTCGTCCAGAGCTTTCTGGGTGTGTAATCCACCTGGACAATTCAGCTATATATAAGGGCTGCATGAATCGTTCACTGCTTTATGTAAGGGTTGAATGAATCGTTCATTGCTATTATAAGGGCTGCATGAATCGTTCACTGCTTTACTTATGCAATATTAAGCAGAATGAATCGTACAAACTTGAGAAATGCCCCCCTGATTGAAGTAGCATCAAAGTGATTGACCAAGCGTCCAGAGTCAGAAGACATGCAGAAAATGAAGCCAACATTTGCATTGCCAAGGGAAGGGTTGTTGTTATGTGTGGGTAGGTCATAATCTTGTGGGTGGACACAGCTAGGGAGGGGACTGCTCGAGAGGTCAACATGTGCTGAGAGGGATTAGTGACAATCACCGTATCTCAAATTCAATCTGCTTCTGAGTTTGGGGCCTTTACAAGATAGCGGGGGAGGGGCTTTAAAGAAGTTGTAAGAATGATACTACAGATATCAGCTGTATGGGAAGTGTGAGTAGTTCATCCCCACATGACCTAGATTGCGCTTTAAGCTCTCCTTCCCTGCATCTTTGCCTCCTAGATCTTTCTCTCTCCTGCTGACTTCTTACCTCCTCAATTCCTTCCTCATGTCCTTATCCCCTTCTTCTACATTTTATTATCAGCTCTCCTTTATTCTTCGTCATCACTTACACGTCTAGCCTGCTCCTGAAAGCAGCCATATAAACTGATCAATATAAGCCACTCACAAACGTGGTGAGGCCAAGATTAACTAGCAGCTCATGATCATCTTGTTAGAATTCCCTGAGATTGTTTTAATTAGTTCACATAGTAAAACCCTACGAATCCTTAAAAAAATTACCCTCCTGTAAAACTGATAATGGTTTCATATTCTCAGGTCACATTTTAAAGCTTCTGTAATGTAACCGGTGTCAGTATAAAACCAATTGAACATCCGTAAGTCTGAGGTAAGTGATATCAGGTTGGGGCTGGGACCATGTTATTAGAACGTACTAAATACATAGTACACCCTTTCCATTGGGTCTGTACCAGGATTATGGTACAGTGCCCAACCTTAGGCTGTACCATAATCTTGGTACACCTGGTGTGCTCACTTGACCATGACTCCTGCGCATGCAGGTAAATGGGCCAATCACAGCCCAGTACTCATGTACCCTACCTGTGGTCACTGGACTGTGACCATTATCTGTGCATGTAATTAGTGGGGTCACTGGGGTCATAGGTGGGACTAGGGAAACCACTCTATTATTTCATACTTATATTTACATTATATGGTTTATTTACTACATTATCAAACATCACTAGGTGAAAACAAAAACGTCATTTCGTGGGCCTTAATCAATGATTTCATCCTATGGGTTCATTTTTATTAGCAGATTTAACAAAAAATTAGCAAACTGATTTTACTAAACATTTACTGCAGGAAAATATGTAGATAAAGCCATTTCTTAGATAATATTCCGATTTTAGTTATGAAAAAGGGTACATACATAAATTATAGACCTCTGCTTCCTATAGTGGCATCAGAATTATGCATTTTGGCAAGGAAATATGAGAAAAGTGACAATATATGAGTGTACCAAGTTCTTGGTACACCCTGTGTTCTGGGGACTGTCATTCAATCTTAGGGCGTACTAAGAAACTGGTCAGTCTCCAACCTGGATATACGACCTCTGATTGTACTTATAGACTGCAGGGTGCTGCAACCTGTGTAATAGGTACCTTGTTTCCTTTCTGTTGCATCGTTTAAAATGAACTAATCTACTTCTCATCTTAAACTTCAATCCTTTCCTTCCACCGTGTCTGATATGAAATGACTCTGTAATTTCAGATAGTATGAGATATTATTTACAAAACCTATTATCATTAGCTATTACTTGCAAAATGCTAAATTAGAGGTTACCACTTTTAAATTAGCTTATCTTAGTACCCTGTTTTACATGATTCAAATGGTGGTTTAAACTCTGCTTTTTTGCAGAACCTTGTACCCATACATGTACTGATCTGAGAAATTCCTGAGAATTATCTCCCACTTTCAAGTTGCAGTCAAGGCACTGATGCCCCTTTGTTGTTCTCTATTTGTTTGCTGCCTGGAGATGATAAAGAAATCAAAGGATTTATTTAATCTAGTTGTGAGCTTTCATGTTGTAATACAGAGTATAGTAGCCCGCAAGTATGTATGTATAATATGTGTGTTGCTTATATACTACAATGTCACTGCTCTTTTACTGTGCAGTGTCCTTTCAAAATGAAAGTGTCATGGGGAATGCGTCTGATTTATTCAGTCATGTCCAGTTTTGCCCTGTCTGAACGTGTCAATAGGTTTTGATCAACAATATTGAGGGGCTTATCTCCCATAGATCTATATTCCCACTTCAAATGTCATCAACAGGGTATAGGGTGATTGCTGCGCTAAATGCCACTTCTGAAAGACAGACAGGGTAGGCATTATACTCAATCTCTCCTGTGCTTAGTCATGTCCCATAAGATGTGTTATAAAGGTCATTAATGCTGCTCACTGTTGAGGCCATATCACAAAGTATGTGTTTCACTTTATATATGCTGAAAAGGGACGAGGTCACGAGTAAATTGTTTCCGAATTGCCTTAACATAGCGTAGTCAGAGACCTTTGTAAAAAAAAATTACTTCGGATCTCATACATTTTCAGACAAAATGATATTTTCGATGCGCTCTGGTTTGCTATGGCAGGTTAAGTAATGTGAAACAGAACACTTAAGTATATGCCTTACCCCAGTGGGCACAGAATTAAGTTGTACGTTGAATCAAAATTGAATCAACATTGACAACCAGTTATCAATGTTGATTCAATGTCCTGTGCCCACTGGGACACTTTTAAATGGAGCATAGGGAGTGGATGGTAAAGATAGTAATCAGAGTAATACAAGTTCCTTTCGTACTCTTAATGGGATACTGATGTCCATTTGAGGAATCTAGCAGAAGCTTGATTTATAGACCATCTATGATGGTGTGGTATTGTGTCGGGAATGACATAAGGAAACTGAGAGGAAGTTGGGAAGGGGAGATGGCTGTGCCAAATAAGCAACTGAATGAGAGATTTTCAAGGCAGCATAGTGCATAAATGCGCTATGTAGACAATTATGTTGTCATAGTGCATGAATGCAAGGCTGGCAAGTTATTCACCGACACCATGCACAAAACAACTTGAAGTTTTGAGGCATCAAGCTGTCCATTTATAAGGGTTGATATATCATCACAACATTAAAATGAAGATGCTATTGCCCCAAAACTTGATCTTACCGATCAATGGGTCTGAGATGAAGGTCTGTCAGAGGCGTGAGCTATACAATTACATTCATTTAAAAGTAGAGGATTCAATTACTTTGTCGAGAAATCTAGTGGTCAATACATTTCCCAGACTATCCCGGAAAAACTGCCTTGCAATATTGATTTTAAAAGCTAATAGCATTCCAGTAGCCCAGAACTGAGGGGTCTGGCATTGCTGCTCATGCAGCAAGCCACAGTGGAGTGGACACTTACTGTAAATGAACAGGACTGTTCATTTATAAAGGAACAATTCTTTGTGGAATCTTTTTTCTGATGGTGAGATTTGACAGCTCAATTTTTAAATTCAAATCTTCTCAAATTTTGACTTTCTATATGGACT
This sequence comes from Harmothoe impar, assembly GCA_947462335.1. NCBI lineage: Eukaryota > Metazoa > Annelida > Polychaeta > Phyllodocida > Polynoidae > Harmothoe > Harmothoe impar. Next base: position 25,320,171 of record OX381710.1, read on the forward strand.
CCGTCAAAAGCTATGGATAAGTTTGTTAATGTCCATTGATGTTATTCGGAACTACTTATATAATAATGTAAATATATATTATATATATATATATATATATATATATATATATATATATATATAATATATATATATATATATATATATATATATATATATATATATTATATATATATATATATATATATATATATATATATATATATATATATATATACAGCTTGACAAGAGTACTATACTTTCAACTCAACATAACTATAGTTGCTAATTCCAGATAGTATTATGATGACTCTATCTTACACAGGTAATAATATTATATGTAATAGAGGGCTTCCAGAAAAGGCTTTGCTGTAAAGCGCAATTTATCACCCACTGTCGTTATATATGTCCTTATCCATATGCGCCATACCATGCAGCTGGTATCAGCTACAACATACATGTAATATCAATATATCAACTGGTATCCTCCCACACACTGACACAGTCAGCTATTTGAGTGCTTTGCTGCTGAATAATAACTACTGACCATTATTCCAGCAGGCAGCTACATGAAAAAGGGAACATACATATTAGCTATATATTTGTAGAGTGCCTTCTTTTATTTCTCCTTAATCACCTGATGAGGGTCAACCTACACTGAAAAAGTAAACTTGTGTCCAGACTTGTCGAAGTGACTATCATAAAATAAACGAGTCAAAAGTTGTCTAACCTATCAGGTTACCATCCCACAGATAGAATCTGGAGCTGGCAAATGTCGGGTTTTGGGCTTGCACATGCCAAGTGGGTCTTTTATCTCCAGCTAGAAGACCTGCTTCCTTGTCACTTAGATGAGTTTTTGACTCGTTTATTTTATGACCGTCACTTTGAAGAGTCTGGAGACAAGTTGATTTTTGGAGTGTAGCTAAATAGGTGTGATCAATATTTATGATTAACCCTTTCCACATGGTATGGTACAATATGCACATTGATACCTGGCCTAGTTATCTAAATCAGGTGGAAAACATGCAATTTTCAAAGTGTTATATTATTGTCTAAATTTTGAGAAAATATTGCATCTATGATATCAAATTCAAAGTATTGACGTCCTCTTTTCAATTCAACGTTCTCAGTAAGTGTGCTTTCAACATTCCAACTGTAACCATGGCAACAAACTAGCCCAAATTGTCTTCCTTTTCCTGTAAATTTCCCTAAAAATGGGGTATTTTGGACAAGCTGTCTCTCAGGAACTATTTGTGTTACCATGACAACCAATACAGATTCTGAAGGGGAATCCCATGGAACTTAATGGGACTTAATGGGACTTAATCCCATGGAACTTAATGACGCAGCCGCCAACACTGAGGCAGTGTAAGTAGGTCAGGCACGACGCCAAAACACCGATCCACTTCTCAAACATGGAACAGCAAAACGACGAATTATGCCAAACCCAGCCTAAAACAGGGGAAGAAGCGCCTCAACAACCTTTGTAAGTGTACAAAGCACAGTATGAGCTAAACAATAAGACTATAATTGATTGAATAACTGGTTTAAAAATAACTCGGTGGTGTTTACTTTTCGCAGGCACCAAACTCTCATACTAGCGGACTTGGATTACCGGTCTGTAGCTGAACAGGTGAAACTCAACTGCCCACCGGGACTGGTGTGCAAAGTCTTTGATAGAAGAGTTACGATTAATATGATGACCAGGTGGCTACTGGACGATGAGAACGCCAACTACATACCAAGAAGGCACATCTATTTCCTGGCAGTACCCTGGGACTCTCTCGGGCATGATTCTGAAGGGGGACTAGATGTCCTAAGTAATGATGATCATGATATGGAACTCAATCACATCAGGAATAAAGGGCTTCTTCAAATATTAATTAGTGAATGTAAGGGGAAATATCCACATGTAAAGATAATCCTGTGTCCAACACTAACAGTCCATCTAGCTACACATAATGCTCTGACGAGCAGCAACCGAGTCATACCAGCGAAAAGTCAGATCACACTGGACTGGGCAGCGGTAAGATTGAACACTGAAATTCAACACCTCAACAAAAACATTGGCATGGAGACACCGAGGTACGATAGATGCATCTTCCACTATGACAGCAAGAAAAAAATGTGGAGATCCTACCACAAGAGTAGAAATCATATGTGCCAAATTGTGCCTAGCAATGAGTAACAATAGCAGCATATAGTAGCATGTAGGCACACCCCCCACACTGGTCGTCAGGTGGGTCGTCATAACTAAGTAGTCATTCTGTAAACGACTCGTAAATTTCAATGACTGACAGGGGTAACCCATACATTTAAAAAAAAAAAAAAAGTCCACACTGGTCGTCAGGTGGATCGCCAATTACTAAATATACTCTCAAAGATGTCTAATCATAAAACTCCCTGGTTGTCAGAGAGTATCCTATATACCCCACACTGGTCGTCAGGTGGGTTGTCAATACTCAATACTCAAATACTCATGTTAAAGCAAACAATACAGGTCACATCATTATAATTTAAAACACATATGTAAAACATCCATCTCATTCAAATCTCATCCCACTGGTCGTCAGGGGACCTCACTTCACTAAATCCTGTGAAATAGGATTGAGCATTTAATAGATTATCCATATGAAGGACGAGAAAGTCTGTGTGACTTGTGTGTTCGCAGAGCAAAGAACAAAGAGGGGTGGGGGTCAGGGGGGGGGTCGGGGGGGGGGCAGGGTCGGGGGGGGGGATGGGAAGGGGGTTGGTGGGAGGGGGGTGAGGTCTGGTGCGTTGGATTTGGGGGGCCCTTGCTCATTAAATACCACAACACCATATTGGTGACTGGTGGTTATGAGAAGGTAGTAGAACTCAGTTGTATGAGTTACATAAATATGACCTCTGAATTTACTAGTATTAGACAATAACTATCGGGTATTATCTACGTATTCATCATAAACTGCTCCTTAGATTAGATTTTATTGATAGAGTAAATTTGAAAATTAGTATGATGTCGCCAACTACAAAATGGCAACGCTCTGTAGGAGGACTAGCCAAACATAGAGCGTGTAGATGGGTGGTCCTAGGTATAGACGTGTATAAAACACCAGGGTATAGGGTGAACCTGAAGCACAACACAGGTAGGTCCCTGTTTGACTCTGGGTGATAGATACCCCAGAGGTATGCGAATTATGTTTATGAATGCGCGCAGTATGGCAGGTAAGATGACTGACATCATGGAATGTTTCTATAGAGCTGACATTTTCTGTATATCCGAAACCTGGCTGAATGATAATATTGAAGATTCAGAGCTAAAATGGATTGGTAACACAATGTTTAGACTAGATAGGACTGCCAACAAAAGTGGAGGTCTGGTCTTGTATGTGAAAAATGAATATGCCAATTATACCACGGTAGTGGACAGTGGCACCTTCATCCATGATGATCTTGAGATTCTAACAGTCCTGATTGATCAACCTAAAAGACGAAAAAAGGTAGTGTGTAACATCTATAGACCGGGTAGCGGTGACTATAAGCTTTTCACAGACAAGATGGAAGACATAATCGACAATCTTGTAGTCGAGGACTATGATCTATGGATTGGAGGCGACTTCAACATTAATTTTGAGAAACCTGAAGACCCCAAATTTCAGCCTCTGGGCACATTTATAAGTTCGTACAATTTACAGATCCTAATAACACAGTGCACCCGACCCAATGGTGATGGGGGGACAATTATTGACAATATATTGACCAATGCAGATGACATTGTTTATAGCAACCCAACTGGGGATCTTATCAGTGACCACCTACCGGTAATGGCCATTCAAAAGAAGGCACCAGTGAAGTTTGTAGAGATCACCTTTGTAGGTAGAAGCTATAGGAAATACAATGTTCAGGATTTAGAAGAAAAACTTATATACTTTGACTGGAGGGACTTCTACAAACTAGAAAACCCAAATGATCAATGGAAAATTCTGATAGGTCTAATTGTAGATTACCTAGATACGGCATGCCCGTCTAAGAGTATGAATGTCAAAACCAGGGATGTTGAATGGATGACAGCTGAAATAAGGGAATTGATTGAAGATAGAAGAAGACATATGGAGAGATATTTGGAAACTAAAATTACCGCTGAGTTTGATATTGCAAAGGGGTTAAGAGATCGTATAAACCTCATGGCACAAGACTCCAAGAGAGTCCAGATTGATGAGGCTTTTAATTCAAAAGACGATGGTCTGCATGACTTTTGGCAAAAAATATCCAACCTGATAAAGCCTAAAGAGGTAGGAACACGAGCTGACTTCACTCATCATACAACTGGTGAAAAGGTACCGGATACTGAGGCTGCCGATTATTTTAATGAGTTTTTCAGCAATGTAGGGGAAAACATGGCAAATAAAATGCAATTCAACATGAATGACAATGAAGGGTCAGAACACGAAGTTGTAAACCAGTGTAGCAACATCAATATTGATTATGACATGGTTGATGATCTGATCGAGAGTATAAACATAAATAAATCCAGCGGCATAGAAGGTGTAAACGCCAAGGTGCTCAGAGACAGTCTAAGAGTGCTGGTACCTCAAGTCACTGCTTTATTCAGAAACTCAATTAGTAGAGGCATCTTCCCAGACGACTGGGCGGTCAGTACCGTAGTACCCATCCCTAAAAGTGGAAATCTAGACTCAATAGGTAACTGGCGGCCGATAAACTTATTACCGGTACCCGGGCGATTAATAGAGAAGATAGTCCATAAACATATAATGAGTCACATGGAGGCCAATAAGTTGCTCACTGATAGTCAATATGGTTTCAGGCCCAAGTTAGGTACGGGCGACGCAATATTCGACTTCACGAGACATGTGTATGAGCAAATTGATAACAGGAAAAGTTTATGTGTGTGCTATGTGGACGGATCAAAGGCTTTTGATTCCGTCCACCATAATCTACTACTGAAGAAGTGTCAGCAGCTAAAACTAGACGGTGAGACACTAGCATGGTTAAAATCATACCTCGGTAACAGAAGGCAGGTCACCCTGCTGAATAATACACGCTCTGGTGAATGTAGAGTCAAATATGGTGTACCCCAGGGCAGCAGCCTCGGGCCATTGATGTTCATAATTTTTGTAAATGACTACCCAAAAATAGTTAGTGAGTCGCATCCTTTCATGTATGCGGATGATATTGTCCTTGTAGCCAGTGGCGACACACCTCAGGAAGCTGAGAGAAAATTAAACAATGATGTACAGCGTACAGTAAGGTGGTGCCAACAAAATTGCATCACTATTAATAGTAAAAAAACACAGGTAATGAGGATAAACAGGAACGGAACCTGTAAAGATCCGCCACCTATGCAGATTAAGATCGGGAACACCTTGCTCGAAGAGGTGACCCAATACAAATATTTAGGAGCAATCATAGACAGCAAGCTAACTTTTAAACCACATGTGAAACAGTTAATTGGTAAATATAGCTACAAGATTAACCTACTAGCCAGAATAAGGAAATACATGGATGAACACCAATCGCTACTAGTTTACAAACAAAAAGTAATACCGTATGCAGATTATGCTAGTTTTCTGATTGACTGCACGACCGGGGATTTAATTAGCAAGGTTCAAAAATTACAAAATAGAGAACTCAGAGTGTGTAAATATAGAAACATGTACGAACGCTGTTCAGCTACTGAACTGCATGTAGAGTATGAAGTACAAACTCTGGACAAACGGCGCCTATCTCAGTTATTATGCATGATGCACAAACTGGCACAAAGCCAAGGCGTAGTTGTGCCTGAGGTAAACAGAAGGCCCAGAGCTGATCACAAGCTGAAATTTAACTCGCATGTGTACCAACTGAAATCAATGTATAAAAGCCCTATGTACAGGGGCGTGTGGGAATGGGATGGACTGTCTGCTGAGATACAGAAAACAGAAAAAAGGGAGAAATTTAAAGAGTTAATAAAAAACAAGAAGCCTCGACCCCGTCTGGTGTAAGCTTCGGTAACATAAATCAAAGCAGCGCTGGTAGTCAGCCTGCAGTACCTCTTGATTCAATTAATCGTGTAACGCAGACATGTAGCACTGGTTATCAGACTACACACCTCCAATAGCAGATGGACAGATCTGGTTGTCAGACTGCATTTTCCTAACTATGTCAACACTGGTCGTCAGGTTGATCTCTCATTATCCCAAAAACAATCAGTATCGTAGATAATACCCACATTATAAAAGACCACAATCCACCCTGCCTTATCACTATCTTCCAATTCTTATCTTGTGTATATTTTTTCCATCTAATCAACACTGGTCGTCAGGTTGAAACGCACGTCATAAATACATATTGAGAAATATGAACAGGGTCGCTGCTGCCTGTCATGCTGCGCAATAGCATTCATTGTTAGCAAGATCAGACAGGCTGAACTGATCAGATCAAGGTGATTTCTAGAAATTATTAGCGCTCAGGTTATATTGGGATTATAAGGGTAAGGGTAACACTTGGCTGGGTCTGTCTCACACGGCTCAGGACCACCCAAACTTAGAAAGACGGATCTATGTTAGTTAAGCTTAGGATTTTTCTCTTTGTAAAGTAAATTGTTTTTTACTAATTTTCAACTAAAATGTTGCTATTATATTACCTTATTTTTTCTACTGTGTACTAATTTAAAGGATACGACTATCCGCATACAGCCTAGTAGAAGCTAGGTTTAATTATAGACGTCTCTATAAATATGATATGTACGATGACACAAGCTATGCGAAATGAAAGAGCAAGCCACTATAATGAAGAGTATAAACACTTTATTCACATGTATTCGTAAACAGTTGAGTGATACTCACTGAACTATATGTTAGGTAATAAGATACATATCATTCACATTTATTTTTTGTCAAACATGGCACGATAACATGTATAACCACAGAGAGGTGAACTTAATATATCCACGAGGGCTGTCGACCCAATATTGCACCCGAAAAAACATGTAATGAATCGGTTTCAATAAAAGAACTTGAACTTAATGAAAATCTTTTATTTATCAACAAATTGGTTGCCATGGTTACCTCTTTTTCGACTTTTTCCAATTCTTTATGTCACATTCTTCAGGACAGTATATATCAATAGGATACTCTCAATATAATTTCAGAAGTGTTTCTTTGAAAATAGGTAATAATTTGAATGAAATTCAAAGATATTCGGCCAGAAATGCAGTGGTGAAAGGGTAAATAAAAACCACTTTAAAATATATGTTCTGTTTTTCCAGTTATATCTTTTATATCATTTTAAGTTCTCCTTGACTATTACTATAGTACTGAGTACTATATAATGGGATACAGATGAAGGCAGATGGGACTGTGGTCAGGTGGGTAGAAAGAAATGTTAGTTCCGCAAATCCCCTTCACCACTGGATTTCCTGTAACTCAATGCAATCTTGTACAATATATAGACTTACTGCATGGAAGGGGATATATTATCATAAGCTGTACCAGATTATCATTATAAATACTATTTACCAAATGATGCAGGCCGGATTTAAAGTGACATGGTCCAATGATTAGGGCTCAAAAATGAATTTCGTTAAAAATGAACCAGAATGTTCCCTATGGTCATACTTCATGTGCTAGCTATTTTATCTAATCTCATATCCTAGAATTCAGCTTAGAATTCAACTAATTATCAGATTATGCCTCAATTTACTACTTTTGGAGTGCACACTTTAATTCCCCCATTGAAAATACACTGTAAAATACCATACTTGGACCACATCTGTACCTCTAATTGGGCTCTTATTGCCCATAGATGACATTTGATTGGGCCCTATCCTCCAAATACAATATTGTACTAACATTTGAAACACATTTAAGCAGGATTTAAAATATGAAAACAAAATCGGACCATGTCACTTTAATAATCTCCTATTAACCTGTTTGTTAGTGGTCGACGGTGATTGTATCATTATGAGCAACCCAGTGAGTTTGTGGACTTCCGGTCATGAATTTATTGTGAGTATAAGCCCGCGCTTATAGTGCTATAAATGCAAAGGACTTATGTTACCCGGTACCCTTACCGCCCAGGGGTGCTGCCACCTGGAGGGCAGGTGTGGACTCAGTGGCCGGCAGCCAAGCACTCGGACACAACCCAGGTGGCAGTGGTACGGTACGGTCGACTTACATGAACTCAGCACAGAGGTGCAAGGGTGGACGCAATGCCTAGGAGTTTACAGAAGTGTTCTGAATGTAATTGTGCTCATGTGCCCAAAGGAGGTAAACCTTGTTGCTATGTGATTCTGGCTAAAAGTAAGGCGCTGGAGGAGGGTTGCACGGAGGAAGAGTGGCTTCTCTACCTGGACTCGGAGGTCATGGACAGAGACTCGGCCTTGTATTTAGGCAGGGAGAGCAAAGACGTCAAGTCAACGGAAAACATGGACTCACAGTTATTGCGTGAGATGCTGTTGGAGAGTAGGGAGTCCAGGAAGGTCATGCAGAAACAGATGGACATGATCAATGGGTTGATGCAGGTGGTATGCATTGGTCAAGGTGTCATGGCCGACCAGCCGGTGGCGGGCGCGGGAGATGCAACTCTCGGTGCAGTAGGTGGTGTGGATTATGCAACCGGCTTTACGTCGACCAGGGGAGGACAGGCGGGCGGCCAGCAGGGCGGTCAGCCGTCTAGTTAACAACAAACATTCCATATATCGGGTAGTGGACTTGGTAAATTGGAGACTGAAGAGGAAGGTCCCTCAGAGGAGGAGTCAGCTGGAGATGACAAGCCCGGCATGGCATTTTTTCAGGCTCTCATGGGCAAGAGGTTTGGTGGTGGTCATCAAGGAGGTGGTCCTGGTGGTTACAAACAATTGGTGTTGGGACAGAGATTCCTCCCCTCTCATCTCTTGGAGGGAGAACCGACACAAACCAGCAGTTTCCAGCCGTTGTCGTCAGGGCAGCAAACAACGTTCAACAGTCATCACCTTGTCATGTTATGTCATCTTTGAATCGTGTACTGTATTTTAGAAAATCACTTTGTGAAATAAAATACTTTATGGATTGTTTTAAAAAGACCTATGGGAAAGTAATGTAAAGAATTGACATGTTTGACACTGACAACACCGATAGTTTAGTAGTATTTTCAATTTTTGTTAAATTAACCCCAATCATAAATCATAGCTGAAAGTGTACTTTATTCTCATTAATTCTGTACAATTAGTAATGGGGTGATTAGCCTGATCAGGAATAGGGTGATAACATCTTCCGACATCCATTGACAACTCTAATAAGCCTGGTCCTACTTAAAGCCTACATTTTAATTAGTTTAGTTTTGGATGTTCTTAAAAGCTGCAAATATTCCCCGTAATAAGTTGCACACTTCCTAATTATTCTCTATGTTTCCTTGTATACATTTCTCCGTATAAATTCTACCTATCTTTCATAAATGTGTAGGTCATTATGCACTCCAATATGAGTTTCAAACACACAATACAATTTACTCCTACAGTTCCAGATAATCATCAATTTTGTTGAACTGTTGGCCTAGAAAACGAAAAAGGGGGGAGACTTTCATGGTGATCTGTGGCAGAACTTGTAAGAATTGCAACAAATCGGAATTTCAAAAAATAATGAGTGGCAGCCTGAGAGGCATAGCTGACATACCACTGTACATGTCCAACACCCATGCCTATGCCATGTACGTTCCCTGCTAAAGTTAAAGTGCCTCCACCTGGTAGTAATACTTGATGAACACCCTGTATACCTGATCTTACATCAAAGAGGATACTACGTGACAAGTAATTGGGTCTATCTATAATAATTGAGTTTGAGGAGGGGAAGCATCTGGTTCTGATGGACGTAAAGTGCCTTTGCCTAAATATTGAATCCAACCGTCCATTATCAACTTGTATTTCATGTTAGGTGTTGATATATAAGACAGGGAGACCGATTCAACTGTGGTCTTGAATCAACATTACATCTTGCTGAAAGACACTCATTAGGCAATTCATCCATTTATTAATGATAAATCAAGATAATATTACTGTGATACCCATCAGTCGTGAAATCATATTGCAATACAGGGTTGACCAAGAACAATGAATGTGCAACCTTCATACTTGAGTACAGTGTATATTTCAGTGCAGAGCAGTCTATCATCCAGACTCTGAGTTACTAGAAGACTAGAAGTAGGCCTATTTTTCTCATTATCCCGACTGATATTTCCGAGATTATTTTGGAATTGCACAGAAACACCAAACCACAGTACAATACAGTTTGTGACAGCTGTATAAGACAAACACTGCTGTCAGGGGATGAACCATAACGATGTTGGAATGCATTGGCAAATGAATGATAAGCTCTAGTGGTAACTGCCGAAGGTTATAGCATTGCAGCAGTAACATAATATACTTAGTATCAGTATATATATAGTAGTGCCTATTCAGTAGTTGGTACTGCTAAGGAACAGTAGCTGTGATCTACTGTCTTATAGCAATAGCTACCAGAATGGTGATCCCTTCTGAGCATAATATCATATCGACTATAGCAAGGAATTTGTTAATTGTATGGGCAAAACTGTCCTTCTGCCTCATACATTTCTTATTTACTATCATTTTTCCAAATGTTTTTATACCCAACAGGTGAAGACTGACAACATCAGTAAGCCTGTCACACTACCTGAGAAGGTGAGTGCCTAAAGGCAGGAGGAGGACCACCTGTCACCTTCTACTTAACCCTACCTTTTGTTACCAGTCTGTGGTTTAGAGTCAGGACGCAGGCCCTGGAGATTGAAAGGCTTCAATCCATCCCTACTGCCCCTCCCATGGAAGACTCGATCTCCTTAAGTCTGGTCTGTGGCACAGACAGTAGAGGAGGCTATTTAAAGATGGTGTATCAACTAATACTCTTCCCAAACCTTTTCCTCAAAAGGGATGCCATGGGTTCCATTATCATTTTAGTTGATACACAGTGCCCAATATTTGCAAAATATTTGTCTATAAATATATGATTTGAGATATTTAACAATAAAGCCCATTCACCTCATTGACTCAGTTACTCCCCCAGGTGAGTACAGGGGAAACTAGCCTGGTAGAGAAAGCACTGAACCATGCAGTACCACAACATAGACAGTTTTAGTGTCGACCTACAGTAAAAATGATTGCACTAAATAGGCAAATTTGATCGATTTAGATATATCCCATCCTTTTAAAAGTAAGGGAGTATCTATAGCATGGTATGTACAATAGTATTATGGCATCAATAGAAAATTAAAGAATTTTAGGTGGTACACCATCTTTAACCACCAGTTGAAGGTACCCGGCCATGTAAGGCACTTGGGATTACCAGCGGCATTCGGCTGGGAATTCCTTACTTACATATCATGAAAGGATATGACCACAGCACATAATGACACATCCATAAAGAGCATCTACGCACATATGTGGTATATAATGAGTAAGTTTGTTCTCTGGCATAACCATTACACCCATAGGGCCTACTGTATATACAGTCCTACTCCTAGTGCACTGCTCATGAAAACACACTGCTGGGCAAGAGATATCATAACGGTATTGTTCTGTCAACAGTGTGATATTATGTGCAAAACTCTTTGGATACACATGACTTCACCAGGTAAAGAATGGTGCCTTTTTATCATATTGTGCGAATTTTCATAATATTTACTAGGACCGATCAAGACATGAAGTTAGCTGAGACCTTGCAGGTGTGAGGTGACTGGCCCTGAAGCTGCACTGTCAGAAGTTAGTGTAGCTGCACAGTGAGATATACTGTAGATTTACAGTATAAAAGGACCTATTTTTGGTTTCCAGTCATACATACAAAGAAAGCAGGCTGATCATATACATCCACCGGTGTGACGGTTCATCCCCTACTCACTGGCAACCTATACTTCAACTAAAGTCCTAAAATTCCCCTGATCGACTGACGTCCTAAAGTGTCCTTAGACTTTTAAAACATGGCATTTATGGTGTTACGTCCCTCAAATGGTTCCCACTTTTTTCCTTCCATCAGATATGTGCTGATACAGTTTTACCGAAAGTTTGCATTTTCTTTGAGTTTGCCAATATTGTTCAGGACAATTCCTACTTCTTGATTGCATTCAGGGCAAATCGTGTTCATTAAAATATTGTGAATTGAAATTCTTCTCATAACGGTTTATTTCAAGTAATGTAATTAAGTTTTAGATGAAACATGATCACAAAGAAAGGCATGCTTCTTTCTCATGTAGTCACCATAGCATCTCATTCATAGTTCAGACATGTCCATGCAGATTGCAAAGGGCTCTCTGTGCTGGCTGAGTACCTGAATCCTTACTCACCAAACATGGCATATTTTATGAAGGTTCCCTTTCTTATCAGTATCTTCAATTGTGCAAAGTGTTTTCTACCCACATCTTTATTCATACAAGATTTATTGTTCCTGGAAAACACTGCACACTAAAGTTCTAATATATTTCTGTGTGCATTCGAAAGCAATAATTATATTTGTGAAAAAAGGTTACCAAAGGAATCATGAACGTGTAGAACTACAAGACCTTCCTACATATTACACCTTTCCATACATATACATGAAGATATTTTATATTTCCCATACAAAAAGGTGTTACCTTTATCACATGATCGTGACACGTTGTGCAACGTCATTCTGAGTATATATATATATATATCACTCTAGCATATGTGTTCCAAATAAATAGGTGCCAAGATCAACATACCTTATTAGATAAAGATGGTCCATCATTAACGCTAGTTCTGGGACTTTGAGTATATCCACCTTAAGGACACTAGGGGAAATAGCTATAAACATTTCAGGAGATATCACAATAAAAGTAAATAGTCATGGAAAATTTATTTCTGATGATTCAGATGGCATTTTTTCAGTGTAACATTTGGAATGTAGAAACGCTTTTACCCTATATTGGCTTATCTTTACTGTTGGGGACCAGAATAGATTATCATATTACCAGAAGGAGCAGCTATATAGTATATGGTTCAGACTCTACCTTTATAGCTGTCAAAGATGGCTTCCCGAGGTGTAAAATATCGATCAGCGCCCGTTCAATAATGCACATTTAACTGGCAAATTAGAATAGGGCCTTCCAAAATGTTTGTAGCAATTTTTGTGTTTAATATATTTGGCTATGTAGACACTTATGTGTATACCCACAGATAGTGCAGCAGAACCAGCTCGATTCTGCCCACTGCTTAAAATTAACCTTTTTACAAATTTTACAAATTTTAATTTTAAATAAGAGAATCTAAGCTGCTGTTCAGAAGGTCTAACATGTATACTCCTATGAGCATGGTACTTCAATGCATCTTACCATTGCCCTGTCATGTTGCATGAATGTAGCTCATCCGAGTAACGGATTTGTGCTATATACATGTATCAGGTTTGATACAATCCCAAAAGATTTATTTGGTGCGGTTAATTAGTCCCATATTATTTGAGCCTCTTTCTCTCTCTACATATATGTCTGTTGGATGCATATCCCATTCTGTCCACATAGTAATCTAACAGTTTAATATAGATTACACGGTTCCTAATTGTAGTAAATGTATTGATGGTTATATCTGAAATCCTGCCTATTGTTTTCCCTACAAATAAATAAGAAAAGCATCCATACAGAGAATTATTCTGAAGGCCATAGGAAGTTCTTTTCCTTAGATGACAGGTATTTCTAGCTTTTCTAAAAAAATCAATATTGTCCTCAAAGCTAAATTCATTATGGATATTTATCAATTGCACCACATTCTGTGATCCCATTCATAGTCTTATTTAAAATCGGCTTGTCCTTGCAGAAGGTGAATATCAATTTGCCCTTGGCAAAGACCAAGGCATCTCTTTTATTAAAAGTGTTGTACTTAAGAAAGAACACACAAGCTGGAGGTAGGGTAGATGGCAGGATCTGCAGAATCTTGATAAGAGGTTTCACTCAGAGAGGCATTTATAGCTGTCTACTAATTCGTCTAATGACGGACACAGGAATAGGAATAAGGTGTTAAGTTGCATCTTGAAGTGTTTTTATATAGTTATTTGTTAAATGATATTTCTATAAACAGTATGTCGAATTGCAAAGGAGTAATTTTCACATCACTTAAGATCTTGACATCTTCGTCTGTCAGTGGGTATTTTCACCTACAGGGTAATTCTCTTTAAGTGACAGTTCAAACTGAGAAATATAAGTTATTCTTATTAGTAGTACCTGAGCTAGTTATCAAACCTTTTTCTCTCAATATCATCATACACGTTTCCAAATTATGTATTAAGGGGGTTGGTAAAGGAAAGATGAGTATGTCTGCGACCTATGCACAATGCCCCATGCATAAAGCCAGAAACTATAGTCTCATTATCGCATTATAGATATGCTACCATCCATCAAGACAGTATGATGCCTTGTGTTAGGCGTTATGATACCCTTGTTATCTACAAGACTATAAACAGCCTTTAGTCCATAGAACACCATGTTGCCAATATTGGTGGAGCCATACATATACCCTCTACTAACAAGGTTGTCCCTTTCTTCTATAGGGCCGCCTACATTCACAATGATTTTTGAGAATGGAGGTAAATATGGAACTGCCCATGCATGCAGGTAGGTGAAAGGCACTTTGGGTGGAAGCATCTACCCTACCAGTAATAGTATTGGGCTGAGAGTATACTCACCCCTGCCAGTCCTGAGATCCCAACCACCCACACCCTGCACAATGCCATCTGCAGTGGTTTCACTCCTACCAGGCCTGAATATATGCTCAATAATGATCAACGGGTGAAAAGATGTTCACATCTGTGATTTCCCCGACTGGTCAACACCTAAAATCGCTATTGAAGCTATCCGCATTGTGAAACAGCGTACACTGATAAAATGAAAGGATCCAAACTTGTCAAAAGGTCGTCTTATAAGAAGAGTTTATGGTCTTTAAAGTGACGGTCATAAAATAAACGAGTTAAAGGTTGTCTATTTGATGAACTGTCTGGTTACCATCCCACAAAACAAGACTAGGGTCATCTAACTGACAATGTTAGCCCAGGCAGTGGCCCACTCCAAGTGACAAGTCTAAGGTTGTCAAATTCACAACCCAGAATAGTTAACCCTTTATTTGCTGCAAACTGCTTTAAATGTGCTTGACTCCCTTTGTCAGCATGATGCATGAATGTAGCCCTGGTGAGTCTATTCGCCAAGCCTGCATTCATGCACCTTTGGAAATGAATCAACAGTTGGGCGAGTATGCCAAGGCTGAATTCATGTATTATGATCACATAGAGCATGGCATCTTAAAGCACTATGCACCCCTTAGAGGGTTAACTTGTGCAATATAACCTCTACTTCACTGCAGGTGGAGCTAACTGGGTTCTGCCTAGGCATAATTGTTGTTCATGTCTGTCTATATTTTTTAGGTTTATGATAGCTATTTCATACAAACATAGAGGTATGTAGGTTAGGGGAATTCCTGCCATATCCCCAAGTCTATATTGAGAGTATTTCTACCCTTTAGTTACAGACTGCTAACACATATGTGGATGTTATACCAATGGGAGTTTCCTTGCAGCTATTGTACCATAGAAATAACCACAAAAGAGGTGTATGTGCCCTACACATATTTGTTTTGTCTCAATTATATCAAAACATTGATTCCTTTACCTTTTCTAGCATCCCCAATAGATAAATCTCAGGATTCTCCATAACATGAATGTGTATTCCCATAAATATGATTAAAATCAACATAGAAATTATGCAATTCATTCCCCAACTTTATACAGAATGCATGTTATACTGATGCCACATACAGGGAAAATCCTGAATCAGACCCTGGTTGACGAGTCTAGGGCTGGCATGAGTCAGGTTTTGGGCTGGCACATACCAAGTGTATCTTCTATCTGACAACTACAGCTAGAGGACCCACTCTCTTGTCAGTTAGAAGAGTCTGCAGACGAGTTTACTTTTTGAGTGTATACAGGCTTGCCCCTTCCCACACTTTCTCATAGACCACCCATGGAGGACTGGCAGTAAGGAGATGTATTATTATGAATCATGATATTATTCTCTGGCCCAGTTGTAGGTTGATAGCATGTCTCAGGGCCCCAAGTCAGGAGTGCTACATTCAGAAAACCTGATGTCAGTGGCTGTCGATCAGACCAAGAAGCAAAGGGCATGGGCGGAGGATCATGGTATCCATGTTACTAGGCCATCACTGTGGGTATGGTATACATTGTCTGAGACCCTTCTGTACTACTGCATATCTATAGGAGCTGCCCTGAATTTCTTGTGGCCAGTCACTTATAACTAATTGATTTATCAGTTATGTCATGACAAGGTCAAGCCTTGCCAAAAGATATGCTGCTGGCTATATTAGATTAGTACCCCTGTGTTACTAACCTATTGGAGTGCCAACTCTACTCTGTCAAGACACAAAGTACATGAGCTATAAGAAAACTTTACATGACACTTTACAGGATTGACCACATGCACACAAATCTTTCAAGGCCTTGTGTTTCTCACACCAAACTGCATTAAACCTTCTGTCTGGTAATTGGACCAACAAGTAGTCTGTGAGCTGGGGAGGACATTTCAGTGATGGGCAGATCATGATTATGCTACCGTGCCATGTGATATAGATAGTAGTGCCAGAAACATAGCACTTTGCGTGTTTATGAGTCTTAATTAACAAATAAAAGTTGCAGTACAGACGATTGCAATGAACTGAATTTGATTCATTTGTTTCTCAAAGGCATTGTCAAAAGGAATGTTTGTCTTTAGCAGCACAAGCTCCTTCCCAGTGGGTACAGAACATTGAATCAACATTGAAAACCGGTTGACAATGCTGATTCAATGTTGATGCAATGTTGATTCAACGTTAAAATGAATTTTGTGCCCACACGGTTGGTGCAATTACCTTCTTCTGAAAATGGTAAAAGAAAATAGAAAAAAATAGAAAATGAAAAAACACATTCGGGTTGCATTTTTATGGTGAGGATTGGTTTACTTTTTATCAGGTTTGTGACGTTTTGATCTTCAAAATCCAGTTAAAACATGTTGATGGAGTATGTTAATTCCAGTGATGAAGTGTGTCATTTAACATTTTCATTTCATATATATAATTGCTTACTCGCATTTCTCCATACACCTGTATAGTGGAAACTGAATATGGCCTCATCAGTTACGGTCTTGGTCCTAATTGAAATGCATAGAATGGTACACCACCAATTTAATTCATTAAACTATCATACTCCTTCCCAAGAAGCATACAGTAACATTGATATGTGGATCAGATCTCTAATCTCAGATTTATTCACAGATTGCTAAGGCCACTCAAAAAAAATAAAATTGTTTCTCATCACCAAGCAATGAAAAATATGACGAGGGCGTTTTTTATTTAATTTTTTCTTTTTTTACTCGGGCCAATTTACATAGGGAAATTTGGACATTTCGCGATTAATTTTCACCTTTTAGAAATTTGGAGTTTATTGATCAGCAAAAGTTGTAACAATGCAAGTTACACCTAGCTGATTGCATTGCTGACAGCATAAGCTTTAATTTGATACCAAATTTGCCAATATTTTGGCAAATTTAGCATATTTTTCATCAAAAATGTAAAAAAAAAAAAAAAAATAGTTTTCCCCAATTCATGATTTTTATGATGCGCGCGGTGATGAGAAACAACTTTTTTTTTTGAGTGGCCTAAGCTGAGCTATTGTAATCATGATAATAATTGGAACCGTGTTGTGTTGTGTATGGCATGTATCTAAATACTGCACTTGTATTATGAGGAGGGGTATTATAAGAAAGGACATATATAGTTGGTACTCGATATTCATACACGACCATCTGAATTTCTTCTTAGAATGCTGCAGTCTAAATAATCAAATTAGTCTTAAATTATTTGAATAGAATAGTTTAGAGCCAACATTGTAACAATGGATATCTCTCTATTATAACCAGAGCATGTATCCTTGACTAATAAGTAGGCCTCAATGTCACAGCAAATGCCAGTCCTGCAAAGGACACAAAGTTTCTAATAATCCTCTGCAATACCATTCTGGGACATCTAAATACAACAGAACCTTTGCCTTGGTAGTCTCATCTATTATATGTTTTCCCCTCTCACACCATCTTGTCTTTATCTACGCAAGCAAATGGGAAGGGCTTCCAGCCAAAGTAATTAGTGCTAATGTGTCTGGAGTCAACTGTTGTGAGCTATACTCCCGGTAGGGACCTGTCTGTACTCTGGCAAATGGTAGAGTAGACTAGAAAAACCAGAACTGCAGATGGGAACGAGGACATGTGTTACACCCCTTGTCGTCAAGATGCATGATGCATGCATGTAGCCCTGGCAAGTTTACTTGTCAGGCCTGTATGCATCCATCATACTTTTCTAAATTTTCTGTTCATAGTTTGGTGAATTGGATAAATAACATCCAGTATTTGCAAATGGGAATGGAGATTATGCTATTTGCATATATCAACGAAGGCTATAAGAGAGTCAACTAGATTATTATTAGTAAGGTCAAAACAGTGTTCACGATTAGGAGGTGCCACTAAGTCAGAAATCACCTCAGAATGGTTTCCTTACACTCCTACAAACTACATCATCTAAGTGTGTTCCACTTTAAGCAATTATTCTTTCTTAATTGCCCAGATGGTTATAGCTATTTGCAAATTGCTCATCAGACCAGTGGCAAAAGATTTGGAAATAAAATGTGAATGAAAATAAGCTCCTCACAGATCACATTCTAAAATCGTGAAGGGCCTTTACTCTTTTGGTGTAAGAATCTCCTTTTGGGTATAGCTTAATCTATTAATCAATCTAAGCACAGAATTAGTGACCATTCAATATGTCCATACAAACCTGTAAGAATACCCAATTGGTATGAGATGTGCTTATATACATCGCCAGCCTAATGTAATTATTCTCATGTTTATCTGTTCAGTAGCCTTCCTGATATTATACAGAGTAGAATTCACATGGGTTGAGGACATAGCTTAAGTGTTTCTGTTATGACAGTTCTCTGTAGAGAAGATGATATAAGGATGAACATGTATGCATGTATTATGTATTTATAACACCATCTCAGACTCATTCATTGCATGTGAAAGTAGTATATGATGAGGGGACTAAATCCCTACTCATCATGCAATGACAAGCATGCCCAATAAAGGTTAATAATGTCCTTTGAGTTAGGTAGGCTATAACTAGAAAGTACCAATATAACAACACTCTATCATCCTTATCTAACATTCTTCCCATTACTTTCTACTGTATCATATGACAACCTCCACTTGATACGACCACCTATGCTGTATCTCACACCACCCACCTTCCATATTAGGGACCTTGTCCACCCTTCCCCTTGTGCATCTTCTCAGGGCCACATTACCAGTTCCCACTGGCAATACCAATGCCTGATTTACTGCTCATGTCTCACAGCTTGGAAAGAACTGAGTATGCGACAGGAGGTCATATGACAAAACGGGAAGTGTGACACATCTTTGGCTCACATCGCTATGTAGGGTTCACATGATGAGGGATGATGGCCCTTCGTACAGTGGAGGCCCACTGTGGTTGGCTGTATATGCCACTAGTTTTAGACTCCTTTCGATTCATGGAACATATGTTCTAGTCTAATCCCAAACACAAACATATGGGGTAGTTTCAGTCAAATTTAGTATTGATCGGTGTCTCTACATTAGCTTTGTCTACGTGAGGCCCAGTATCACCAGGAGCTAATAATAACTAGATTCACGACAAAGGCACACAAGTCAGCATTGTTACAATTTGAACGTAAAATTCAGTCCCCCAAGGTGGCACAACCCCATGAGACAAACTTGGGGACTGGTTAAGGTCAAATCCCACAACGCGATAGAGGGTCAGAAAATGTTGTGAATTGGTCTTATTGCCGATTTTGGGCCCTATTTTGACTAAGACAGACCCAAATCAGTGAGAAAGGTTTGCCTTTGTCTTGTGATTTGGGAAATCACAAGGATCAATTGAGTTAGATATTTGCCCCCGGAAGGCCTAGAAAATGTTGCTTATTGGAATGTGTCAATGATTTGGCTTATATAGGGGGGACACTCCAAATATCTTTAGGCTAATTGAGAGGGAATAGTGAGGACAAATCATACTGTGAAGTAACTCCCCTCAAACAGATCCATTAACCAGTCCTGCACGCAACACTTTGCTTGCCTATTATTGACCACTGTGGGATTTGGAGAGGCATAATATCATGGGACAAGCGTTGCAATTTACAATATTGGCAACAGTTGCCCCTTGTTTTTATGGCAATAATCAATACTTTCTGGCCCATTTTTCGCGTTGTGGGATCTGACCTTTACGAGGAATGAAATCAAAATCAAAGTTCAAGATGTACATGAAAGGCAGTACTGACTTATTCAAGCCGTGGAAAACCTTACCCAATGCTCAGGGATCATGATGATGAATCTATGTTGGTCATGACTTACAATTCTGACTCTGGCGCTGAGAGCTACAAACGACATCACCCCATTCACCAAGGAAATTTAGTGTTTATTCCCTTGTGATTTGTACTACACGATATAGAGCAGATACACATACAAGGGGTGGAGTTATCAAATGATAAATCCTCCTTCACAGAGAAAAAAGTGAGAGTCAGCTGGACTCTCCCCAGGGTCAGGCACTGCCTGACTCAGGTAAGAGAGTCTGCTGGACTTTCACAACAGTCAGGCTGAGCCTCATTTGATAGTCCCATAAAGTTACTCCTATTTGAGAGTCAGCTTGATCCTTGTATGACAGTCAGGGAAGACAGATGTTCATACCAGAGTCAGGCTGACTTTCTATCCACAGTCAGGCAAAGTCTGACTTTGGGATAAGGGTTAGTTAGCCTGAGTCTTCTTGGTTTGCCACCAGGTGGGGACACAATACAATATTGAGATTTAATGGTAAGGTATAAGATACCATTTTTGTGGATTTGTAAATTGTATATATTGAGATTCTGGATATCACCTCTGATATATGTTGGTACATGTATTTCGGTGTTGTTACATACCTAAATAGCTGTTGGTCTGTGATTGTACACCCTTTCTTATTCAGGAAAACATAACTATTTTGTATGGGATTTATTTTTACAGATATCAAGGAGGTAATATATATATTTAAAAAGATCATTCCCCAATGCAAATAAGCAACTAGCCTTACTGTACAGAAGAGATTCCAGCTATGCATGACTTTCATTTAGGCCAAAGTCCAGCATTGCTAGACTCACATCCATATGTGAGTCCAGCTTGGCTTGACTCTCGATAGCCAGAGTCTAGCATCACTGGACTTTCATCACAACGAGAGTCCTGCACTGTCTGACTTTCATCATAATGAGAGTCAGGCAGTGCTGGACCGTGGAAAGGCGAAAGTCAGGCAATGCTGGACTCTCATTCTCATGAAAGTCAGGCAGTGCTAGACTCTCTCTACAGTCAAAGTCAGCTAGGCTCTCACATGAGGGTGGTTTTGGCGACATGGGTCTGACTATGACATGTGAGTCCAGGTGACTCTCACATGTTCCTCTGTGTTGCTATTAGGCAATTTCTTCCTATACCTCTTTGATCTGCATGTTAGTTTGTTATACCAATGTCCCATATGACTGCTATTGGATTTGAAGACTTACTCATCGTGACTAGTCTTATAGTGTCAACTGGAAGTAGGTTGAAATGTAAAATGAATATTGGTAGCTACCTCTTCTTTTTATCAATTTTTGAAGACGGCTAAAATCATTATCGATTACATTTTATTAAGCTTGAGTCTACAGCCACTGGTCTGCTCTGAGCCTGTTATATATGTTCCAGCCATTTTCTCTGATTATAAGTCAAGTGTGATCAGCAATGTAATGTCAGGTTATATCTACAAAAACAAATCTAAATCAGAATCTAGTTTCATTTGTTGGATTATTTACTCGAAACTTCTGATCAGTTCCACCAATACAGAAAGTGTCTGATTCTGTGCCAGTCTAAAGCTTTGCCCTGTTTTACCAAAAAAACATTTCCAGAGAGTCAGAGAATGGAGTGTGGCTTCATAAGCATTGCAGATGAGGATGCGATCAATGGTTTCAATTTGTTCCAGATGTTCTGGACTGATACTTCCTGTGCAACATTGTAAGTTGATTGTGGCTATTGGGAGCAGCTCAGGATGTTTTAGAATTCAGTGTGGTGAACATTATGAATAAATTAAGGTGGTCCGACTTACAGGTTTTCTCTCAGACATTCTCAATATAGATAAATCATTCTGTGTTAGGCATATATGAACTAGGGTATAACAAGTAAACCATGTAAACTTTCTACTCACCATCTTCTCTAAGCCTAGTACTCCAGTAGATATCCTGAAATCAAAGATTGATATGATAAGCACAAGTATTGACATTTTATCCAAGAGGTCCAATAATCTAGTATGATGATAATCATATCCAACATAGATATATGTATTATCGTTTATGAAATGAATAGTCAATTGAAAATAACCTGTTATAATTGATATAATAAAGACAATTTTCTAGGGTTTTGGGGATTCTCATTTATGATTTGTTTTACCTTGTAGTTGAGGCTATGCAGGCTCAACATAAAATCTGATCTAATTTCACCAATAATTCTTGAATGAAGGGCTACTATGATCCATCAATGTTAAGGAATCTGCCATATTTTGCCCAGCAACAGATCATTAACTCCTCTCAGATCAATTAATTGCCTTTAGGGCTCAGGCTCTATCCAATTTCAAAACATAAAATTTGATTGTGAAGAGGAATAGAGCAAGCAAAGAATCATTAACTGCCTTTACTATAATCTATGATTCTTTTGTCTAGTTTAACAGATACAACTTCGTTACTGGTCCCCTGATCCAATAATGATCATTTGAGCTCTTCTTGTTAAAATCTGCTCCCTCCATTTTGTCACTTCAGCTCAAACACCAAACATCTAGGCGTTTGAGAGCATCGAAAAAGTGGAGAAAACTCTGAATACTCCATGTCATAACAAGAGGACAGATTATGTGTAACCATGGCAACTCACAAATCCCTATACCCATAGGCTAAAGCACTTCTAGCCTCCGCCAATATAATACGCATAGCCTAATCCAGACTATTGAAAATGTCAGTAATCACTAAGAGAAAAATCGTCACTACTTGCGATATTTCATTCAGATGACATTTATAGAGAGACTAGGACAGGACATTTCTGGTCTTTGAAATGTGACCCTAATCCTTTTCTCACATTCTCAATTACTGTTCCTACACAATCAGTGTTATTTAGACAAAAGGAATTGGCTCTACCCAGGTACACAAATACTACATCAGTGTTTCTGCACTAAACCTAGAATCAAAGAATGGAAGTTTGGAAGAATTTCGCTTACATGGTATTTCCTTTCGAACTGTGTTAAATTTTAAAACTAGTAATTATTGTATTCATCACAGTTATATTTCATATGGTGGTAGTCAAATACCTTCCCAAAAATCCACTTTTAAAATTACTCTTTGAAGACCACATCCGGAGGTTTTTAATTGGCAATTTCGCTATTGTAATCAGGTACCTAGGTATGTTAACTGACTTCCTATCTAAAGGTAACTCCTGTAGAGCTATATTTATTCATTTATTACTTGGTTTAGTTGGGGGCCAATCCATGAGACATCATATCCTAAATATCAGTGATTGTGCTGTCCCCAGTGAGAAGCACATGAACTACAGCCCAAATACCCAATGTGATCTCATATTGGGTGACAACCAACCCAATGGGGAGGCCACCCCATATATTTTCTATAGAAACTACATGCATGTGCAAATATCACTTCAAACCTGGTATTCTTATTACAAGAGGTAAATCAACAAACTAGCACTAATTTGATGAAAAAACCCTCCTAATCCCTATCTATAAGGGGCCCCAGAAAGTACCCTTTCCCTTGGAATCGTGGTCACACATGCTAGCCAAAACTGTGGGAGTGGCCCCCCTGGGCCCCTGCAGTGGTCAGTCTGCCTGAAGCACTTACCACCCACTGGCCGTCCCTCCCCCCCCCCCCACCCAATCACTGAGCACTGGCCCTGATCACTCACCATACTTCAATATAGAGTGTATCAACGGGCAATCCATTGGGTAGTTAACAGTTGTTAGTTTCCCTGCAAGCAGGTGTGGGGGGGGGGGATATGTGGGTACAACTACACCCCCCCCACACACACACACACACTCTCTCCCACACATGTACTTAGCAACGGCCTCTCACAGCAGACCATGTACAGCAGTGCCCCCTTGTGCAAAGTGAGGAAAGCACACATTGACCAATTCAGTATTTGGAGGGATTTACTATTTTTGCTAAAAACACCACTTAATTCACATATTTATGTCACACATACTAAAGGATTATTCAAAACAGTATGTCTGCAGTGGTATATTCTGGTTTTCTCATATTTTTCAAAACCTCCGGATGTGGTCTTCAAACCTCAACACAACAGAACGGTCCAGCAAACAGGAAGTAGTTGGGTAGTCACTGTCTACTGTAAATCTTTGCATATAAGCTTAACTCGCCGAACCCATAACTTATAAATTTTACAAGCTGCAGAGAGGGTTTGAGAATCCCTAATTTGGTACTGTAGTCTACATAAAAACTCGGGTATAAGCCACACCCTGAATTCGTCCTGATTATACAAACTGCACCGCACAGGCGATCTCACTTTCATACTAGTTAGCTGCTGCCTCTACGCAAGGTCTTATGGTACCATAATCACATTATGAACTGCTGAAGGCTCACACCACGTGAGACCCCACATATCAACACCTGGTGCCCTGGGGGCTTCTACTATCCGGGGAAACCAGGGCTCCGGAGGGAGAGTGAAAGGACAAGAACAACCTGTTGAAGACCTCTTTTATATCTAATGTAGGTCAGGTTACCTACCCAAGACAATAATTGTTTAGTGGGGCCCACATGTGTTTTACTTGAGAAAGGTGGACTTGCTCAATATAGGCCCTATGAAGCAATGTTCCCTGACTGAGATGCACAGACCCAGGACTGCACAATTTCTAAGTTAGAGGGTTATTACCATATATCTGGTTCAAGTCTTGAAATCCTCACTCTCAGTTGTAAGTGTTGATAGGGGTTATTTTCTGTCTTTACAAATGACAGACTTCAAGGTGAATCATAGATGGATTGATCAATTTGTGAGTGTGAGAGGAAGGGGGTGAATCAAGAAGTCTAATTGTGAAACACATGGAATATATTGACAACAGCTTGTCGTATGGAGCAAAATACATCAAATCATTAAGACACTAAATCCATTAAAAGCAAAGCCTACTAACAATTCTTACGTCTACTTATTACTGCTTATACCTGAGTAACATGGTAAAGGAGCACTAGGGTTCCACAGGACAACCATACACAGGCTACAATGTAGCTTTACCGTAGGCATATCAAGTAGGTTTCAGATGGTGTCAGTTGCAGTTACTTTGACATCCTGTATGGTGTGTTATTTAATGCTGGTGGTCTAATTTTCCTTGAACAAGCCCACTTCAAATCTTAAAATGGGACCAACTAATTACTTATAAAACCAGAAGTATGTCATGTATAGAATACAGTTGTAAGAATACAACTCTTCATGTCACATTGACACTGTATGCCAAACGGCTTACATTAAATATCAGAGTCTCTAATTATCTGAGGTAATTGCTACAAACCTCCTGTAATTACTGATAAACAGTAGTTATGAAGGCCATTAGTGATGCTCATATTCCTGTTAAGGCCAACAAGATGACGGGTGTGTTCAGGTCACATATGCATAGCATACTTTGCATACCAAATATATCGTCTTCTCTGATATATTGGCCTGGGTCTTCCCCTGATAGACATCACAATGTCACAAAATGCATGTGCCCTATGTTTCAGAATCATCTACAAACTAATTTTGAATACACGTACACTATGTACAGCCCCGAGCCTTCTTTCAGTACACTACTTGGAGTCTGTTAGTGTTAACAACCCAAATGTTTACCAGTGCACTACTCACAGTCTAAAGTCTACTTTCAGTACACTACTTTCAGTCTTAAGTTTACCCTCAGTACACTGTTTATATTCTAAGGTCTACTTTAAGTATACTACCTCCAGTCTATAACCCTGCCTTCAGTATAATACTTATAGTATACAAGGTTACTTGCATTTCACTACTTACAGTATACAAGTTTACCTTCACTATACTACCCTACTTTCAATTCACTTCAAGTCTATAATCCACATCCCACTGTCAGTACACTACTTATAGTCTACAATGCTACATTCGGTACCATACAGATACAGAAAATATGAAACTGAGGATATGACAATTGTATTGTGTCAGGACAATGGGCGTCAGCGACTTTTAGTATAATAGACTGGAATGAATACATGAAAATATGGTTCTAAACCTGTCAAGAGGCATTTTTTAGTACAAATGTTCTGAGATGTTTATTAGGGTAATTTGGGCATGCTGAATCCGAATTTTTTTGACCCCAAGAGAAAAAAACATTCCTTCTATGTCAAACAGCCAAAACAAAATGGCCGCCATTCCATTCAGAGAAAATCTAAAATCATGCTTTATAATAGTAGTATTGAACATTATTAGGTCCTTGATACCCCAAAATGGTGAATCTGTGGCGGACAAGTTGATTTTAAGAATCTTCCTTCCATCTAGGCTCCTAGAACTGTTGCCTAGCAACCGACACAGGATTTGTTGATTTGCTTGACAACGACCCTATATAGACCTTTTATTGTAATTTTGAGGTAGCCTACCCCCCCTAAGTCAGGTCCAATAATTTCAATGGTCTGATCCATTTGTTTCTAATGTAAATGGTTGCCTAGCAACAGCAATTCTAAATGTTTATTTGCCTAGCAACACATGTTTCTAGGGGTCATAGGTCATTTTTAATGGTGCCTACCCCCACTAAATTGGTCACAGGAATTTTAATGGTGGTATCCATTTGTTGCTAATGTAAATAGTTGCCTAGCAACAGCCATTCTAATCGTTTATTTGCCTAGCAACACATGTTTCTACGGGTCATAGGTCATTTTTAATGGTGCCTACCTCCACTATGTTGGTCACAGGTATTTTAATTGTGTTATCCATTTCTTGCTAATTTAAATGGTTGCCTAGCAACAGCTATTCTAAATGTTTATACGCCAGCAACACATGTATCTAGGGGTCATTGGTTTGTTTATTTTGTTCCTACTCCCACTGAATTGGTTATGGATCATAATGGTGTTATACACAGACAGGTGCTGCCCTATATCCCCAGGGGATGCTTTGCAAGAAACCATTATGCTTGATCATCCCCCAGTCCCCTATCCATCTGCCTATCCTGCCCTCTATCAATGACTCTCCCTTGCCATGCCTATCCCTTTCTCTGCCTATCAGTCCAACTGCCTTTCCTGCTTATCCCCTTGGTATCCCTAATATGCTTAGCCCTACGCCAAGATGGCCTATTCCTCTCTATGCCTATGGCTCTCCTTTCTAAAACCTCTTACTACAGTATCTCCAATAGCAACAGCCATTCTAACTGTTTATTCGCCTAGCAACACATGTTTAACTAGGGGTTATAGGTCATGTCCAATGGTGTCTACCCCCACTACATTAGTCACGGGGATTTTATGTTGTTATCCATTCATTGCTTATGTGAATAGTTACCTAGCAACAGCGATTCTGATTGTATTTTTTGCCTAGCAACACATATTTCTAGGGAACGTAAGCCATTTCTAATGGTTACTACCCCCACTGAATTGGTCACACAGTGTTGCGGAAATGACATCGGCACTTCAGCTTTTGCCAATATCATTAAATGGGGATTGCTTTTGCCGATCAGCTTTTGCCGATGTAAAATCCCAATGACCGATGTAAGGGATTTGGACCTCAGCAACAATGGCCGGCCATGATCCCAGCTTTCCAGCAATGAAAGAATTTTTCAAATATTCCTATTAGAAGCTGAGTAAGGTCCATACATCTGCCATAAGTATTTTTCTGTCAATTTAAGCATTTTCCAATCAATCTAAAAGCTGTCATTAAAGAAGCATTACAATTTGTTTTCATTTACATAAATGTGCTAAAAGATATCTATATCTATGGGTTAATGTGGCTTATGTAGAAGGCAAATGGCCTGTGTAAGATCTTGCGACACATTGGCCTGTGTGCAAAATAGGCTTTCAGCAACACTGGTCACATAGATTATAATGGTTATGCATCACTTTGCCAATTACAGGGATGCCTAGAACAGCCATTTTAGTTATCCATTTGCTTAGCAACACGGCTGCACAGCCAAGTCCCTCTTAGCAGCCACCCCACTAATATGGTCATCCCACCTTTAAAGGGATACAATCATCCACAGAAAGAATTGTCAGGGTCTAGGGACTTTCAAGCGGGGGGGGGGGGGGAGATGGGGATGCATGTCACATAATACCACATGTCTATCAATTCTCCTGGTGTGAGGCCCTGGAGGTCTTCAAAAAACCTAGAGTTCTTGATGAGCCTCAAGTCTCCAATCCAAGCACCATCCAAACTATCTTCCATGTATTTGTATCAGGATCTCTTTAACATTTTCTACCTCATCGTCCACCTATCCATCCCTTTACCTGCCTTTTCCTCTCTATACTTCTCACTAGCACTTCCCCTCCATACTTGTCGCTCTCCCTTCTCCATACTTCTCCCTCTCCCTGTCTATTTCACACCCTGTACATCCCTCTCTCAGCCTCTTCCTACCTCTTCCTCTCTGTACTTATCTCTATCTTTACCTGAGCTAGCCTCTGTCTACATATCCCTCTTTTTAACTATGCCTCTTCCTGTTTTCCTACCTCTCCATGCCTCATATTCTGCTATCTAACTCCTATCTAGCTCTTCCTATCACTGTCCCTACATATCCCTGTCCATACATATCACTGTCCCTACCCTTCCTCTCTATTTATCCATCTCCATGCCTATCCATCTCCCTGCCAATTCTCTAACTCTCTCTCTCTCCTTGCTTCCCTCTGTCCCTGTCCCTGTATATCTCTACCCTTGCATATCCAATACCTGCCCCGCCCTCTGCATATCCCTCTGTCTAGCTATTGGTCTCATGTCAAGCATCATACTTATCCTTGCCTCCTGCCTCTTCTCTTTTGCCTACTATTTACTTATCCATCTCCCTTCCTTTCCCTATCCACTTATCCACCCCTTAACTTGCAGATCCCTATTGTTACCATTTATACATGAATAACTATCCTCGCCTCTTCCTACACCATCCACAGACTTTACACCCATATCCACAGTCTCTACCCCCCATATCCCCCTCCGTATCTATCCAGTTACCCTATCCCTGCCTATCCCCCTTATTGTATATCTCTCGCCCAACCTATACCTCTTCCTATCTTACCCTCTCTGCCTATCCATTCACTTGCCTATCTCTCCTGCTATGGCAAGCCTATAAGGTAAACTCAACAGAAACTAGGTCTGTGTACACAGAGTATAGGTATGACAGAATCTTGGGTTTTGTTCCACAGAAACCTTCCGTGGAACAGAGTGGGTTTTCTTTGAGAAACCAGGATTCTGTCCATGGAGACCCACTCTCTTTAAAAGAGTACCGTATTCGACGTAATAAGCGCCCTGGGCGCTTAAAATATTATTTTAAGTGGAAAAATCGACCCCAAATATTCATTTTAATAAGCGCCCCCCATGGCTGTATTTTTTCCACCCCAGCAGCCTCTACAAGGCTTCTACTCAGCCCTATACCTGCACACCTGGCTTGGCCTTAACACCTGCACAGGTGTGAAGTGTTTCAAGTCATAAAAAGTGCGAAAAACAGTAACAAAATCGGAGGAACCTGTTAAAAAATGTGAGGAAAAATCTGAAAAAAAGGGGGGGGCACTTATTAGGGGGAGGGCGCTTATTAGGGCGAATACGGTATAAGGTTTTCGGATAATCCCATCCTCTCCTCACAGAGGATGGGATTTCTCATATAAATCAGGTTTCTGTGACATGAATCAGGTTTCTGTGACATAAATCAAGTTTCTGTGACATGAATCAGGTTTCTGTGACATAAATCAGGTTTCTGTAGGAGAAATCTGGTTTCTGTTGAATTTCACCAATATGCTTACCATATCATCCTGCCTTCTCTCCATCTGTCCTTCACCTTGCCTATCTCTTTCCCTCCCTACTTCGACATATATCCCCCTACCCTGCATCCATCTTTTCATTCCTTGCCCTGCATCTCTTCTCATGCCTATCCCATACTTACATGTTACCAAGACCTCTCCCTAGCTACGCCCTTAGCAATCCCTTCACCTGCCAATACCCCTTGCCTATCTCTTTCCCTGCTTCTTCATTCTACTGCCCTTTCTATCCCTATCCATTCCCCTACCTCTCCCTGTCCTATATAGTCCCCTACATATACCCCTGTTCATACCTGCCTACCTATCCATCTCTCTGCAAATGTCTCTCCCTGTCTCTTCCTTTCCATCTCCTAACCTACCCCTCTCACTCTCTACGTATCCGATGCTTATCTCAGTCCCTGCTTTTACCTTCCTCTACCTACATTAGAGACAATCATTGATCCCCTTCCTCAGTAGCTCATATTTGTCAAAATCATACAGGCTCCTCAGGTTGGACTACCACCTATCCCACTCTATTCCACTTCATACGCCCTATTCTTCCCTCCTCTGTGCATGCTCTCCGAATTTAAGGGATAGGCATGGGTATGGAGAGACATAGATAGGTATATGCAAATAGTCAGATTGGTAGGGGAATGTAGGGCTAGGGAGAGAGATGAAAGATGGAGGGATAGGTAATGGAGAAGCAGGGCAGGGGCATGGCAACCGGGGAAGGGGGGGACATATCCCCCCACTTTTGAGAAACTCCAAAAAGGTCTAACCAAAAAGGTCAAGTAAAAAGGGGTCAAAAAGGGTCAAAATAGCCCTCAGTCCCCCCCTAATTTGAAACTGCTTGCCACGCCCCTGCAGGGAGAAGGGGGATATGTAGGCAATAGGTTATGGAAGGAAGAGGCGGGGAGGAGGATGGGCAGAGATGCCTAAGTATGGGAATAGGCAGAAAGAGGCATGGGGAGGTATTGGCAGAGAGAGGAATAAACTAGGAAGAGAGCTGGGGAATAGAAGGGAGATGGGGAATAGTAAGGTGATAACTAGGTGATGAGAATGATAGCTACAAGAAAATTCTGTAGAGGGAGTGATATGCAGGGAAAAAAGAGGCGGGAAGAAGGATAGGCAGACTGATGGATGGGTAGGGGACAGGCTTATGTAAGGGGATAAGAGAAAGGGAGAGAAAGAAGTAGGTAGAGGGATAGGTAGGTGGACAATGCAACTCAAGAGAGATAGGAAGGGACAGATTGGAGAATAACTGGAAGGGATAAGCATTGGTAGAAAGAGGCTTGGGGAGGGATAGGCCTACACAGATGGGGGATGGTAAAGCGATAGGCACGCTAAGCAAATTGCAATAAGAGATATAGGCAGATGAGATATAGTATGGGAAAGGCAGAAGAGGGGAAAGGCAGTGAGAGGGGTAGGCATAGGAACTGAAAGGCATTATCAGAAAAATGGATATGTCAGGAAGGGGGAAGTGGATGGGGGGATAGTGAGAGGATGGGCAGGGACATGAAAGGCACTAAGATGTATAGGTAGGGCTAGACATGAAATGGAGAGACATTTAGAGGGGTAGGCAGGGATAGGAGCAGGATATGCAAATTGGAGATACTGTAGTAAGGAGAGCCATAGGCATAGAGAGGAATAGGCCATCTTTGCGTAGGGTTAAGCATATTAGGGATACCAAGGGGATAAGCAGGAAAGGCAGTTGGACTGATAGGCAGAGAAAGGGATAGGCATGGCAAGGGAGAGTCATTGATAGAGAGCAGGATAGGCAGATGGATAGGGGACTGGGGGATGATCAAGCATAATGGTTTCTTGCAAAGCATCCCCTGGGGATATAGGGCAGCACCTGTCTGTGTATAACACCATTATGATCCATAACCAATTCAGTGGGAGTAGGAACAAAATAAACAAACCAATGACCCCCAGATACATGTGTTGCTGGCATATAAACATTTAGAATAGCTGTTGCTAGGCAACCATTTAAATTAGCAAGAAATGGATAGCACAATTAAAATTGATTGTGTGATATACATCACATGTGACCCAGGGTCCCAACCCAAAGTCCCAACTCAAAGTCCCAATCCAAAGTCCCAATCCAAAGTCCCAATCGAAAGTCCCAACTCAAAGTCCCAATCCAAAAGTCCCAACTCAAAGTCCCAACCCAAAGTCCCAATCCAAAGTCCCAACCCAAAGTCCCAACCCTAAGTCCCAGCCCAAAGTCCCAATCCAATGTCCCAACCCCAACTTCACCCCTACCCCCACCCCACCCACACTGTGTCTTTGTCATGTATGACGGGTGCTGATGGGGTTACAGTTTAGCCTGTAAAATCACTTTTTACACATTTGTAAAGATTCTATCACATCTGTATTGGTGTGATCGACCTTGCTACAGTATTATTCTATCAATCTATCACAAAAGATTTACAGTATTAGGTGTCCCCTTTGTGATCTCTGGTACAACAATGCTACATGCCTTGAAATCTCAATAGACACCTGATGAGACCAATTTGGTCGAAACCTTGGTTACCACCTATATGTCATCTCTGTGCACCCAAGTAGGCCTTTCTTTAGAGTGTAAACTGTACCAAAATCGTCTCATAAAAGCGTCTCACCTCCTCTTTAACATTGAGCTCTATGGGTGTCTGTGTGAACGTGCCTCTTTTAAAGTCAGGATTCAAGGTCACTGGCCTATCTTCAGCATTAGTTCACATAGACTCCGTTTTCGGACAGTTTTTGACATTTTTTGAGGGACTTTTTTCATGGGGAAATCTTTTTTTTTGACATTTTGAAAAAAAGAGGGGTACACAGTTTGTTCCACAGTAGAACTTTAGCTTATTTTGAACAGAAAAAAACAAAAAACAAAGGCAGGGCGAACGTTCAAAGTCAGCTGACCAATCTACGTTTTTTGTAGGAAAACCGTCTCACAGAGACCCACGGTACCCTGGGTCAAAAATACCTGTGACCAATATAGTGGGGGTAGGCACCATTAAAAATGACCTATGACCCGTAGAAACATGTGTTGCTAGGCAAATAAACAATAAGTATGGCTGTTGCTAGGCAACTATTTACATTAGCAACAAATGGATACCACCATTAAAATCCCTGTGACCAATTTACGGGGGGTAGGCACCATTAAAAATGACCTATGACCCCTAGAAACATGTGTTGCTAGGCAAATAAACATTTAGAATTGCTGTTGCTAGGCAACCATTTACATTAGAAACAAATGGATCAGACCATTGAAATTATTGGACCTGACTTAGGGGGGTAGACTACCTCAAACCTACAATAAAAGGTCTATATAGGGTCGTTGTCAAGCAAATCAACAAATCCTGTGTCGGTTGCTAGGCAACAGTTCTAGGAGCCTGGATGGAAGGAAAATTCTTCAAAAACAACTTGTCCGCCACAGATTTACCATTTTGGGGTATAAAGGACCTAATGATGTTCAATACTGCTATTATAAAGCATGATTTTAGATTTTCTCTGAATGGAATGGCGGCCATTTTGTTTTGGCTGTTTGACACAGAAAGAATGTTTTTTTCTCTTGGGGTCAAAAAAATTCGGATTCAGCATGCCCAAATTACCCTAATAAACATCTCAGCACATTTGTACTAAAAAATGCCCCTTGGTTAAGGATTTTACCAAATCCATTCCAGTCTATAATGCAAATACAATGCTACCCTGCGGGGTGATGGAAATGAGTGCTCAAATCATACAGTAAACATTATTCTGTATAGTATGCTAAAAGATGGAATGCCACATAATAAGCAGTTTTGTTTGGTGCACCTCAACTGGTGTTCATTCCTTAAAACCTTACAATGGTATTGACATGTACTATATTGGGATCATAGCTGTACCCTCGGATAGAGCAACAGATTCTCAAGCTGCGCATCAGAATTCCCTTCAATGTTATTGACAATTAAATCTAAAATTACAATACTTCTTGCTACCATACTATAATTTCCATAATTATGATATTCAGAAAGTCTTTCTCATTGTGTATGGTATGATCAATTTATCCCTGAGAATTTCATCCTAAGGTAGGCCAACATATCTTTAAGCTAGGCTATATACGGATAACGGTGAGCAGACATTGACATTACAGTGCCATTGCATTTAACCCTTTAAGAGTCGTGAAGTGTGCACCTTTATTTTCACGACAGGATAAAGGTGCACTCGGGATAAACATGTATGCAGTGCCTCACTTCCAGCACCCAGCACGTGACCAAATGCACCATGTGACACCTACACCCTGGTCAGGGGGGAACAGGAGGTAGTTGAGCACTATTGGGGCTGGCCACATGCCAGTACCTGTGGCTGGCTGTGATTTTGATAGAGAACTACAGGGGTGTCACATGCCTGGATAATTTATGCGTTTTAAAGGCTTCTTCTTAGAGAGACATTCTGAGATTGGAAATAATTGAAAGTCATGGGTTTCTGAATGATTATACAAAGATAATTATTCATCCTTATTGTAACCAGATCAAGACATCAGGATAATCCTCACTGCACGAAAAGTTGGATTTACATTAGATTTACTTTCACGTAAACATTTTATTTACATATGTTTTACACAGATTTACGTGATATTGGTCTGAAAAAGTAAAATGATCTAAATGTGTCGTTTACAGACTCAGTATACAACGGAACGTCCCTGTTTACGCAAATGTAAAATTAAGTAACTATCTAGTTTACGTGCTGATAAAGCCAAGTGAATCTCAATGTAAACCTCATGTTTACATGACATAAACCTCATGTTTAAGTTACATAAACCTCATGGTTACATGATGTAAACCTCATGTTTACATGATGTAAACCTCATGTTTATATGACATAAACCTCATATTTACGTGATGTAAACCCCATGTGTATGGGATGTAAACCTCATGTTCATGTGATGTAAATCTCATGTTTATATGACATAAATCTCATGTTTACTTGATGTAAACCTCATGTTTACATGATGTTAATCTCATGTTTATGGGATATAAACCTCATGTTTATGAGATGTAAACCTCATGTTTATGCAGGTTTACATGATGTAAACCTCATGTTTAAGTGATGTAAAATCTCATGTTTACTTGACATAAATCCTAGAACAACCAGGGGTGTTTTTCCTGGGATGGTGGGGCATCTTTTATTCAGGGGATTAGGTTTCCATCATTTGAAGATAAATTATCAAATTTGATGCATTGTAGTCAGGCAGCTCTTCAGTAGGCAGGAGGTATGTGCAGGCAGGAGGTGTGTTCCCATGGTCAGACAGCAGTGGACTGAGGAGCTCACACTGCACCCCCATTATATAGGGGGTGCAGTGTTGGTCACGTGACTAGAACGAGACTAGCTCCTGATTGGCTGAGAGATCATTATTGCATTGACCACCATGGAGTGCACATGGGGAGGCATGAGGTTTACATCACGTAAACATGAGGTTAACATCATGTAAACATGAGGTTTACATCACTTTAGGTCCGCCTGGAGGATGCCTGTGGCCCCTTGTCCGCGCCCTGGAGAGGCAGGTGTCTGTGGGACAGGTGTGGCGGCGTTTGTGGCACTTTAGGTCCGCCTGGAGGATGCCTGTGGTCCCTTGTCCGCGCCCTGGAGAGGCAGGTGGCTGTGGGACAGGTGTGGGGGTAAACAAATGAAAAGCACACAGACAAATTATTTAATTCTCCACTCAATTCATCTTAGTATAAGGCCAAAAAAAAAAGAGGTGTGTTTCAGGCAACCCGACCCTAGATTCAAAAAAGGGCCGACCCTAGCATTTTTTCCCCAATTTTGGAGATTTTTTTTTTTTTTTTTTTTTATTGTTTATTGTTCTCAATTTTTACAAATTCTTTCAAGAAAAGCAAGCTCCCAGTGACCCCAGAGGCCTGAATAATTGATTAATTTCAGAAAATGGCTTTTTTAGAGGAATATGCAATAACTTCTTGATATTCCTAGTCAATAGAGGAATTATTGAATCATTCTGGTGTGTCGCGAGTCGATTTGTTGATTCGCAACTCATTCCTGGTTCTCTCTATGTAAAAAATAAAAAAATAATCCGACCTACCTACCCTATAAATTCTGACCTTGTTGCCTGAAACAA
The DNA here is from genome assembly GCA_947462335.1 of Harmothoe impar. Lineage (NCBI taxonomy): Eukaryota > Metazoa > Annelida > Polychaeta > Phyllodocida > Polynoidae > Harmothoe > Harmothoe impar. Next base: position 25,356,303 of record OX381710.1, read on the forward strand.
ACCTTCTTTTTTTTTGGCCTTACCAGTATTACCACACGCCACACCTGTTTAGTCTCTCAGTCTCTTTGGGTGCTCCCCATCGACTGGTCCAAATCTTTGTCCACTCCCCCCCCCATTACATGCAACTACCATACTCCTGGCATTTGGATTTACTTGGATTTATGCAAGTCAGTAAATTTGACATTGGGATTTACTGATATTTCTGTAAGTCTGTAAATCTCCTGGTACATAAATCTAGGTAAACTCAACGGAAATCCCAAAGCCCATACCGGCTACACATTTACTGACATTTCCGTTCTCGTAATTCCCTCAACTCATGCAGTGCCTGATCTTAGTTTATGATGAGAAAATTTCTATAAACAAAGGCTTACTTACCTCAGAAATATCACATTTCCTTATCCCAGAGAGTGATTGGGATTGAGCCCTGTGAAGACAACTTTGATTAGAAATAATTATCTCTGCTTAATCCAGACATGTGCTGAAGGGGTATATATTCAAGGGCACTGTTTATAAGCTCAGTTTTACCCTGCCCTTATATGTTGCAAATAACTTCATTGTCTGTAGGGTACTTGAAGAGAATAGTAGTGGGCCAACATCTAATCAGGATGATGCATGTGCAGATTAAGCTACAATGTGGCCTGGCAATCAACCATATCATCTTAGTTTGGACTGAGATTTGCAAGCAGAAATCTTCAGTAAAGAGTAAAAGAGTTCCATTTGTTAACTATTTATCTTTATTATCTCTGCTCTTTGTAAGGGCCGGTGGTACCATGCAGTCACCTAAGTGCAGAGAACCCCAGATAAGGATCAACCCTTAGGGTCAGTAGTGAGAACCATCATGCCTCCTGAAGTAAACCTAAAATTAGCCGAAAGTAATCTGATGGCTGGGGTATGTACAGAAAGGACAAAGGCTTTGAGGCAATCTCTGACCAATCACTAGCCTGGTTGCTGCACCTGCACATGAGGAGTTAAAACTTGGGTTGGTGGTGGGTCTGGTGTGGTGAAACATGTGGGAATTGTAGCTCAGCGGTAAGGTGTGTTTGCACACTTCCAGTTCTTAAATGTGGGAATTCATTCGTCAAATATTGCAGTGGGTCTGGACACCAAAACCTGTAAAATACTGGTGACTTAACCCTGGTGAGATATGAAACCCAAATGCCTGCCGATGTGGTTTACAATGTTTTAGTCAAACAGAATAAGGCATTGCAAATGAATTTAAGCAATATTGGTGGAAAATAAAAAGTAGGGTGAGCATTACCCAGTAACAACAAACGTTTTACAGCGTTATATAACGTTTCTCTATGGCTGCTCATTATAGCAAAACGTTATATAACATTGAAACGTTATCTTAATGTAAAAAAACGTATTTTTGTAAGCTGAATAGCAGCTGGATGAGAGTAAGTGTTATCCATTCACTCCAGTGGCCTAGGTTTGGGACACTCAGCACTGGTCATGCTTACTGCATGCTAATGCCAGCCCTTATTCCAAGATTACATGTATATGAGCCTCTGCCCAGTGTCCAAACCCGGACATAATCCTTAGGCATTTTGTACCAGCCTTTACAGTTGTTTTACAGCAACGTCCTGTTTGTACAACAAGTCTAATACGAAACCGAATACCATAAGCTATTACTTGCTGAAAATGCAGAATACAATGTTACTACTTTTATATCAGCAGATCGTAATAATATCATGTATTACTGCATCAATAATCTGCCAGTTCAAAATCATTTGCGGCGAAATTATAAAACATTATACACATAAGCGTACTTTTCCTATGAAGTCCAGAGAATTACCTCCCCCTCAATTGTAGTCAAAACATCAGTGCCTCTTTGTTGTCCTCTATGCATTTGCTGTCTGGAGATGACAATGAAATCAAAAGAATTATGTTATCAAGTTGTGAGCCTTCATGTATTGCAAAGCATGAAATATAGTGAGTTTTATTTGTTCATACAGATGTCTAACCGAGGGTGATGGATAGTGAGCAGAGATTGCAAATTGCTTTTTTTCAAAGACACAAGTATTATGAAACTATGATGCTGATAGCTAATGATGTTATCTTACACTAAAAGGGCATCAACACACATGTCAGATATCAAAGGACTGTAACATCATCTATCATATTTAAATATTTGGCTCAGAAGGTTCATGATACGCATCCATGAAATTAATTTGTGACTAATGTGTGACAGAATGATGGCATTCATACCCCATGAAGTGATCATGTGCATTAAACTTACTTATATGCTTTTGCATGCAAACATGTACCACTCTGCGCATTCATGAATCTGAGATATCTAAGAAAGTCACAATGCATAAGATTCTCCTTTGATGATTACATTAACTAGATAATCATGAATTGTCTGGGGGATGCTCTATGGCTCATAATACTCTTCATCAAAATATGCAGTGGCACGCAGAATCTCCAATGTTGTCCCACAACAGGAAGTAGTTTAGGAAAGCACTGTCCTTTGTGATGACACCAATAAGTGTCAATCTCCCACCACCTGACTCATGGTGGAGAACAACAGGAAAAGAGAGTGTGTTGTAGAAGACATGATTCTATATTTCATCAAGCATCATTATTTTGCAATAGACTAAAGAGAGCACATTGTCTCGGGTTCTTTACTCTAAAAACAACAAGACACTGATCAGGCTACTGATAAACAAGTCCACATTGAATAATTCGAGTGCCAAAAGCTGCTGACCTTCACCTTAAGGTGACCTTTAGATGACCTTGAGGAATGGGAAGGTCATTGACCGAACACTCACACCACCTAACGATGGGCAGGTGTGAACCGGAAGTATTCTGCCCATGGCATAATGAAACCAATTTGCCTGCCAGTGAAGCCTCCAAACACAACCACCAGCGTGGAGTGTGGCGCTACTGGTTGGGAACACCGGAAGCAATCCACCGGAAACGAGCGTCTCAACCCTCACGGAGAATGAAGCTTGAAGAGGCCCAATCAAGTAGGGAGCACATATGCAGGGTTCAATCATGTCAAGCACAGGAAAGAAGATGAAATTGACTGACAGGCAAAATATGACAACACATGGCATACCATGGGAGATATTGAATAATTTGGTATAGATAAATATTATTCGAGACTATGCACTACCTCTCAAAAGGCCCATGATAGTAATTAGATATGCTACATTTATTATACAGAACATTGTAGACTGTGTATGGCATAGGATCTCAATGTATTATGTATATTGCATTATATGGTACAATGTTATTGTTCCTTTGTTATCCAATGTCCCTTCACAATGAGAGCATCCTTTAACATAATCCCATTTCCACACACTACTCTGACCTCTTTGTCATTTCATACTGATTGGCCATAGAACATTTATCTGATTTATTCAGTGATGTACAGTTTTGCCCTGTCACAGTGTGTCCATATGCTTTACTAGGCACTTTGATGTTTAGGCACATCAAAGCATTCATGAAGATACAGCAATGTAATTCACACATCTTACTACATGATAAGTATGCCACGTGAGAGCACTTGCACAGGTACGGAGAAACTATTTTGTGTACCTCAGATATAACGAGGTTATCACAACCTGCTACATTATCCAGATTTGGCAATATTATGGGACTTTATGATTATACCATATCCTAAGAAGTGTCAGTGCTATCTGCCAAGGGCCTGCTATATAACATATAGATGTGGGGTGTTAACATGTGTGGCTCAAAACGCCAGGAGGGTTCGAGAGCAGGTTTACATAATTTTTAATGCCAAAACATAATATTCATATGCTAAAGGGGAGCCCATAGCGTTTAATGCAACAATGGGCAGTGGATTTAGATCAAACCAGAGTATTTATTTTCAATTGTTAAATATTCATGGAAAAGGAATATGAATAATTAACATGTTCTGCCACTGAAAACACCAATAGTTTAGTAGTATTATCAGTTTCTCTTAGATTAGACCCAATTTAATCAGAGCTGTAATTCTGGGTATTTAATTCTCATTAATTCTGTATAATTAGTGCTGTGGTGATTAGCCTGATCAGGAATAGGGTGACAACATCTTCCGACATCCATTGACAAATCTAATAAGCCTGCTCCCATTTGGTGTCTACAGTTTAATTAGTTGCAGCTTAGTTTTGGAACTTCCAATGCCCTGTCAAAAGTTCCACACTCTTCTTGATGTTTCCCTATACTAGGCCTATATATATATTCCATTGTCGTATATCTACCTCATTTACAAATCTACTATAGCTATCAATGGTAAGTGGGGTGGATAGCAAATATGTCATAAGCTGTTACATGTGCATTCTATGAGTGATACTGCCACTGGGAAGTCAGTTACGAGAATGGCAATGGAATGACTATTGCAGGTGTTTCAAAAGGATCATTCTATTATGCTGTGCATTCACCACTTGTAAAGCCATTCTAAGACTGATCCTTTTGGAAACCTTTATATTTTCATCATACTGCATGCATTCTATTTGCACCGCTCGTATGTAGAATAGATCAATCCATATATCAAATTCCTTGTGAAACACCATCCTGAGACTGTTTCTAACCGTCATAAAGTGTAATTTCCTTACAGGTGATTAGTATGAGAGGTTATTATAAAACATTGAAACACACAACAAAATTGAATCCTTCAATACTGGATAAACCTAACATAAAATATGAATTTTTGAGACATGTAGACCGAGAATACTATGGTAGGTATCTTTAGTAATGGCATGTGACACAGCTTGTAAAACGTCGTAACAGAATGGCATAATATAAGACAAGCATGATAACCATAGCTAACACACCACTGTATGTGTATAACACCCATGACTGCACTAATATATGCACTTTACGAGCTAAAGTATAAATGCTTCCGCATGGTGGTAAAACTGAATGAACACCCTGTATAGCTGATCGAACATCAAAGCGGGCACTAAGTGACAAGTAATTGGGTCTGTCTATACTCATCCACTCCTTTAAAAACGGGGTGGCATCTGGATCTGATTGGAGTAAAGTGCTCTCCTGTAGATATCATATCAAAATGTCCCTGATCAATTTGTATTTATGAAAAAGTGTAAGTTGTTAATTGAATAGGTAGAGTGAGAATATTCAATTGTGGCCTTGAATCACTCAGTAACAATTGTATGGCAAATTTCCTATGTCTATTTATTGCAGCAACATTATATCTTAAGGATTATCAATGCTGTGTGTTTGTTGTAAAGTAATGTGGTAAAAGCATTTCAAACCCTTTTTGAGTTGTATAGCGATCCAATGCATTATGTTCTTTGTCATGATGATTAATGAATGCAGCCCTGGTAATTCGCCAGAACTACATTCAAGCAACATTAACTCTATTATGTCCAGCATGGATTTTGCCCATGGTGGGCATGTTGTGGGCCTGGGCCCGGTTCACCTTTAATGGAAGTTCATATAATGATGATAGATTCACATTAAAACTCAATTTGAACATTAATGAGAATATTAGCAAATGAGTTGAAAATGTATGTATAATTCTATGTATTCTATAACAGACACAGTTGACTATATCCCCATGAACAGATAAACTTGGGAAAATGAAACATTAAACCAGGCCACAGGTGCTGAACAACCTGTGTATACATCGCCTTCACAACCTTTACAAGAGATAAGGTCAGCATACATTCTATGGCTTAGACTAAGTGGCAGCCGCTGGGCGGCAGTTACCTGTTTGTTCCTGGAAGGTAACTCCCCTCGCTGGTTTCTGCTGGATCAAGTGTCTTTTTCTAAACTTGAGGATGACTATAAGTAGAACAATCATCCTTCATTCTGATGCCGACCCTGTCGAGCATGAGCAGTTGTTTTGAACTGCAGTATGGATATAGAGTATTCTTCATCTACTCATTTAGTGCTTTCCTTCTGAGCAATCCATATCATAATGCCAGACTAATAAAGTGTAGGAAGAAAATAGGTATATAGATCATGTGGTCCGAGTCATATCGATGTTTTAATTTTTTTTTTGTCATGATTTGTTTATAGGAACTAGAAGGTTTGGTTTTAGATTTGTCTATACTAATGGTTAAAAAGAAAATGTTATTCTAGTCCAGTCTATGAATGCAATATATTTTGCCATGATGTACTAATGTGATATTAATAACCTGCTTGAACTGCATTGATGCCTGCTTTTAGGACTGTAGCAACCTAGTAAACCTACCAGGATCAGCTTCATCCATGAATGTAGCACTGCATAACACATAATGCAATAAAGTCCTATGCCAATCCTAAAGGGTTAAAGAAAGGATCTACTCGGTGGAAAAAAATTCCATAGTCTTTGTAACATGCTGTGTTATCAGTATTCACTCTCCCATTAAGGAATCTATTGAAACAGATCTAATTAACCATTACTTTCAAAGAGGGCCAAATGTACTGTGTGGTTTTTGTTACTTGTCTCACTCCCCACACCTATTAGAAACAGACACATGTCATATTTTACGGGCTAAATAATGCCCGCATTATTTAATTATAAATATGAACTGCCAGGAGACTTTAGCAGGTCTATCAGGACTTATGCAGGACTAATTGACCTATGACACTGAGGGTAGCTGGCGTGTGATTGGTCAACCACTTGGGTGGGCTGCCGGCCAAGGCAGTCAGCCGGACACCGGTCACTCACCACACAGCAGCGGACACGGCAGCACCCTCCACCGTCTCCTCAGTACATGAACTTGATATATAAAATAATGTTACTGCAATATCCGCTAGCAATCGAGTCATATTGCAATACAGAGGTAAACTAGAACAGTAAAGGTTAAAACCTCACACTTGATCACACTGTATTTAATTATTTGTGTGCAGGGCAGTATGTCATTCAAACTGTGAGTTACTCTGCTAGAAGTAGGCTCAGCTTTTTCATTATCCATACTGATACTAATTAAATTGAAATTGCACTAAAATACAGAATTACTATATAATACAGTCTACGAAAGCTGTACAACACAAACTTTGCTGTTAGGTGATGAACTACCATGATGTTGGAGTGCATTGATGAAGGATGAGCTAGCTGTGTAGTAATCTACGCAGAATATAGCATTGAACAACATGATTTCGGAATGTTATCTACTGGAATATTATCTACTGGCAGGTTTTTGCTGTAAATATGTAATATCTTAGATGAAGTGACTTAATTTCCCCAGCTTCTCCAATGCCTTAGTGTTGGGAATGAACTTGGAAATATCAGTATTCAATCAACAGTGGGAGAGGGTATATTTGGGGGGTAAGGTGTATAGGTGTGTGGTACAGAAGATGTTTGGCTGATGTGAAAGCGCATGAGACTGTGCTAACCCCATTAAATGTAGATTCATTAGAGGCATCTGTTAGTGCTGAATGAATGCTTTAGCCAAGCTTCCAACATCTCCACACCCCCTTCTCTCTGGCATATTTGGTGCGGCATCCTTCAGTTCTGTTTGAAACAATAATAATATAGTTCCTTTAATCTGCTTTTTGCTGCGGATGTGAGGAACTATACCGATGTTGTTTTGTGAAAGTCTAAATTGTCTTTTACTCACATAGGCCTACTTAGCCAAGGTCTATGCCCACCCCATCCTTCTTGGATCACTTTCAATTACCTTTTAGACATAATCCTATTGTGGAAAACAAAACAAAAATATAATGCTGAGATTCCATTTTAGGGCAATTGTGTACCTTAAATTATTTCAGCCAACAATCTCATAGTTCAGATGCTAAGGTGTGGAACTGAGAGGACAGTTACACTCACCTCGGGCAGCATGTGTTTAGGACGATATGGGTCACGTTTAATATTTATCTGAGAAAGGAACTCACCTAGAAATTGGAGAGAAAATACAAAACTGAGTATGAAATATGAAAAAAAAGATAACGAAAAATATGAAACACGTCCTTAAGGTTAAGCAGGTTCATAGATGACACTACAAGGTTGACTTGTGTTTACAGGTTTGTAACTGTTTTTTTATGATTCACAAATTGCTGCTAAAAGTTTGCAACCCTTGTGCATGTAATGTTGCTATGTGTAGATCAGCAAATATATGTTTTTTTGTGAGGAGGCCTTTGGTTGCTGATTATGAACAACAGCTATTCATACTATCAATAACTGTTTGAATATACATTCCTGAGTATTCTTTATAACCAACAGAGCTGAATACACTTAGTACCAACAAAATAGCATCACTAATGATGATAAAATACTACCTTGATGGATGAAGTGAGCTATATCAACAGACATCTGCGTGGGCCTCAGAACCCGAATTGAACACCTGCGCGCCATCTATTTCTGGATACACCGCTTCCTGTGGCCTGGCTAGTTCTGTTGGCCTAATCACCTGGGCCTTATAACCCTTTGAACCCCCTACACAACATACATAGTAACTGGTCTCTGGTTTCTGACATCTTCAATTTCATGTTGGCAATTCATAACCCACCAATGGTCGGCTTTTCCCTCCACAGAGCTATTCTCTCTTCCCACTGTCACATCTATAGATGTAAATGGCAATTAAATGAGTTACAAGATGAGCACTACTGTTTAGGCGGACATTGGTAATGGCTGATGCAATAATAATGTAAGACAGGTTTGAGAGGGATGGAGCCTTTATATACACAGAGGGAAGAAACAGTGTCAAAAGGGAGTGAAGGTTGCCTCCAGAATGACTCCCCTCTTTAAGGGAGACACATAAGAACCAGTACTCCCATAGAGAGGCAGCCTGGACTCGCTTTTGACGCTGTTTCTTTTTTCGGTGTAGGTATTTGGGTGGGGAAGAGGGCCCTGGACTTCCAATCAAACTAAGGAGGGCTAAATTTACTACTTTGTTATACAAATCCTATAAAAGCATGTGTATATATATGCGCCACAACGCATAATCTTATGGTAAAAGCGGGTTCAGGTGGCTTCCTATGCCTATGTTTACAAATACTATCTGGTGTTACATCCTCTTATACAGTAATGTTTGCTAACTCAGCATAAACAATGATAAAAGACTAACTCAAGTAGAATAAGATGTTCCAGGGTTCTACCTGTCATTAATTCTAGGTGACCTTTGCATTACAAAGACCATAATAAAGATTGAAGCGTCTCCTTCATCGGTTGAAATGGAAAAGGTAGCCTGTTGCATCACACATTTTCTTGTTTACAACATTTTTCCCAAAACTTTCCAAATGAGTTTATACCCAACATAATAAGGTTTCAATGAGTCTGGAGCCCAGGGGCACAACCTTCTCCTTTCAGTCTCCTTAACCATACCTTTTGTTACCAGTCTGTGGTTTAGAGTCAGGACTGAAGCTCTGGAGACTGAAAGGCTTCTATCAGTCCACTATCTCCCTCCAATGGTCAACTTGATTTCCCTTATGCTTGTCTGAGGCCAATATGGCAGAGGAGGCCATTTAACTGGTACCACCAGCTGTCAGGCATTGGGAATCACCAAAGCCATTCTGTAGGGAATTTCTTACTTACATATCATGAAACTATATTATGACCACAGCACATATTGACACATCAACGAGGAGAATCACAGCAGATGTGTGCTATATGATGTGTGAATCTATTCCCTGACATAACCATGACACATATATCGTTTACATATCTAGTGCACTGTTCCAGTTCTAGAACATGAGAACACTTATTTGCTGGGCAGGTATACCATTATTGTTCTGTCCAATATGTATAAATATACAGGTGTTTTAATAGCCAAATAAAAAATCCCCAAAACTTAAGCCGGTATATAAGGATTCTTTGTATCAAATACTTGGCATATTAGTATACATAGGACCGACGAAGACTTGAGTAGGCTTAGACCTTGGAGGATGCCAGTGTGTGATGGTGGGCCCTGTAGCTGTCAGCCGGTGGCAGATCATTGCTACTTCAGTACTAGTGCATTTGGAATTCACACTTTTGGTCTTTGTGTACTGCTGAATGGTTGGCATGATGACCAATGCAATGCAGCAAGTAGGGTCTAGCTAGTAGGTCATTTGAGGCACCAAATATATGGTGAGAAATATCTTAGTAAAACCTTTTGATTCTGTGAGGTGAGACACACACCTAACACAGTATGCTGATTAGGAAAGGTTGTGATTGTCTTAGTTTACAGGGAGACATAAAGATGTCTAATTAGGCTGGAATCACGTTTTATGTGTATTTCAGCTCATAACCAATCAATGAGAATAACAAATTGTCAGGTGAGCCATCCTGAATAAAGAGAGACCACAAATGATAAGAGAGTAAATGCTCATTAGCTTTAACTATAACATTCTAGACTATATAGTAAGCTTGATACTGTATTAATAGTTAAGTAAATGCTGGTACGTAAAATTAATACTAGATTGGAAATTGTTTTTAATTCACAATATAATCTTCTTTAAGATTTGCTACAATTTCAGGTTATTGATTCTGAACAGCACCAATGAGACCGTGTAAAATGGAATCCATAAAGCGTAGCAAATGGAACTGAATGAAAACGATATGAGATGATCCCAGTTTTATCTCTGCACATCTCATCCTAGACACTGCAAGGAGCAAAGAGATTCAATGTAGAAAGCGGAAAGAGATCTGCTCCCTTAAGTGAGCAGGGGAAGAGAAGAAGAAGGACCTTTGTAGATGGTAGGGGACTGGACAACTAAATGCAATCCATGTAAAAGGGAATGAACAATGTGAGTCCTGAAGGTATAGACAGAGGAGTGAGGTGCCTTACTGGGCCGTATTTGGACTCATAGGTATGCATGTGAATCTCTTCCCTCAAGATCTACTGGTATATGGTACTTTTCATTATTTCTGTTTATCACATCTCTATAGTCTAGTAAATTATACTACATGTATTATCTTTTATAATATAATTTCCTAAATGTCATTCCCATTACTATAACTATTAGAAGTGATCTCTACTTTTTGACATACTAAACTGGCCAAATGAAATCTTAGACTTCTGTTGCACACACCTTTTCTTTGCTAAACAGCTATTCTATATTCCTATATAGATTAGGGAGAAACGGAAAATACTTCTTGTCCCTACAAATTACAACCACTGAATGCCTTGTTTACAAGGCTCTTAATGCTATTGTGTACCATGGTTACCCATTGACTCTGACCAATCAGAAGACAGAGATTTAGTCTATGACCTCACTTCCTCCATCCAATAAGGCCTACTCTCACAGCTGAGTTTAGGTGGAGCTCCTTATATGGAAACTATCTTAGAGCAGATGTTTAGTACTGTAGGGAAGATATTGAGGTCTGTGGGGCCTATTATGAGGAATAGGGGGCATTAGTTAGACAGAGATATTTTGAACTGTCTGGTACAATTAAAGTGGTTTCAACTTAAATGTATCATCAGGTGTGAACAAATAGAAAAGAGTTTGGTTAGTCCCTTATCTGGTTTCTGTGAATATTATTATTTATTTAGTTGGAATTTCATGAGCATGGTTTGAAAAAAAGTGGGTGTTAGATCGAGGTATTTTCAAGTTTTGCTCTACTGAATCTGACCAAATTGTTGAGTTGGTTAAAAATTACCACTATTATATAGAGAAGTCTATTTGTCAAGTGGGTCAAATAAGTGTATTCATATTGTGTGATAAATGTGACTATAAATGGTGCACTGGTTTGAATGGCACTTGGTACAAACAATGGAGGTTATGTACCGGATTGTCTATATATCGATATTTAAGTTCATAGACAAGGGGCAACAAATACCTTGTCCTAGTGGCATTAGCCTAGCATAGGGTAATTCGGTTGGACATTTTCCGCATGGCAAAAGTGTCATGTAGCTTCCATGCCCAGGCACATGTTACCCTCTGTGTTGATCATTTAAGTTTACGGATAATTGAAGGATTTGAGCCCGGGCCTAGATTAATCTAGTAGATTTAACCCATTTGGTGTGATGCTGCAGAGGTGTTGCATCCCCCTTTTTTCCTCCACGTTGAGTTCTAAGATACCCTCGGGTGATCTTGGTGGACTCTTGATCAAGCTTAGCACTGTTATATCAAAGCCTTTCCATTTGGATGGCATGAGTGGAGGAGGGGGGCATGACTTAAAATGTCTACAAACCGGCCTGTCTCGGTTGTTGTCTATGTCCCCACTGTGTCCCTGGAATCGATCCATCAGGCGTGACAGGGTTTGCCCAACATATTGCAGCCTGCAATATTTGCAGGTGATGGCGGAGATGATGTTGGCACTTTGACAGTTGACAGATGTCCTGAAGTTCTGAACTTCCTTCCATTAGTGGTAAATTGTATGCACCCGCTTTTGTTGATTTTGGGGCAGTATTTGCAGTTCAGGGGGTGTTGCACGGGTATTTTCTTATGTGTGGGACGTTAGGTATTGTAGTTTTTTGGCTAGTGGATGCTCTCACAAGTTCATCACCTAAGCTTTTGTTTCTTCTATTGGCAAAAACTAATTTATGGTCATGAAACACTCTTGTAGTTTTGGTTTTCTTCATTTGGTCCCAATTTTTTGTGAGAATTTGTTTGATTGGGGGATTGTGAGGGTTGTGGGTGGTGATGCAATAAAATGCTTTGGGGCGACCTGTGATCTTGAGTTATATTCCTATATAGACAATTATTTGTTGGGAAATACCTTTGATTTGGATTGACTAAAACCTGGTGGCGTTGGATTCAATTTAGTCCCATTGACACCTTTCTGTATGGAAATTCCATCCTCATAACCAATGAATAATAGGGCCCATATCTTATGGCAGGAGTTCCAGCTTGGGAAGAATGATATAACACAATTTAGCTTGCCTGTGCAAGTCCTAAGTGGTGTGATGAAACTTGGCAAACTATGTGCGAAGAATCCAATTTTCGGTCTTTGAGGGATAGCGGCCCAGTAGGGGGGTAAGGACAACGGGGCATCCTTGTTGGGGGTTTATGGATGGTTGAAGTACATGAAGGTAAGATAGCCCTGAAGGGGACCTTGATATTGTTTATCATCTGAACCAGAACAAAGACCAGGGCCTAACCTCATCAGAGACAGAATGTGTACACCCTAAAGGGGACACAAAAAGGTATGGAGCTGATGAGACACATCCCCTCCCCCACCTCCTAGCAGATGATGCTTCAATCAAAGCCTTAAAACTGAAGACTCTATAAACTCATTTATAATGTTTATGGTGTGGCATCACTCACTTGGCTGCCTTTGATTATGCGTATGCTTATACAGTTTTACGAAAGTCTGCATTTTCTTTTAAATAGCCAACATTCTTCAGGACCATAATCTTGAATAGCCTAGATAGGCATAATCCTGTACTGCACACAGTGCAAAGAAATTATCTGGTGATTGCATGGAGTGCAAATTTGGTCCTTAAAATATTGAGAAATTGGAATCCTTCTCATAGTAGTTTATTTAAAGTGATGCAATTAAGTTTGAGGTGAAACATGACCACAAAGAAAGGTATTCAGGAACAATGAATTTCACATGAGGAAAGATGTGAGTAGAAAATACCTAGCATCATTGAAAATACTGATAAGAAGGGGAGCCTGCCTAAAATATGCCACGTTTGGTGAGTAAGAAACACTCTGCACAGAGAACCCTTTGCAATCTGCATAGACATGATGATTGTCTGAATTATGAATAAGATTCTGCGGGACAAACTGTGAAAGCAGACTGCCTAGCTTTCAAGAGGATGTCAGCTTATGAACTATGGGCCTTATCATATGCTACATATAGTAAGTGCTGCAAGTACTTTAGATCTTCCCACTATATATGGGATCCACATATTGAAGTTTCCCTTGATAATTTGGTAGCCCCTCAACATACAATAGTGATCAAGGTATCAGGTTAAAGCTAAGATAAAGTAACAGGAATCTCCCATATTTCCTAATGGGTATGGTTAGAAATGTTGTGCAGGGCTTCCACTATATGATCAAAGAGGAAATGACTTGTAAAAATCAATTCAAATTCAGTATTTCCTTTGGTGAATACACATCATGGTGGGAAGATCTTTAGATACTACAATAAGAAGTTGAACCACTATATTGATTCCTAAGTCATCTACTAATCTAATGAACCCTGCAGACAGTGCAGACGAGGAGAAAGGGCGTCCCAAGGTTACATGTCAGTTCTAAAGTTAAAGTCTTAAGCTCTCCAACGAGGTATAACCGTTGCGGATGACACTTCTAGGTTTTGAGGAATTGGATTATGAATATAGGATGAGGCCAATAAGCCCAACTGACCAAGGTTTTTGGTCTTAGCTTTGGATACAAAAATGATATTTATATCCCGTTTTAGTGTAGTGTGTGTTGCGTGAATATGTTTTTAAAGAGTAGCACGCTTTTGAGATCAACACACTCTGAGTAGTGCGTAGTGTGTTGCTAAATCCAATGCACCCAAGGACTCGATTTCATGGAGGATATGAGAAGTGCAAAGTGATCATCTTTTAATACGGTGATTTCCTGAGTTTTATTACAGTCTTATCAGTATCTACATCATTCAGTGTAGTGAACGAAAAATACCATCCATGGTGATCACCATTAAGGTTTCAGTGCTTTCTGCAGAAATGTTTCATTGCTCCAATACTATTAAAGTGTGGATTAAAGCTACTTTTTATGAGGTTTGGTGTATAGTTGTGTTTCAAAAGAAGAAAAGAGAAATAGATTATCATGATTACCAGAATAAGAAATGGAGGGAATATGATGCTCCCTGATGGTGAGAGGTTAGGTGCTGAAAACCAGTACATGGATCAGGCTCTATCCTCCAGTCCAAGATGGCTGTCCGAGGTGTTGGATATTGATCAGCACCTGTTCAATAATGCACATCTCATAGGCAAACGAGAGACCGCCTTAGGGCAAATTGCTTCTTAAATGCTTGCGGCCATTTTTATGTTCCATATATTTGGCTTTGTTGGTATAAATCTACCCATAGATAGTGCGGTAGAAGCAGCTCTAATCCCCAGTTCAACTTCTGCCCACTGTCTAACCTTTGTTTATCTAATTTCCAAATTGCTGCTAGAATATATGCAATAACTTAATTTGCTTAGATCATTATGATTGGCCATGATGCTATATGTGGATCCACCATACTTTATTTCTTGGAGGGGACACCGGATGGGTTTCAACAACAAGAGTGTTCTTTGTTTGCCATCTTGACATGGGATTCACCTTTCAAAAACCAATAAATGTCGATATGGGCTTTTTATGTAACCCATTATGAAGTTGATGCTGCTCTTTTATAGGGATGGCGGTTGAAAAGGGTAGAACATGTTTTAATGCATTATGGGATTTATTCAGTATCATGAATAAATACAACACCGGAGGGTATCTTGCTGTCGTTGCTCGTGAGTCTCAGTGATATGAATGACCGATTATTTACTCCTACACATTTGGTCAAAATAGTTGTCTTCATGTGTTTATGTCGTACATTGCCATGAAGTAAGGATGTATAAACTGTTATGTCTATCCGATTCATCTCCATCCTCTCTTTAAATGAATCGATATAATAGTATGTGTAAGCATTACACAATGCGCAGGGCACTTTCTTTTAATGAATGTTGTTTACCCTACGGACAAACCAAAAATTCATCTATTCAATTCTGATTGCAAAGAAAAATCCTTCAGAACGCCATATAAACAAGTTTAGCTCTACTTTGTATAAAAAACCCACTATTATTGTCAAAGCTAGATTCATCATTGATATTTATCAATTACAAATAAAAGCGTTTTATGTTCCATTTCATAATCTTATTTGAAATTAACTTGTCCCCTAGCGAAGGTAAACATCAATTTTGGTTTGATCTGTTTGATTAGAAGAGTTTCCTTAAAAATGAGCATACAAGCTGTGATGGAGGCTGGGCAGGAGGCAATCTCTGCAGAGTTGTGATAAGAGGCTTCATTCAGAGAATAATTTGTAACTGTGTCCATGATGTTTGTGTGTGGTACTTGAACATAATCACTATGTTAAATCTAGCACAGCTAAACGTTGTTTAGTTGCATCTTGAAGTATTTGTGCATACTTACTCATTTGATTATCTATCTATAGCAACTATGAGGAATTGCACAAGGGATACTTTTAAATAACAGATAGGATCTTGACGTCTTTCACTGTCAGTGGTAGATTTTCTCACGATAATTCTCTCTCAGCTCATAGAGTTATACTGTCTTGAGCAGATACCAGACCATCAGGAGCCAAACTCCTTCTCTTTGAAATATGCACAACATTCCTAAGATCCTATACTGCCCAACTGTAACCTTTGATCTATAGAAATTAGATGAGAAATAATTGGATCTTGGCATGGCATACCAATCTGAAAACTAGAACAAAGAAAGGAGATAATTGCATGGGAGGGTAGCCATGCATGTTTGTTTACAGGTAGTGGACCTACCAGACCTGGTGGAATGAGAACAGTCATCATGCATGAGGCTCAATTAAGGGATGGATCAAGTAAATTGATCATCTCCCACACAAGAAAGAACCTAGATTATGAAGTATCGTATTACTTCGGTGATTGGGCTCTTTGGTATAGGACATGTCAATATAATTAATATAAAAGTTCAGCAGTGACAACATGTCTTATTGTGACTGTTAGTGGTCCTTGTTGTTTTTTGTTCCTCTCACTCGGTATGTGTCGGTATATCTATCGGTATATCTATCCATTCATACACTAGAATGCCTTGTTTTAGGCAACAATACGTGGAATCACTATAGCGGTATAAATGAACATAACAATCATGTGTTTCAATATCTCTCCTTTGGAAGACTACCAGTACGTTGTTAGTGACAAGTCATTTAGGGTAGATTCACCTGGAGTCGGACACATACCTTGAGACGGACACTTGATTTTGTGGTTATTCAGCCATTTCAATCGCCTTATTTGTAAATAATGATAAAGTTTAAGTGTTATTCTTTCCAAGAAACAAACACAAGTAGTAGTGTACATAAATAACCTCAGATTTCGCTGTCCGTCTCAGGAAGCCGTTTCACCGTATCATACGGAGGGTCCGTATGTCGTTTTTTTGCGTTTCAGTTCATTTTTGCGTTTCAGCTCAACATGTCCGCATCTTACGGAAAAACATACGGAGGCCGTATGTACATACGGCCCTCCGTATTCACATACGGCGATAATTGCGTTTCAGCTCAACATACGGAGCACAAAAATTCCGCATCTTTGGCGTATTTACTACAAGATATACGGAGGGGTAGGGGGGGGGGTGCTATGTCAAATAATGCACATATACCCTGTTTTTTAGGGCCGTATGTGTGTATACTCGGCCGTATGTCAATTCTGCACTATATGTATTGGCCAAATTCAGCGACCTTCACCTTGGCAGTTGACCCTTGACCCTTGACCCCGATATATTTTGGCGCACTATTTGGATAGAGCCAAGATGGGTCCCAGGATAGGGTATGTGCTTCAGACTCAAAGAGAGTATTACCAGCGGGTGGATCCCTTCATCAAGTATGGGAAGAAGAAATTCCTTCAGCGATACCGCCTTACGAAGGCAATCACCAAATGCCTGATAAAAGACTATGTGGACAGCCTAGAGGACAAGTTGTTACGGGGCAAACATGCTGTACCACATAGGATAAAGGTATGTACCACCCCTACACCCCACTATGGCTATATGTGTTCCCTTCTTCCTATGTTGTTATTTTTTTCTCCATTTATATTAAGTTTGATTTTGGCTTCTGCCCTGCACTCATAATATGCTATCTATACTGTTATGCTTTTTCCATATACATGACTCATGTTCCCTTCATATGTGATATGACTGAATGTATTCTACTATCCCAATTGAAATAAAACAAGGCAGTAATTAAAGTGTAACAAAATGATTTTTTATTTTAAAACAGTTCTGTGTAGCTATACGCTACTTTGCCACGGGGTCAAACTACACCGACATAGCGGATGTGCACGGTGTGTCCCGCAGTACCGTATGCAGAGCAGTCAAGTCAGTTTCTGACTTCTTTCATTACAACCTTGCCCGATATGTCAGCTGGCCAGACAGCACGAATGACAAAGCTAACCTGGCGTATCGTTGGTACAAGAAAATGAAGAAACCCAAACTGTTTGGACTAGTTGACGGTACTCACATACCAATAGCCTGCCCTCGGGGTTATACCCGTGACGAAAACCAATACTACTGCTACAAAGGCTATTATAGTATAAACGCCATGGTGAGTAAAATCAAAGTACACAAAAAACATGAAACTTTGCATGCATAACATATGTTGTCCCTATTTGAAAAAATAGTAGAGCACAATCTTATCGCTATATAACAGTTGACTTAGATTCTATATGTACCTTTGAACGGGTAAAAATAAAAATATTTCACACACATGTAACCCAAAAATGGAATGTTATATTTTGCAGATCATATGTGATCTGGACGGGATCGTACGTCATGTGGACGCGTCATACCCAGGCTCCCAGAATGACATTTACATTATGAACGGAAGTGAAATCAAGTTCCTGGGGGAGAGGAATGACTTTAAAGGGTTCTTCCTGTTGGGAGATTCTGGGTAAGTAAAATGATTTAATTTTCCTGTGCCCTGACTTTGGCATAGCAGATTAATAGTTATTCCTTACAGTACAACTAAAAACCAAAAAATAAATATATATTTTGTATGACCTGAGTTTGGCATAGCACAGTAATAGTTTGTCCTAAGACAAAAACTTTTATCAAAAATATACATGTTGTTTCTCTCACTCATTTGTCCATATCATACAGAAATATATCACACACTTTGTTCTACTACAGATACGTATTGACAGACTACCTGCTTACTCCGACCAAAGTAGAGTACACTGCAGACGATGTGGCCTACAACAAATGGCACCGTAAGACCAGATCTTTGGTGGAGCGAGTGATCGGAAACGTAAAGCAGCGTTGGAGGTAATATCACATTACATGTTGCATATCATATCAAAAAATACTCCATACCTGGCTAGGGTAGTACCACATAACACAATGCCCAAAATTATCTCCTCTTAATGATACACATAATACTATGACACTGTACAAATGTGTACATCAAAACAGCCTGTCCAGTAATCATTCATATAACACATGTACCTCTGTACATTCTGCCATGATCCTTCTGATATATACCTAACACTAAAAGAGACATGTTAAAATACAATTAAATAGCACCATACCTGATATGTCTCACAATATAAAACCCTAATACTATGTAACATTAAAATGTATCTGTTTCGGTAGGTGTCTCGATACAAGTGGAGGATATCTCTTCCACGAACCCGTACGAGCTGGGCGCATCATAGAGGCATGTGTAGCACTGAACAACTGTGCTAGAATTGCCGGACTCCCAATCAAGAAGGACTTCTACGCCAAGGATTCCTTCGTCGGCTACAAAGCACCTGTGGAGCAACCCGTGAATGTGGCAGCGGGAGAACGCGTCCCCTTCAATAACATGCGTAAAGAGTACATCAGCAGGTACTTCAACCCGGAGGCTGTCAAACGCGACAAGCAGTGAACTTATCTTACAACATGAACTACCTAATATACATGAATTCTGCGACAAGCAGTCAACTTATGTTTCAACATGAACTACCTGATATACATGAATTCTGTACCAACAAATATAACGTGAAATATATTTCGGTGTATAACAGCGCCGTGGAGTATTATGACATGCAACCCCCTTGTGTTAAAATATATACAGTTCAACCCAGTCCGGCTGCTTTTCATTTTGGATTTTTCCTGGTTTTCACTCGCGTGGATCTTTTGGGTAGTGTTGTCACTTCACTCTCGCTCTCCTCCGCCGATGCTAAACCTAGAACCATTTGCACGTGTTCTTCGTTGGTTACTGCCGGTTCCATGTTCTGCTCCACGTCGTCTGCTACTTCCTGGATCAGCACTACCTCATCCTTGTTCAGGACCTGGTAGTGTGGCAGTCCACTGTCGGAATTGACGTCCTCCGTCTGTATGACTATAAAGAAAGGAAAAAAATTTAAGTCAATGTAATTTAAGCATGCATTAAATTTTACACTGTAATATATTCTGGCTCTTTTTATTCACATACAATTGTTGATATATATGTCAAGGGGGAAAACAAATTGTTGTATAATACACTGTGGGACCGGTTGTTACAAGTACAATCTTCTTTCAAGAGATTGGCTATAGAGAGATACAATTGAAAAGAATGTTGTGATTTTCTCCCTTGTTGCTAGCATACAGATATGTGTGTAAACATATAAAGGGAAAAAAGATATGGTATTAACTTATACAGTGTTGATACATGTGTACGTGTGATACATATTTTGTGCATTTTACGGTACCGTAGATACATACTTTCATATGGAAGAAAGAATATGAAAATAAAGATATGGTATATAGCGTGCTTACCATGAGCGTTAACCACACATTTTGTTGGATGAAGCTGGGGCTTGGGGGAACACAGGTAATTCGCCTCCTCTCCCTGTTTGGGTGGCTCGGGATGCGTCAAACTGGCTGTGATGTTTGAAGTAGACGGTAACGGGTTTCTGTTCTGATCCTCCTCCTCCGGTTCCTCCACGCTGCTCTTGTTCACTGAGAAAAGAATTACACATATACATTTAATTACCAGTGAAAAATAATAAAACATTGTTCGATCACATATTTCTGTATTTAGAGTTGTACTTGAAACATATAAACGGATAAAATCATTTTATAATATCCTCACAATGTTTTGATTTCTGCAGTACATAAAAACCAGAGCATACATATAGTGAGGTGGATAACATATGGTAAGTAAAGGAGCAGGTAGCTTGTTTCCCGAAGGACCAACATATGTCATACTTACATGAAATAACAGAATTCACTACATGTGCCCGGTTTAGCTTCCCCTGTGCCACCGCGAGGATCTCAAAGTTCCTAGTCAACAAAGCAAGAGCAGAGTTGGCTCTCTCGCTCTCCTTTTTATGCATCTCTGCCACGCTCTGTACATCCGTCATCAAGTCCTTAATGCTGTTGGCTAGAGTGGTCAGACTGTCCACCATACCCACTACGCCTGACATCATAGTTTCCTCTGCTTTCGCAACACGGACACCCGTATTGGTAATAGCACCTCTGACTAAATTCAGTTGTTGCACCATTGCGGCCTGTTTGCCAAGAACATGATCAGACAGTTTGTCTGTAATGGCAATAAATTCCTCGTTGTTCTGCGCAGTGTTGGCAGCTGACTCTGCTGTCCAGGTATCTAGCTGCTCTTGTTGTTTCTTCATCGCCTCAGCGATTTGCTTCGCATTGTCAGATACAGCTATCACGACAGTTCTGGTGCTGTCTTTCATTTCCCGGTTACACCTGGCCATATCCTGCTGGCAGTTGGCCTGGTCATCCGCCATTGTCTTCAGGTTATCTCTGAAAGCCAATGTGACTTTTTCCATTTCTTTTCTTATAGCTTCACTGAAATCCTCCTGTGCTTTTTCCTCCGTAAAAGATTTGAATAGGGCTTTCCGGTTAGCAGATGCGGTGCGTTGTATACGGGACAGGAGTGTGATGTGGGGTTTTCATTGGTACAAAATCAGGTTCTATTTCTTCTTCCTCTGTTTCTATGGGATCTGGTAGAACAGGCTCTGCAGGGGGGGGTTTATGTTTAGGGGTACTGGTTTCAAACTTCCCTTTCAGCGCCAAATGTATCAGCTCGGCTACCTCCTCCTCCGAGTAATGCTTCTTGTTGGCGTCATCCGTGGCCACATGTGAAACGGGACCCGGAGAAGAGTGTTGAGAAGTTAAGTCAATCTCCTCCTCGTTCAAAATGGAAGAGAAAGATGGTCTCCTCCCCCGAACACGTTCAGGTTTTTTCTACATGCTTGGACCAGGGTGAGCAGTACGGTGAGCAGTATCAGCAGCAGAAGGTTTAGAGGGAGGTTTTGGAGTAGGTTTATCCGCAGGTTTGGGAAGCACTGCAGGCTCTGCCTGATTTGTTTTTGGAGGCAAAACTTTCAACTTCAGTGTCTTGAGTGCCATAGCCAATTGCGACTCTCCGCTACTTCTTCCGGAGGACATAAGAAGGGATTCAGTTTTGGATACTTTTTTCTTTTTGCTGCATTGGCCTTCCGGATCGGCTGTTTTGGCATTTATTCTGGCGACTAAATCTAACATATCTCTGCGGGAAATACGTTGAATAGGAGACCGGTTGATATCCCCGAACATGGCGTCACATGCTTCTGTAGTGGACACGTCATCCGGCTCAGCTTGCAGGGCAGCGGGCGGTGGATCTGGAACCTCGTTGTACTCCTCCTCCTCTCCACTTTCCTCCCCAGCGGCCGTGTCTTCCTCTGTGGATAGAAAAATACATGTAATACACCATAAGTTTTGACTTGGTATATGTTGTAAGTTAAATAGAATTAGCTGCATCATGTACATGTACTATATGGTATATGTTAAGGGAAGGTAGGTACATCTCTGCTGTGTCTGTAACCCATATTATTACCGTATAATAAATAAAAAAACAATATATTCCACAGTCATAAATCCAGAATCAAAAATAGGATAAAATACTGCAGACAAAAAGAATTTTACAATCATATATAATGTCAATGTATTTAGAGTTATTTTCAGCACACAGGTAAAACAAGAAAAAGGGAATATATATCCACATATGTATGTGGGGTATATTATTTTTGGGTAAAAAGATTCAAACATATCTCACCCTCGTCGTCTTTAAGCATGTCCCCATCAGCTATAGCAGCTAGTGCGGAAGAGGGCAGACCCATGCCGGCATAGTCAGTCTTTGATGCTCGGTCGGGATCGTAACAGGAAACGAACCGGGGCCGCCCGCCCCCTTTTATACTGGGAGGCTGCATTCCTTCGATCCCTATAGCACAGTAAAATAAAAGATTGAATTAAAAATGTATTGTTTTCACCTGTACTATGTGTTATACATATGGCATGTGGCATTGCTTCAATTCAAATGATACGCAGTACAAAGGAAGGAAATTAAATATGGGCACTTGAGGTGGAGTATACAGTAAGGAGATATATCATGCGCTTTGGCTGAATGCTCACCTAGGATTACTTCTTTCCCCGCATAATCGCATGCGGCCTGCTCCAGTTCATTTAGCTGGTCTTTCTCGTCCCTCTGTCCACTGCCCGTCTTGTATTTCATATCTATCAGTTGACGCTATAGAAAAAAATATAAATAAGATTACAATGACCTAGAGCAAGGTGTGGTAAGAAGCTAGGTAACACAGGTCATAATGGGACTGGATATTTTAGACAAAGGCATATTTTTTGGCATCCTATATTCATATATCTTTTAATACCTGTGGTAAAATAAAAACAAAAAAAAAAGTGTGACTTTTCAAGAACCACATGTGTATGCGTACCTTCCTCTTGCTCTCCTGCACGAAGTATTTCAGCTTGTTTTGACACTTTGTAACATCTCGGTCGCGCCCACCGTTCGCTGCCACATAGTCTGGCAGAAGGAGGAGAATATAAAGAAATGTCAAGTAGATGTATTGTTCTGTCCTTTATATAGCATGTAGTATACTGTGACGTTTAACAGGGATAAAGGATTTACTTTATGCTAAATATGGTAAGGGTACACACATGACAGAGATAGAACAAAATCAAAATGATACGGTATACAGGTAAAACAGCTGGGGTGCATGTCATAATAAAGTGATTCACATCAAATGATACGGTATACTGCTCACTTTGCTGGGGTGCATATGAAAGGAATGTGAATAATGTTTTAAATATACTCACCAACTAGCTCGCCCCATGCCAGCTTCTTCAGTGCTACCCCATCGCTGGCATGCTTAAACCGTCCCTTCAAGACGGGCTTTAGGTGGTTCGCCCCCTTTATGAGCGCTTCAAGTTCGTCCGGTCTCCAGTGCTCACTTTTGGCCCGAGCTGCCTTTGAGGTATTTACAGCAGAGCCGGATGCCACTGAATCGTTGGCAACAGTTTTTCCACGCCCTTTCCCACGTCCCTTACCCCCCCTACCACGTTTGGGGGTGGGGGTTGAGGGCTGCTCCATGTTTACCTGTGGTACAGTTGCTGGTGCAGGAGGTATGTAGGTGGGGTCATCACTCTCTCTCTTCCTTTTCTTGGTCTGTGTGGTATGAGGCCCACCATTGGACGGGTGTTCGCTGGAGGGGGCCTTCCCCTTTCCACGAGCATTCTTTTCCCGGTTCCTTTTGATGAGAGCCAAGATATAGGATATGGCTTGGTCGCCCCCATCTCCCTCGAAGTCGGTCGGACTGATCTCTTCCTCTTCCTCTGATGACTGAAACTCCGGATCTTCCTTGTTGGGGGCTGCAAAACATTACATATACCCCGTGACACAGTTGTATTTGAATGATAATAATGTAAAATAATTTTTAGAACGGACTGATATATGAACATAGCATGGAACTGGAGAATAAGTGTAGTGCTTTTTTTCACATTGCCATAATACATACATGAAATATAGGGAAAGCAGGCTGGCCCGTTAATTTTCTGTTTGTGCCCAGCAGCAGGCTGAGCGCATCCTGATTGCCTAAAAGGCCCTTGAAAGATCTTGTTTTTTTTGATTCGGCTTGATTTTGGGTAGTGGGGGGTTGGCTGTCACTGACCTCCTCCTCTGAGGTACTATCATCTTCCTGAATTCATTGAAAATGCTATGTAAGGTATGTTGTATGGTGTATCACACAAAGGGGGACAGTAGTATCGAAATAAGCGGTATATTTTGGCATAATACAGTTGTAAGGGGTGTATACAAGCAGTACCGGTAGTATCTGAGTTGCTTTCACGTAAAGCGGGAAAACGGACCGGCTACTTTGGCACCGATGTTCATGTATTAAAATCAGAATAACACTCACAACAAAGTACATTGCTGGAATCTACGTTATCTGATGCATGTAATGGCACAGGAAGGACATGTGCTACTTACCCTTTTGTTGACTCTCCCCATGTTGTTTGGTGGTTGTTGTGGCTTACAATCGCTTTCCGCACGCTTGCCCGACTCGGTGTTTACTATTGAGAAATTGCAAATGGCGGCGCCCACAAGTCACGTGTGTATGACGTCAGATACGGAATCCCCGGGTATTCCCCCGGATGTAGCCTGGTCGATGGCGCCAAATTCAAATGCGGCGGGTCAGAAGAAGAACATACGGAGGTGAACATACGGAGGGCCGCATGTTGACTGCTACATACGGCATAGCAGGGGTGTATGTTGGAATTTCATAAAAAAAGATACGGAGGGTATGCGGAGGGTCAAAAGAAACGGAAAATTTGCTTTGGTGATATTTTGTCCGCATCTTGACCGCATCTTTCGGCCGTATCTTATATTTTATATCAACATACGGTGAAACGCCTTCCAGAGTATATGTCCGACTCAGGGTGAATCTACCCTATATCCAGATGGTTGGTGTATACCATTGAGGGGCAGTCATAGCAGTAAAGGACAGAAGGAGAAATGTCCATGTCGTCGATATTGGTGAAGCCATACCTACTGCTAACAAGGATGTCCTTTTCTTATATAGGGCTGCCTAGATCCATAGTGATGTTGAAGTGTGGGGGCTACTATTGAGCTGCTCAGGTTGTTAAAAGGAACTGTAGGGGGATCAACACTGTTGAATGAAATCCCAAAGCTGATGTTGCTTCAAAAGTTACAGTGTTTTCTCCTAGGCAGAATGAGGATCTATTGGAAAATATGGCCATTCTGTGAAGTTTCGAAGAGATCTCTATACCTTTTGGTATCTTAGTTTCTTTTTTGTCGATCATTACAGCATCTATCGATCCCTTTACAATGCAGTCATAAAGGTTTTCACTTTATTTATCCTGATAAGCTGCATGGGAGCATGGGAGCGGCATGGGAGGAAGACATGGCAAAGTAGTCTCATTGTAACAAGGTTTAGCCACTCTTGGAATCTATAACAGCACACGGCACCTGTATATCAACTCGAATGAAAAAGCCACCCTTTTACTTTAGCTAATGCAATATGATACTGAGATAGCCATATGCCATGTATGCTTGCAGAAATCGACCAATCAAGGACGAGTGAGGTGTCACATTACCATGGGAATAGTTATCAGACAAAGTAAAGAGAGCAGGTGAAGCTATTGGTTTTCCCTCAGTTGTCAGTGCAGCAAAAGAAGAAAGTGTAACCGAGGAGGCTCCTGATGGGGAAACAGGTACAAGCCATGTCAATTATTCTGTTGTGCAAATACCAATGTTATAAAGGTGTACTTTTTATTTTTCTGTTGAACTAAATGAGGCAAAATCGCATAGGCGTTCTAGCAATACCAGCTACACTAAAGAAACATAATGTATGTTATGGATGGATTACTTGATTAGAAGACATGGTTAGTTGAGCATATTATTAAAAGCACTAAAGTGCGCTCTCTGACAGATTAATTATAGAAACTTACAATATAGATAAAGTAGTAAAACATGGCGGAAATCATTTGATGCTGATAGTTGTTTCTGAAGTCAGGGATATTACAGTAAACTAACCAGACATGTCCAAGGGTTTGCTTTAGTTTTAATGCACAATATAAATATTTGATAAAATAGCTGGAAACATGTTGAATCAAAACTATTAAGCGTCTTGACATCAGTGACATAGGTTAATATCACCTCCCTGCAAGGATCAATGAAATCCAAGGAGGAAAGGGATCTGCTACCTTGAATACACATGGGAGAACAGGAGAACAGGAAAAAGGGACACATCTTGTAACAAAACCAATGAAACTCTACTAAATTGAATCCATATATTGTTTGATATCGAGCTAGTCCACTGAGAGCTGAGCAGGAATTGCATGAGATTCAAAGTAGAGAGTGGAAAGGGATCTGCTCTCTGAAAGATTAAATGAGTAGGGAATGAGTTGGAAAAGCTCCCTATTAGATGGAAGGGGAACTTAAAAACTGAATGCCGTCCATGTAAAAGAAACTATTTAATGCAAGTCTTGGGGGAAAAGATAGGACCCTTGAGGGTCATAATTGGTTATGTGTAAGTGTTCTGGGCAGTCCATAGATAGGGAATGTTAGCATCTATTATAGTACACCCAACTGGAAACGCTCTTCTCATGAAAATATGACGCAACTTGTTTAGGCTTGCCCCCTCTCCCCCAAAACTTGCTATTCACATAATAAATGAGGAGATGTCTCACTATTATGAAACATTCTCCTTTTCTGCATGAGGATTGCCATCTTCCCACAGACACTGAATAAGAGAGCTTACGCTTGCGGCAGGAGTTCCCCCTGGGATGAGCGATATTATACAATTACGGCTGCCTCTGCAAGCCATAAGTGGTGGGATGCAAGTTGGCAAACTATGTTCAAAGAATCCAATATTCAGAGCGATAGTGGCTTGGAAGGGGGGATAAGGATGCGGAGGTTTGGTGGTGGGAAAGCCTTTCATAGATACCTCAAGTTCATGAGGAGTAGGTAGCCCTGAAGGGGCCCTGATATTGTTTATCAAGTGAACCAGCACAAAGACCAGGGCCTAACCTCATCAGATACAACATGGGTACGTCCTGGAGGGAGAACAAAACGGCAGCAGGCTGGGCAGAGAGATCCTCCGGTGGTGTATGAAGGCTCTTCCTCCTCCCCCTAGCTGTACCACCCAAAGGCCTAACACCTCCCTCCTGAGACTTGACATATTTCTGGCATGGTGTCCCTTAATGTCTTGGCCTATAAGATGGTTCTTTTATCTTCGTTTCAGCATTGGTGTGAGGAACTGTGCTGATATAGTTTTACAAATGTCTGTTGTTTCTTTGAGTTGGACGAGCTCTGTCTCCCACTGAATACTTGCACTTAACTGGTTCCCCAGGGATCTGAGGTTGACACTAAGTGACTGCTGACTGATGGGCAGTGACCAGCGAAATCTACTAGTAATCAGCCACGGCCAATGAAACCAGCAAACGTTACAGTACAGGAACGGGGTATTGTAGTAGTTATGTGGTAGGTAACAGGCCTCCGTGGCACGCTTCTATGATTAGTGATTCTTGGCACGGTGAGGGGAGCGTTAATTCTAGTCATTCTGATTGCATGGGGCAACTAAGGGCACGGACGTCCCTGGATTGCAATATGCCCCCCCATAGCCGATCATAGCTGTAAAGCACTGCGCCATGATGTACTGATGATATAGTATAGTAGGAAGCAGGGGGTCCCATGCACCCGAAGACTATATTTTCTTAACTTACATTTTTGGAATCCTAAATATCTCTAGTTACGGAATATCTTCATACCCAAGGTGAAATCGTGTCCCATCAGGGTCATTGGCGGCCATCTTGTCAGCCATCTTGGCTTTTTCATGAATTATTAGTAAAACCTAACTTTCTCTATAGATTTCCAACCGTTTGAGCTACATGTATGATATTTTTATATGAGGCACATAACTAATCCCACTATGTACACAAACAACCATTTTGACCTTGACCAAGTTCAAGGTCATGAGAATTGACCTTGAACTTGAAAATTAACCAAATTACGTCATTTGACCATGTATCAACAGCTGTCAACACTTTATTAATGGCATTTTCTCCATCTTAGGATTCTTGTATGGAAAAGACATCAATATCAAGCTATTCGGTTCATTGGAATTGAGATTAGAAAAGATTTTGCCATAGTAACAATGCATTTTCAATTATCCGTATATTTCAGGATTTAGCCGTAGAAAACATGTGATTGGCTCTGGTATGCCAGCTACTCATGTTCCAGATTATTTTGGGCACACATATCCATCTCAATAGTAACTGTGAGAATTAGCTGCAACTATGACCTTGACCAAGGTCAAGGTCACTTAATTGACCTAGAATTTGGATAAATCATCAAATGAGCACCTTAAGACCTCTCAAAGCAATATTAGAGTGTTGGATATATCACAATATTTTCTTTTATTCATTTCTTTACATTCGACACATTTCATGAACATATCTATATCATTAAAACATAGTTTATATACATTTTTGCCATGACAACCATTTGTTGCCATCATAATTCTACATGGAAACAATTATTGGACATATTGCAATTTTCCCACTATATAACATATTTTCAGCAATTTCTCAAAGATAGTGGATTCCCATTGCTTATCATTGTTTATCTTTTTGGATAATGAATGCTCTGATATATATGACCTTTATCAAGGTCAAGGTCACATAAAATGACAATAAAAGTTGGGAAATCAATAAGTGAGTGCTTATCGCCCTTTGAGAAGGAGCTAAAACGTAGTTAAGAACATTGAATTTTTCACCTTAAAAGAGCTCCATAAAGAGATGAATCCACCTGTATCCATCTTTGCTGCAAGTTTACGTCCTAGTATATTGCAGGGAGAGCCTTTGGTTATCCTCTGAGCATATCCTCAGCACTTCCAAGAAGCTGGTTGCCGCTGCCGGTGGAGCCTCGGTATCCGGTAGGGCTCTGGTGGGTGGGACGCCGCCCGGTGGACCGGTGGGCAGTCAGTGTCACCCGTGGTCACGGCCACCGTTCCAGCACAACCACAACTGACCGGGTCAGGCACGGCCTCCAGGTCGCAGGGGAGGCGTTCTAAGAAGAAGAAGTCCCCCTCATCGGATGAGTATGAGCTTAGGGATGTGCGGATGTGACTCCAACGCGGTCCAATAGGAAGTCGGGGGCTGGAGGGATGAAGCACAGTGGTAAGACTGTCCGGCGGAAGGGGGTGAAACCCCACCTTGCAGGTCCCTCCTCTTTACCAGCACAGCCTCCTGTAACTGGTGGTGGCACGAGTTCCACGCCCTTGCCCCACCTATCCAGCAGCTGCCATAGGAGGGTGCTCAGGACTTTGTTGCCCACCCTCTGGTGACTGGAGTCCTGAACCACACACATGTCCACTACCTAAACCGCCGGAGGAAGTGACGTCGGTGGTCGCGTCACCCAGCTCCACCGAGTGTAAGACAGACGCTAACAAAGTGGACCTCCCCCTCTCAGAGGGGGATAAGGATCCCTCCGACAGGGAGACAGGGACTCTGCTCTCCACCCCATCAAATAGAAGAAGGGGAGGGAGAGTCCACCGCGGAACAGTCTGCTGCCGTACAACCCTTAGGCATGGGGTCCAGGAAGTCACTCCCTGACGAGAGTGAGAATGGGCTGCAGTGGCAGTTGTCTCCCCCTACCCCTGCAAAGTGGTGTGTGGAGTGGGGGAAACTGCCAGCTGGCCCCCAGCGAGACCTAACATCTTCCTTTCCCCCGCGGAGCTGTAAGTGGTTGCTCACACCTCTCTGGTGAAGGAGGACAGGACACCACCCCTTAGCCCCTGTGTTGTACTGGTGCCCAAGTCCCTGGAAGAAGGAGTCCCACCTGCATCGCCACCTCAGTGATTTGGGTGGGAAAAGACAAGGGCGACCTCCGTGCTCTTTGCAGAGGGAGAAGGTGACTCACAGGGGGACAAGGAGCCTGAGGTCCAAGTGTTCTTGGATGAGGAACAGGTCTCTTCCTTTGCGGACCACACTACCACACTGCTGGGACAGGTTGTGGTACATCACGACAGCCTCTCCGAAGTGCCCGGCGACACCCAGTCAGTGGTCCAGGTGTGCGAGGTGTCACACAGCGCTGATGAGAGGAAGTGGGCAGGGGACATCCTCCTTCATTCCCCCCGGCCATCCTGGTTGAGGGACAGGAGACTAGCGGCGGCCAGTTCCCAGGTTCCCCTATGGCAACGGGTGCCCCCAGTTCATCACACCAGGAGTCGCAGGTGCCTGCCAACCTGGTTGAGGCACAGGGGGGCTGGCCCTGGCCTGCTGCCCTGCTCCCCGGTGTGGCAGGCTACCAGTGCAGAATCCAAGCAGCGAATGGACCCCTCTCTACTCAGGGTCAAGGCACAAGGGATAAGCAGCAGCCCCGCTAGAGGCGTCCACAGGACACTGCTCCCCTCAGGGTTGAGGTACAGGGGAGCAAATCGCCCTGATCCCTGCTGCAGCGTCCACCGGAAGTTGGACAACACAAACAAATGGATATATAATTGGAGCAGCAGTTGCAAGCCCCGACCCAGCAGAGATGGTAACTCAGCCACCTCACTCTCAGGGGGGCCTAACGGAGGATCTTACGGCCACACAGGGCCCCATGGCCGGACGGGTACCCCAATCCATGGGGGTGGATCAGGGCGTGACGGGCCCGAGCCGCCAACCATCATCTCCGGGACCAGAAAAGGTGTTAGGCCAGCTACCCCTACAAAGGGGGTCCTGGTTGCAGAAGGGAAGACAACACTTGGGCCGTCTCCGGCCACCTCCCCTCGGGGGACGCAAGCCGCAAGTCCTAGAGCAGTGGTTGACCAACCTTCCCACTCCCAGAAGGACAGAATTTATAGTTTTACATCATCCTTAATCATTGGCTGGGAACATGAAAGATATCATAAAGGTATGGTTTTCCTATGCAAAATCCTTGGGTGTTTTAATGCATTATTCCCTTTGTCATCATGATGCATGATCCCAGCTTTGGGGATTAACTCGCCAGTGCTGCATTCAAGCATCATGCCATTCCTACAGCGTCATCAACTCCTAAAGGGTTGTTTATGAATGCAGCCCTAGCAACATTGCCAGGGCTTCATTCATGCATTATGACAACTAAGGGCATAGCACATTAAAACACTTTGTGTCCCTTAATAAAACAAAAAGCTTGACGATATCAATATTCCTCTGTCTGTACATATTCAGTAATGAATGCATTCTCTAATATTTCACAGTCCATACCATCACAGTGAATCAACTATCCAAAATGTGGACAATGAAACCCTACACCAGGGCGCCTGTGGTACCCAGGAGACTGAGAAAAGGAGAGGTACAGGGGCCCAGTGTAAGTTACATAACAGGCTGATGTAAGAGGTGGCCGTCGTGAGGTCCTATACTGGGCCTAAGTCCATTTCAGGGGAATGACTCTAATAGGCATGGAGTCAATCTAAAAGTATCTTTAGTATCGGTTTTAAATTTGATTTTAGAATGTAAATGACACTTACCTAATAGAAAAGGGTCTTGGGTATTGATCTAAATCATTTAAAAGTTTGGATGTATGAATATTAAAGAGAAATTAAAGAAAAGCCAGGTATAAAATGGAAAATGACCCTAGACTGTCATGGTTGCCATCTTGACGTTACGGCAACTCCATTTCCGGTTCCTGTTATTGGGGAGGGACTTCTTTTGAAGAAAAAAAAACAGGGGTGCGGGGGCCGAGCCCCCGATTATCTATGATTTAAATAGGAAATGCCTTATTTCAATTGAACAATTTTTAATTTGGGGGTTCTGCCCCCAAACCCCCCGTTTATTTCGAATTTTAAGTTGCAACTATATTCTATTGTCTCCTGGTGTATTCATACTCAAGGAATCTCATTGGCTGATCGTTTTGACCATGACAACAGATAATGGCGTCGAGGGGGCCTTCTGCTGGGGATCTCATCGTGTTTTCATGGTTATTTTAATGGTTTAATGGCCATGTAGAAGTAGATTCTTTCACGGATTGGATAAAGGTAGGCCTACAGCACTAGATTGAATTTGGATTGATGTGTTTTCTGGTTTCAAACAAACAATTCAAATTTTTATGGACATTGTAATCTGAGAGAACACCACAAAAAGGCTGATTTGTTGATTTCGGAGGATGTTTCCTATAATTCTTGGTTTACTTTCATGGTTATTCTAATGGTTTAATGGGCCTGCGGTGCTAAATTCTTGAATGGATTAGGTGCAGGCCTGCCTGCGGCGCTAGATTGAATAAAGTTTGAGTTAGATTGATGCATATTTAGATCGACTCCATGCCTATTAGAGTCATTCCCCTGAGATGGACTTAGGCCCTATACTGTTTCAGGTGAAGTCCTTATTATAAACCAATCTATAACAGTGCCTTGGTGATAGTCAAGATAATTGACAAATTATAACATAGCAATAGTGTTGTGGTGGTTAGTCATGCAGAATTCAAAGAGATTCAAGAGTGACAATGGCGGTTGTTCAAAAGGACTAGAGTCAAAGAAGCTTCCACCTAGAAATTGCATTTTACACATGGGGATTTTATACCATTCAGCAATGTCAATGCTGTAAAACTATACGTACTCCTCTTTGTATCTGTAGCCCATCGCAACACTTCTCCACAGAATGCACCACCACCCACAGTCTGTGTAGATACAGGGGAGCACCCCTCACCCATCCAGGGACAAATGGATCCCTAATCAGGTCACACAGTGACTGAAGGCTTCACACTGCATCACTAAACCATGTGCTGTGAGTGCAGTAGAGTACCTGCTGGAGTGGTGCAGTGTGGGTCGTACAGTAGACAGGATGTGGTTGTGCTGGAACGGTGGCCATGACCACGGGTGACACTGACTGCCTACCGGTCCACCAGGGCGTCCCACCCACCAGAGCCCTACCGGACACCGAGGCTCCACCGGCAGCGGCAACCAGCTTCTTGGAAGCGCTGAGGACATGCTCACAGGATAACCAAAGGCTCTCTCTTCAATATACTAGAACGTATACTTGGACAGCAGAGATGGACACTGGTAGATTCATGTTTTGGCTCCTTCTCACAGGGCGATAAGCACTCAATTATTGATTTTCAACCTTTACTGTCATTTCAAGTGACCTTGACCTTGATAAAGGTAATATATATCAGAGCATCTATTATCCAAATAGATAAGCAATGATAAGCAATGGGAATCCCCTATATTTGAGAAAACATGTTATATTGTGGGCAAAATGGCAATATGTCCAATAACGGAAAGCTGTTGTTACCATACAGAGTTATGATGGCAACAAATGGTTGTCATGGCAAAAATGTATATAAACTATGTTTTAATGATATATATGTTGAGAATATATTGCTTTGAGAGGTGCTCATTTGATGATTTATCCAAATTCTAGGTCAATTAAATGACCTTGACCTTGGTCAAGGTCATAGTTACTATTGAGATGGATATGTGTGCCCAAATTAATCTATGGAACATGAGTAGCTGGCATATCAGAGCCAATCACATGTTTTCTACGGCTAAATCCTGAAATATGCGGATAATTGAAAATGCATTGTAACTATGGCAAAATCTCATCTAATCTCCATTCCAATGAACTGAATAGCTTGATAATGATGTCTTCTTCATACAAGAATCCTAAGATGGAGAAAATGCCATTAATAAAGTGTTGACAGCTGTTGATACATGGTCAAATGACGTAACTTGGTCAATTTTCAAGTTCAAGGTCAATTCTCATGACCTTGACCTTTGTCAAGGTCAAAATGGTTGTTTGTGTACATAGTGGGATTAGTTATGTGCCTCATATAAAAATTTCATGCATGTAGCTCAAACGGTTGGAAATCTATAGAGAAAATTAGGTTTTATCAATAATTCATGAAAAAGCCAAGATGGCCGACAAGATGGCCACCAATGACCCTGATGGGACACGATTTCACCTTGGGTACGAAGATATTCCGTAACTAGAGATATTCAGGATTCCAAAAATGTAAGTCAAAAAAATATAGTCTTCGGGTGCATGGGACCCCCTGATTCCTACCCAACTAATACTGATGCTCTGCTCCACGAAGTGCTCATGGGTTGACTGAACTACTGCACAGTAAGATCTATGTAAGCTCTTGATAATTATTATAATATCTGCATTGATTGCATGTTGGATATTTGAAAGATATCAACCAATTACATGACCCATTCTGTGCCAATTATTGAATAACAGTCATATTCTTACTTTTTATCAAAGAAGTGTATAACCACTCACCTTATTCAGCCTTTCTTGAGATTTGATTGCTCACTATTATTGAACATACAACCGCAATATTGATATTCAAGCTCACAGGACTGGAGAAAATGCAAAGCACAATATTTTTGTTAACCGATTGTTGTGATTATTTCAAAATTAATTATTCTTGATACATGGTCGAATTACTAACAATGTAGATGAGCCTCACAACATTCATACAATTGTGCATTAATCTTATTTAGTCTCCAAACAAATATGTAACGTTTTAAGAGGGCACCGTTTCCAGTGAGTATCCTTAATAATACAAACCTAATTTCGTGTTTGAGACATGATACCTTTCTAAAAACATCTCTTTCCGTTGAGAAATGTATTATTGTTGATAGGTCCTGCTCAGTGTAGACACAGTTGAAAGGCTGTCACCAACAGGTACAGGCTGACAAAGGTTACTCTAGTAGAGCCCTGACAAAGGTCAGTGAGTTTATGTATAGCCTTTAACATGTGTTCGTCTACTTTTGTTACCAACTTCAGGTTGAGTGTCAGGACAGAGTCTGTGGAGACTGAAACTGTGAACGGCTTCAATCTGTCCCTTATCCCCCTCCCCATGACGATTCGATCTACCCAAGTCTCTTCGCAGATCCAGGCAACAATGTCATGGCAACCCACAAAAATCACAAGGCGATGCCGATGGGCAAGGCCAGGGACTGGGGAGAACCTAGAAGGGAATTTCCAATGGATACTTTTGATCTGATTGTACCTAATTATAGTTGTATGGTTTTCATGCCACAAACAAAAAGATTTTCCATCCAACTTGAAGCGAAACACCCAACGTTAAGGCCATATAGTATTTAGTATTTTGATATTTTTATTTGGCTAAAAAATCTTTACAAAGGCATTTTAGTCGTAAAAAGACATTTCTATAACTGACTCAATCCTCTCTATACCTTTATTCAGTAAAGATTGTACCTAATTATAGTTGTATGGTTTTCATGCCACAAACAAAAAGATTTTCCATCCAACTTGAAGCGAAACACCCAACGTTAAGGCCATATAGTATTTAGTATTTTGATATTTTTATTTGGCTAAAAAATCTTTACAAAGGCATTTTAGTCGTAAAAAGACATTTCTATAACTGACTCAATCCTCTCTATACCTTTATTCAGTAGAGTACTGCGAGCGAAACATCACTATCAATAGTTATCGGTTACAAACCCCTAAATGTTCTCAATGAAGCCAAATAGTTCTATAATCATTTTATTAGAAGCAAACCTTGTCTCTGCCAAAGGTAAATATTGACTTGCCCGGCCAAGGCGGAAGGTGGGCTCCACTGTGCGATATTCTTATTGACAATTCTCACGACCTGGCACATGAAAGTCAAACATGTTTATACGCATATGATCGCAGGACAATGTCGGCTTGAGACGATAAAATTGGGACCGAAATTGGGACCGAAATCGTGTCACGTAGCAGAATACTGGGACATTAGTTGATGTGGTCAGAGTGGTGTCCTTAAACAAACAAGCTGAAGGTGGGTTACAAAGACCTTTCTGCGAAGCCGTGATAAGGAGCCCACACCTGTAGCAGAATGTGGACCTGTCTGTCATTCTGTGTCAATGGCTATTGGTCTGATGACTAAATAGTCATGATAACTCAGTCGACAGCCTCTAATGGGGTCGACAGTCAGTGTCTGGTAAGTATAGTTTCAATAATTTTGCTTGTTAATTTCTAATTCAGTTCTTTCATTCTAAAATCCAATGAGGGTAATTCAGGTCAATAAAGTAACCCATAATGCATCTAACGCTGAGATTATAATGAAAATATGTTTTCATATTTTTCTATATGCCAGTCTACAGGGAGTCGTTGCTTTCTCCTATGTGGAATAGCACAGTATATCATATACATATATATATTAAGATCAGGACACAAATTTCAATCTTTTAATTTCTCTCGGATTACCCTTTCTGCTTGCCTCCTCATATATATGTGAGCATGTGCATTCTCCGCAGCTTCAGCAGACATCAGGCCTGCATTAGGAAGTATTACCCCCTTCATAGTAACCTGATACTATACCAAGGTGTCTTTACAGATCTAACAACAAGAACAAGGACATAGGCAGCTAACAAGGTTGTTTACAGGTAGTGGACGTAGGAGGCCTGGTGGAATGAGAACATTAATCTCGCAGGAGGCCTCAATTAATGGGATATTGGGAAAACCGATCACCTAGCATACCAGAGAGAACTGTTCTAATTATGAGTTATATTACTTTGCTGATTAGAGCCTTTGAGTTAGTAGATGTCACTGTGTGGTCATCTATTTGGCAAGAGTTCAGCAATGACTACGTTCGGTATGGCAGCATACAGGTGGAAAGTTCTGTTCTTAAGATTATTGCTCTCTGATTGCTCTCTCATCAATCATGAGAAAGCAGGTATGGTGCTGCAGACCAATCACCAGAGTGGTACGATATGGCCTTTCATGTCTAAATTGCTTTATCATTCTGTATAAGTCTGGCTATGGCTCCTTCCCTCCACTTAGCCGTCTGTCTCTGCCTCGAATAGTCTGGTTGTATTGATATACCCTTCTCTATCTGGGAGACTCTCCTGCTCTCTGTCCCCTCTTTACCTCTCCATGCATGTATTATCTCAGCTTTGTTTCTACACAGAGAAAAGAAGTAGAAGCACGGCGACTCCAAAAGGGGAGTCTGGACTAGATCACTGAGGTAACTATCCCCATGACTCTAAAGTGACTCCCAATCATTAGGGAATCTTAGAATAGGAGTCATTATAGAGTTATTATAGAGTCCTGCTAATGTTAGGGAGTCACTTTAGAGTGATGGGGAGAGTTACCTCAGTGATCAAGTAGGGAGTCATAGTGATTCTACTTATTTTCTCTGTGATACTCACAATTAAATTATGTGAATAGAGCCCTTATACATATACTCTGTAAGGAGCACTATAAATGCTACCGTCCATCCCGGTACCAAAATGCCTCATGTCAGCTCCAGCCACTTCCCAATCACTAAAGCGTTCATGTCTATATCTATAATACTGCTTTCTTCCCTGTTCTGTGTCTAGCTCATTTGTTAGTCTCCAGGGATCCTACAAATACACCTCTAAGAATCATTAAAACATGCCGGCGACCTCTGCCCTTTTCCCCGTAACCTCTTTACATAAAGCTCCAACAAATATAGGCTCCCTAAGGACTAATCTTAGATGCTACCATCCATAATGATAGGTGCCTCGTTTTAGCATGCACTCTATACAAAGGACTCCCAGGGCAGGTTGTAGCCCTAGACGTGTCTTTTTAGTGGCTACATGTTACAACAGTCCTTCATTAGGTGAAGGGTGTTCTACTGCCAAGTAGGGTGTCGGTGGATGTGGCTTATATAGGGTAGATTCACCACTTTCGGACGCTCGTTGGTAGTGCAAACGTGACCCTTTTTATCTGGGCTACAGCTATCTTAATATTCCACACAGAACTATTTCTAGAGTAGTTATGGGGAAATATATTTACAATGTGCGTTACCCACATTTATCATCAAAAAGCAGCATGGCTATAGGCAAAACAAGAACAACATACAATATATACATCTTTCCTAGTAAGGAGTCCATTTTGAAGGATACAATTGAGGTGATGTAGTGGTTGGGTCTTTCAATCATGGATTATAGCCTTATCATCTTACAATGATAGTGTGCTGGTTAGTATACTGCAGTACCAACATTTCTAGAATCAGTACTGGACCTTTATGTGCGTATTCCAGCTCTCACAATAGACTCTTATTGTAACGACACAATAATCCTCTCTCTTCTGTCATCAGGTCTAGAAAGTGACTTTGACAAGACTTATAATTCATGATTTGATATTCCTCAAAATCCGTGGTAATTGATTTACAGAATAACAAAACCACATCAAATTAGATGCATAAGTGGAGTGGGAAATTACTGGATACAAACTAAGTTTATCTCAGGGATTGTTTTAATCTCTGCTT
Organism: Harmothoe impar; assembly: GCA_947462335.1. Lineage (NCBI taxonomy): Eukaryota > Metazoa > Annelida > Polychaeta > Phyllodocida > Polynoidae > Harmothoe > Harmothoe impar. The sequence continues at coordinate 25,394,815 of OX381710.1, forward strand.
ACCTCTGTATGGACCTGGCATGGATCAATGAGATCCGAAAGTAGAGAGTGGAAGGGGATCTATGCTGCCCCAATTATACAGGAGAGGAGAAGGAGGAAGTCGCTAGTAGAGGGAAGGGAACCGGAAAATAAATTGCAATCCATGTAAGAGGATCAATGTAAGGCTTGAGGGCATGGGGATATAGGCTGGTATCTTTTATGGTAACCTCATGGAACATATTGTCAGGGAAAGTGAGCTTGTGAGCGGGGTGGATGGAGGATTTGAAGCACATAGCCCACTATCTATTCCATCTTTGGAGTATAGAGGGAAACTCATGATTAAGATATTTAGGTCGATTTACATAGACAAAGCATCACCGGATGAATTGTATTATCATGATGAACCTTACACTTCTCCTCAAGTTGGTGCATATGTCATAATCTTTAAAATGAGATATCATGAGCTAAAGAATTCCTGGTAGTTTTGTGGCAATCGCTATTCAAACATTAGTTCATATCACTAACTGGAAATGGTAAATAAGCTCTAAGTGCATTGTATCCCATAGTATATATAATGATAATTATGAAAAATCAGTTTATCAAAAAATGACCAAATAACATTGGATTTATTAGTCTTAATTTGGTTCTAGAAGGATTTTTTGTGCTCTGTTTTCAGTTTTGGGTAACTGATGTGCTAATTCTTCATGAAAACGTTCTTTTTGCATTCCAAATATAAAATGTTTGCATCAAAGATGGAATAATTTCGGGAAAATTATTGCATTCTACTTTTTTTTAAACGGTCCTTAAGAAATTCTTTTGCAACTATAGTGCCCCTGGTGGCCAAACCCAGAACTAAAAGTCCTGCCTGAAGGGGTCTTTTCCCTAAATGGGTCACAGCTGTTCTAATGGCTTGGTACTGATTTTTGCTTTGAACAGGGACTCCATGAGAAGTCAAGTAAATAGACAACGCTGCACACCAAGGTGTCAGCCATCGTTTTATTTTTCACAAGCGGTTTCACAGGCCCTACGGCACCAGGCTATAGGCAGTGACTTCTGTCAGATGTTTCTGCGAAGGGTGAGCGATAGTATGTAATTATGTCTGCCTCTGTGAGCCCAAAGTGGTAGGATGGGACTTGGCAAACAATGTATAAAGAATCCAATATATTCGGCCTTTGGGCGATAGTTGCTAGTATGTGTGGGTTGGGCAAGTACTGGGAGAGGGATTTTATAGATAGTAAGACATAAGGTAGGTAGCCCTGAAGGTGGCTTTGATATTGTTTATCATCTTAACTAGCACAAAGACTGTGGCCAGCCCTTATCAAAGACCGAATTGTGTAAAGCATATAGGAAGCACAAAAAGGGAATAAAGAATCTTCTGCCATTGAATGGAGGCTTATTCTGAGGCCCCTGGCGGTTGATGCATCTCATAATTCATAAGCACCCTTTTCTTGAAGACTTGTCTATGGCATTGCCGGTGTGACACTTTCTGATGTGGCATCGCTCAATATGGTGGTGAACAAGCAAATGCTTCATTAAAGCCCTCTTAGGGGGCTTTCTGTCATGGGTGTGCTCTTATCAGTTGTAGTTTTATGTAATTCATGAATTAACAAAAAGGTTCAGGACCATTCCTACTTCTTCCTTCTCGAATATGTCTTTCTTTCAGGCATAATCTTATTATGTTCAAACAATGCCATGGAATGATTGAGTTTTGGGAAAATCTGGATGATCTGAATTGTTGTAAAGGATTGGATCTTTCTGTTAGGGGAAATGGAATTCTTCCCATGTATATGGTTTGTTTCGGAGACGCAATTTATTTCGAGATGGGGCATGACCACAAGGAAAAGTAATCTGTTTCCACAGTCTGCATCATTGTAGAACATAATCTCATTTATGTCTCAGACAGTCATGCCCAAGCAGATTGCAGATCTCCAAGAATAACAAGTGTCTTTCATTTCCAAATGAACGTGACGAGTATAATGTGGGGACCTATCCTAGCGGTGTTCCCAACAATACCAGCCAGGACAATACTGTCGCCACAATACCATTATCCATAGGAAATAGCAAATATGGCCATGCATCCATTTAGTATCACCTAATCAAATAGATTAAATGATTGATTTTTAATTTGCTCTATTACAAATTCTAATTGATGCCAATAAAATGAGTGCCTAACAAAATATAATTCTGAGTACTGGAATCACAAAAGCATTGAACCATTATGACGTATTGCATGCGCGGGATGTACTGGGACGGTGTAAGTAATGCGGTGACCCTGGGCATGGTATTGATCTCCTTCACTAATCCTATAAACCCCACAGGCATGGTGCGCCTCTAGGACAGCTCATCACAGTCTAGTGGTGATTTAGAAAGTGCACCGAAGATGTATCGGTTTTATAGGGGGGTATGAAAAGTGCGGAGTGATTAGTTTGCAGTAGGGTGGTTTGCTGACGTTCAGAAAAGATCATCTACCCTGTCAAGTATAACGGGGTACTGAACGATATATTTTCCACAGATTACCAATCACAGTACATTGACAAGCTCATCCAAGATTTCAATAACATTTCCTTCTTGAGTGTCCATGTCTGTCTGCCCAAATGTTTCAAACTAAAATGCACAGACTTTAGTGTGGTAAAAGAACAGTTTTGAAATACCGTCAGGAACCTTCTAATAGTAAACTCTCTCATGTTTGTCATACCTTGACACATACTGTAGCTGTTCTCAAATAAAGTTTATGGGGGAAAATAAAGCTAGCATGGTTTAGTTGGCTATTACTATGAGGGTGCACGCCACTATGGAAATGTCAAAAGAGAGGTATATATGAGAGTTGAGAGGTGGAGAAGAGCCGAGAATGGGGAGTAGTGGCCCATCTCTGTCTTCCATGGACACCTGTACATTTAACTGATCCCCCAGGGCTCGCATGCTGAAACTAGGTGATACGAGGTGCTTCACATTGACACTACATAACCCCTTTGGCAATCAACATCTCCAAGCAGTTCCTTGAATCACTAGGTAATACTTATGATGAATTTCTGCTAGCATTAAAGGTATTTACGCGAGTCTAGATAGGTAAGGTTTTGGTTACAAAATGTAGGCCAATTTCTTTCTGCGTTGTAAATGTAGAGAATTCTTCTTTTATTTGACTTTTTTTCCCCTAAATCGGTGATAGCTCTTTGGTTTCATCTATGACTACTCATTTTCATTGATTGATTATGTTGCATATAATCTCCTCTAAACATCTGAGGAGTTTGGTTGAGATGTTATTGGTCAGTCTTTCAAAAATCAAAAAGAAAACATTGAAAAATAGGGGCTTACAGATGCGCAGTCATAGTTAAGGGGGCCCTATCTTCAAATGTCAACATAATCATAATCTGAGGTATTGATTTCCTTGCTTCTATTACATCATCACATATCAAACTCATATAACCCAGAGCGATTAGTTTTGAGTAGATTAGAATTGCCGAACCCTGGTAAATACCTCTAAGGTTGAATAATATGGTGATCCCCCAAGGTACCTCCTTCTAACCAATATTATTTGACGCGTATTTCGGATGAAATAGCTGTCTTCACATTAACCTTGCTGGTATCCTAACTGCGATGATGGTCATCTTTATTTTAGTTAGGTCCTGACCTTAATAGATCGTAAGGCACATGGAATACCTAATGTGGAGGGATATTGGGAGTGCACTGTAAAAAATAGATGTACTTTTTACAGATTCACTCTGTAAAATTTAACGCTGATTCACCGTTATTTGGAATACAATGAAGCACCGTAAATATCAGCCATTTCACAGTGGATCCTTGTTAAATGCTAACCTGGTTTGGATTACAATGATTCAATGTAAATTCATCTTCTAATGTCAAATCCCAGAGGGAGCCACATATAGTGGATCTTGCCATAGATAGGTGGCCTGGTTTGTAAGAAGATTTTTCTGGAGAGTGTGAGCCCTTGAAGTGGAGTATACATGTTGAAATAATGGTAATTTTCAATTAATCTATATGTTTAACAATTTGATAATTCAATCTTGTGATAGGTTTGACAAAATACCATGATCACTTGATAATATCCAGAAGAAAGTAGCTATCTGGATGTATACACCTATTTTGTGGTAATATACTATGCATATATCCTCACCTCTGGAAACTCTGCCTTGTATCAATCCTATAAAGTAAAACCTCTTGTATAGGCCAGGGCTAGTATGCAAGTCAGATCGTCAGTGGTGCGTATAGGATAAGGACAAAGTCAAAGTATGGCTTATCCGTAAGTTTTTAGATGTATGCTACAGTAACTAAAGTCACCATAATCAGACTCCCTGTGAGGCTTATCGAATATTCTCTGTATATGTGAATACTGTGAATCTATTAATGCTGATTTAACGTAAAATTAACGGTGTTTCAATGTAAAATGAACAGTGATTCTGTGTAAAATGAACAGTGATTCTGCGTAAAATTAACGGTGACCGTCACCGTTAAAAAAACGGTGAAAGTTATGTCCCAAAAGTTGCCGGTGATTCAACGTCATTTTGACGACATTTTTTTTACAGTGTGCGCCATGCAATCTTAGGGGGTAAGGACAGAAACCTCTATGCTTGGCACCCTTGCTCTTCCCAAAGAGCTCTACAACGAGCGGAGACATAGATAGCACATAAGGAGAGAACGTATACATATATACATAAATGCTATGAGAGTCTATGGACCTCTAGTATTTGATTAGAAGACGTCCTTTATTGGCCTGTTCAATTTAGGACTCAATTCTGCAGAAGAGATACTTCTATATTGAAGTTCCTGTCATTTAGAAGATCCGTCGTGTTATTGAGACCAATACGTTGACAAAGGTCGCCTAACCACTTATCACATAAGAGTTGCCCCCCACCCTCCCTTTGTTATCAGCCTCAGGTTTAGTGTCAGGACAGAGTGTGTGGAGACTGAAAGGCTTCAAATCAGTCTCAGTTCCCACTTGACTTCATTAAGCCTCCTCAAAGAATATGACATCAGAGAAGGCCTTTCAACTACCAGGTGATGCTGCTGGGTTATGACAAGGCATGAGGACAGCATTCTATAAAGGAACCTTATAAGGTGTTCTAATAAGATTATATGATCAGAGAATCGTGTCTATATAGGTATAGATGTTGGGAAGCTATTTTACTTTTGTGGTTATTAATCAATCTATAGATGTGAATTGCAGAACCTCACATCACCGAACACAGCTTTGGTTTCTTTGTACTTTCGTTGAAAATGGCATAACACTGCTTGCATTTTGGAAAATTGTTTAAAATATGTGGACAGATCACTACCCGATAGCAAGATAGCACTGCTACTATCTGAACCCTATTCTATATATATGGAGGTTGAGAGGGACCTGGGTCCTTTTGAGAGCCAGGAGCAGGTACTGGGTGGTATGTATTGGCTGGACGGTAGGTGTCTCAATGCTGAGCTAGGGCTTTGTCAGTTCAAGAAGGACCACAGGAGGAAGACCCAGACCAGCATTCTCTTCACATCCCTTTGGGTCTCACCTTGAGCGGCTTTAGGATGGCTACCATACAGATTCAGACCTGTTCTACAAGGACCCTATCAGCCCCTGAAAGACTTTGCTTGAAACTATTATTTTTGACTTTTTAGATCTTCCATGTTTACCCTTGAATTGGTTTGCCTATCTGACTGAGGTGATCCCCTCTTTTCCTTCCTCTTCCTCCACCTGTTCATAAACGGAAAATTTTAAACAAAAGATTGCTTGTTGAAAATTACATGAAATGTGAGAAAGGTTGAGGAACAATTATTATGATGATAATGTGTCAAATCTTCTGCGAATCAGCCATGTTGGTTCTGAGGAGTGAACAGGCATACACATACCACAGCTTGCCGGGAACAGGCTACATTGTGAGACCAAAGCCAAGGTCTCATGAGATTCATGAGGTTAGTGTGGTCGCGGGAACAAGTCCACGCTTTGTACATATAGCTATAGTTTCTACAGTGTCTGTCCCCTAGCACCATCAGTGTTACAGTAAGGGTCATGCCTAGATCTGCATGAAGCCGTCCCTATGTTATATCCTCTGCAGATGCTTAGCTCCCTGTTTAACTCTCTCTCTCATTATCTCTCGTCTCACCAGAGAGGACAGCGTACTGACAAGAAGAGATCTCACAGTACAGTCACCATTCAGAACCTGTACGTAATTTGACTCCCTGTGGTGTGATTAAAGTGAGCATGCCTGATGAACAGGGCTCAGAAATCAATCCTCTTAAAGGCACACAACTTGGTGCCCCTTCACCAACAGTCACAGTGGACCAGTTCCCCTTTATGTGGAGTGGGTGAAGACTTCAGAATAGCCCAGGATGTTTACTAAGACAATATTTGAGTTACTAGCTATTTCAGGTATTTTATTTCCCCTTGAGCATCTCTTTCCCTCGGTCTCTATTCCATTGTGCTTGTATTTTGGAAAACTGATTAAAAGCTTCTACCCAGTAATTATATAGCACTGCTTTTATCTGAACCCTATTCTATGTGGAGGTGGCGCAGGGCCTTTCTGCGACCTGGGAGGAGGCACTGAATGGTGTATGTATGGGCCGGACAGTAGGTATATCTCAATGCCCAGCTGGGACTGTCAGTTCAAGAAGGGTTGAAGGAGGAAGAGCCAGTCTAGCATCCTCTTCACATCCCTTTGAGCCTCACCTTGGGCGGCATTTGGATGGCTACCTTACAAATTCCCATCCTCACAGTGAGTCACTGCCTGTCGGTTCTTGTGGGATTTTGCCTGAAAATGTGTTTATCACTTTTGACTTTTTAGATAGTCCATGTTTACCATTGAATGGGTTTGCCTTGCTGTACCACACAAATCCCAAAACTGACTGAGGTGATACCCTTCCCTCCTCCTCTTCCTCCTCCCGTTCACACAAGGAAAATGAGAAAATGATTGCTTGTAGGAAATTAATGTAACATGATAAAGGTTGTAGACCAGTGATCAAGATGATAATGTGTTGAATTTCTGCCCACCTTTTCACGCAATGGTCTTATATATTGCCCTTATGCGATTCTTCGACCCCTTTTTCTGTCTATATGCTTTCCCATAAAGCTGACTCTAGCTATTATTCCAATTTTTCCTATACCTAGTTGGGGAGTTCCCCCATAATTACGTTCATGGATTATACCATAGTTTCTCAATGGTTCCTACAGTGTCTGTCCCCTAGCATCACTCACACTAATCCTTGTTACAGTGAGGGTTGTGCCTGGATCTGCATGAAGCCGACACTGTATCCTCTCCAGATGCTTAATTACCTTGTCTAACTGATCTATCATCTCACGAGGAAGAACAGCATACTGACAAGAAGAGATCTCACAGTATAGGCACCATTGAGAACCTTTATATATGATTTGGCTGTCTGTGGTGTAATTAAAGTAAGTATGCCCTGGGAAGAGGGCTCAGATATATCAATCCTCGTAAAGGCCCACAACTTGCTGTCCCTTCACCAACAGTCAGAGTGGACCAGCTCATCTTTATATGGGGTGGGCGAGAATTAAACAACAGATCAGGATGTTCACTAAGACCATATTTGAGTTGCTAGCTATTTTAGTTGATCTATCTCCCATCATATCGTTCTCTCAGTTTCTATTTCGTTCCTTCATTACACAGCCCATCGCAAAACGAAGCCACATATAAATATAATCAAATCAATGCACTCTTATGTATCTCAAAACATACTATCTACCGGCCAGCAGGGTTTAACACTAAATTCTCCTTTTGCCCCATAATATCCATACATCAGGCTGGAAAAACTGCCTTGAGGAGAATGACTCTGATGGTTATAGAATATAGTTATTCAATAGAGACCTCGAAGCTAAACTCATTAACAATATTTATTAGTTGCACAGACTTTGGAATTTCGTTGAAGATAAAACCGCTTCATAATCGTATTTAACATTGACTGGAAACACACACGGTATCCATCAAAGGTAAATATTAATTTGGACCTAGCATGGTTTTGGGACATTGGTTTGATCTGTGGTTGATGTAGTTAGAGGGGTGTCCTTAAAACAGGACAAACAAGCTACAAGCGGGTCGTGTGGCGCTTTCTGCAGCCCCCTGATAAGGGACTTCCCCCATAGTGGGATGTAGAACTGTGTCTGCTACGTTTATGTCAATGCCTATTTCTCTTGTGCTTAACGATGAGTAGTTCTTTTGGCAGGCACAGTCAGTGTTCTGGTAGTAGTTTGGTTCTTTTCAAATGTCTAACTATGGCTTAGATGTGTCTATAGAAGTAGTAATTTCCTCGGTCAAGCTTGCATTGCCAAAATACATCTTGTATTGCAATGACTTTGCCTTATGTCTGTCCTATGGCAAATCAAATGGGCATGTACCAGCATGTTCAGATACCTGCTACACTGCCTATGAAATAACAACTACATTACTGCATTACTGCCATGCCATGAATAAAACACATACATATCCCGTTTACACCCTAATTATAACTTCATGTGTACATCTCATATGGATAGCTCATCCTCATATCTCGTGCTCTTCGATCCATAGTTCTCTCTACCTCTCCTCCTTGTCTTCAGCTGTCTCTCCCTCTTGTTTGACGTCTCTCTCCAGTCTCTCTGCATATATGCATTTCTCTCCCCTTGCTTTCTCTCTTTCTCTCTCTCTCAGTGTGTTGTGCAAATATACCCTAGCCACCAGGAGACATAGAGTCCGCGGAGTAAAGTCTCTCTAAGGACCCATTATATAGCATCAGGTACCAGAATGCCCCATTGTATCCACTGCCGTACCCTCAACAGGGCTATAAAGGAACTCCTAATGGATGTAAATAATGGCCATGGACATGTGTTCCTAGTCGTTATCCGTTCCATATGTCATTTATAGTTAGATCATGGACAGTGGTATTGCTATAGTGTAATCAGTATAGGGAATGGGGCCCTAGGGATCATTCACACCCACAGAAAATAGAACACTCAGTTCAGTTTACTGGGGGTAGTGGAGAGGCAGAGCGTCTCTATGGAATTTCATGCTGTCAATATTGGTAAATCCACACCCGCTACTAAAAGAAGGGCCAGCTGCGTTCATACATATTCATACAACATAACGTAGTCAATTAAGTATAGGATGAGCAACACGACTGGTTGAAATCAATACGGGCCAACAGGAATGGGGGGGGGGGGTAAAATGTCTCTTACGAATGTTTGTTCGTAATTCTTTATTTATTCTGTCCAGAACATAGGCTAATGATGTTAATTAGCATATGGATGAGGTGATTCAAAATATATGTTGATTCATACTTTACGTTTAGTCATTTTACATAAATAATGAGATGGTAATGCTGTTTTACTATATCTAACCGGTCGGTTTGCTTTCAAGAATGGTTTGAATCAAATACAGCCATACATGTTCCCCACAGAAACAATCATATATCAATTTATTCTAAAGTTATTGAGGAAATTGCCTTTGGAACAATTGATTATATTTGATTGATAGAGAAGTTAAAATAGGCAGGTAATTGACCAGGCTTTGTTTTCAAGTAGGAAATTGCTGCAGCCTTCTCCCATGTCACCGGAGTGTGTACCGGGTGTGTCTGAGGTGTGGCAAGGTGTGTCTAAAGTGTCTAGTCGACCCTTCTAAGGCCACTCAAAAAAAAGGTTTCTAATCCCCCTCATCACCAAGGACTGAAAATATGACGACTGAGACTTTTCCATTTTTTTTACTTCGCAAGCTGAAAAGTATAGGATAATGTGTAGGATTGACTGTGTTAATGCGAGTATTATGGCGGGAAGAGGACTACACCAGGGGGCGCTCCGCCGGTTACCTAGGACGCGCTTCCCTGACGACGCTGTGTTGACTGTTTACTCCCCACAGCGGCGCCGACCCTACTGGAATTTTTTTTGTATAATTATCGTTACAAATTCCATTAGTAATAAAGGCTGGGGACCAAGCCACCAGCCGGTCGATATTTATGACCCAAACAGGCTTGCTGGTTCATAGTGATCATTATCACCTCAGGATTATTATTATTAATATTGAGACATTTATAGATAGGTATCTTCTAGGAAATAATGATAATGTTTTTTTGCGACAAAGGTTAACATGTCAGTAGTTAAGAATTTATTGATCTTTAAAAGTGGGGACATGTATGTTATTTCAATCCGACTGCATCACCGGCAGTATCAACTTTAATTTGATACCAAATTTGCCAATATTTGTCCATTTGTATCATGGTTTTCATCAAAAGATCTCCTCAAAACCTGATTTTGATGATATGAGACATGCATGGTCTTGGCGTTGTTGGTCTGCAGATCTCATCATGTAATGAACAACAAATAAATGTACAATATCCTTAGAAAACTGTATTGGTGAGAATTGACTAATACTAGCATTTACATAACCATGTATACATATCTTTCAAATGAGTGGAACCAGACACTCTTGCAGACACTACACTATGCGTGTTAACTATGTCTGTTGGTCTGACATGTTGTACACCCCCGCCGCCTGGTGGTTATACTTAATGAATACCCTGTATAGCTGATCTCACATCAAAGAGGGCACTAAGTGACACGTAATTAGTTCTGTCTCTGCTAATCCACTCCATCTGAGGAGACACGGCATCTGGTTTAGACGTGAGTTAAGTGCTCTTGTGTTGATACTCAATTTACTGTACATTCTATATAAAGACTTCATAATTGTTTTATGTCCGGTATCTATATCATATCCTAGAACGCATATATATAGTGAACAAATGCAACTGATAAAAGCACATGTCTCGTTTTCTTACATTTCCCCAGATTTGGTGGAAATATTTCTCTTTTTGGATCAATTGTATGTCCTGTTTTAAATATTCCATGATACCACCTATAACTTTCGAAATGTCAAACAATAGTGTTCCTAGATATTTGAATGCCCATCTATGATTCTCCTTCAATATATGAATGTCCATTTATGTTTCTCCTTCAATTCAAACCCTCCCCTCCTCTGCTAGACGCTACGAGTGGTAGATTCAATCAGAAGTTATTCACATCTCATCCGATTCATCCCTTTTCCACCAACCTATCTTATTAATTGTCTAGAGGGGGGGCTCAAACCTGGCCAACCTGGAGTGACTATCTGTTTCTCGCGCGCAAAGCGCACCAGGTACTCCAAAATCTCTTTATCTCTTTTATTCTCTTTTCTTTTCTCTTCTTCCTCTTTTTTTTGGGGGGGGGGCAAGGCCCGTCGCCCCCCCCCCCTTGATCCGCAAATGTATATACCAGAATAAATGAAGCACTAAGCAGTGCCACAGGTGCACAACAACCTTTTATAAATAAATAGCTTAGACTAAGTGGTTGTTATTCATGTTACCTGTGTGTTCCTGGGAGGCATTCTTTCTAGCCTCTGCCCGTTGACCTGTTAACCCTGTTGGTCAGGTTCCTTTCTTAAAACAAACATGGCTGATTTATGTATATGTCACCCAGATTGTTCATGCATCTATTTAGTTTTAGGGATTGTTTTGTACTGAAATATTTTCAACTTCCAATTCTGTCTCATCTAGGCAATTGCATCAGATCCAATATTTGAAGATCATTGTTTGGTTATTACTATTTCTGATGACCTATCTAAAGGACTTCATGAAACCAGGGTGAAGATATTTTCTGAGAGATGAGGAATCTAAGCTGATCTGACCTTTTCTCATCTCCCTGAATTTCTAGGTCGGGCAGAGTGGAGGAATGGCCTTTCTGCCTTGATAAGGACATGAGCTTCTCATTGTAACAAGTGACTGAAGGAGCAGCTCACGTTACTTGCTGTTTGGTAACTTATGACAAATTGTTTCAATTGTTGGTGACTTCCTGTTAAATGTCATCTATGATTGGAATAGGACAACAGGAAGCAAAGCAGTGTGGCACAGTCTGAGTAAAGCAAGTCGTCCAAATCCGAAGATACAAATATATTGGTGATTCTGTAGAATGAATATATATAGGATATAAAAGGAAAGCAACATTAATCAATCTGTTTATTCAATTTACTTGGTGTTCCTTCTGGAGTTATTCACATAGTTTTCAACGAGTGCATGGTCCCATGCTTTTTGACTATATTGAATTTATCATTGAATGCTGTTTTTATTTTGTGCTTATCAAGATAATACAAACAGAGTTGAAAAACTGTAAAGCTACCGTAAAACCCTTATTCGGCGTTTTTATTTTCTATAAGCCGAATTTTTTTTCTGTAGTTAGGGTTTCGGCTTATAGGTGGGGTATTGATACATTAGAATAAAGAGAAAACGATTTTTAAAGCTATCTTATATAGGACGAATTTTTGGGGGTTCGGCTTATGGGTGGGGTCGTCCTATATGTGGGATTTTACGGTAACTTAGGATTAGTTTTTTGTTAGAACAGATGATGCTTTTCCTGCTTTTTGTTTTGTTATATCACTAAGGTATAGCTGCGTACTATTCTTAATGTCTTAATCTGATCTCTTATGCTCGGTTTGAATTCATGGTTAGTTATGCCTATGTTTAGTAGCTGCAAATCAGATCGACACAAGTCTCTGTTTGCAACCAATCATTTCTCATATCAAGTGTTTTCTTTAATTATGTAGGCCTAACCTGTGACATGCCAAAAAGGCAAATTCAATCTACCTCAGGTCATTCGATCTAGGAAATACAGGAAAGGCATAGCCCTTAATAGTTGCAGTTCCAGAGGGATAGAAACTAATCTGCTAATGGTTGCATTTCTGTCTCGCTATAAGTTGACACCACACTCAGACACCTTTTAACCTCTAAGTGGCATGTGAGTGCTAATATCTGAGACACGTTTCTGATATCAAATACAACCTTTCGAGGTGTTTTCCTGGCATTGTTTGAGGGCTTGACTGGATAACTACTAGCAAATGGTCTAATGACATAACTCCTGCTTTGGTTCTTTGATTTGAGGTGGTAAACTACCCTGGCCTTTTTCAACCTTTTCCACAGACTTTTTAAAAATCTTACAGTGGTTCACTTCAAAGCTCATTTTGATATAGGACTAATCGTGTGGGAACCATTCTGAGTGGTGAAGCATGAATCATAAACAGGCTTTATATTGCTCTTGATTTCAATTTGTGTATGTCTCTTCCTTTGAATTCAGATTTGATATCAGGACCATCAACTAAGACATAAGAGGGCACTGAGAGAATTATACCAGAGAAAATACCAATTGTACCTCTGCTACTGTATGTCCAGATAATTATCTCAAGGACCAATAAGAGCCAAAGTGGGAATTGGATAGGTATCTGCTGCCTCAAAGAATAGTAAGAAAAACTCCCCAGTAGAGGGAAGGGGACTGAAAAGCAAAATGCATTCCATGTAAAGGGGAATAATCAATGTGAGGCCTGGGGGCATGGGGAAGGCCTGCACATTGTTGTGCCCTCATGGGTCATATTAAAAGGTGGTGTGTGTGTGAGGGGAATGGGGGATGATAGTCAGATTAAGCGCATTGATTTCCACTTGGAAAGAATTATTCAGGAGTAAGATGAATTTTACGATATTTAGGAAATAGATAACCACATCTTGGTAATATTTTATCTAATTTAATTCGGAAATATTGGATAAGAGTACTTAATACAGATGACATCAGTGGTTAAGTAAAAATGTTATAAATTCTTAAACCCATTAGTGTCACATCACAATTTTGAACCAAGCTGTTTACATTAATGTATAGACATTTTGCGCGGAAGAAACCCCAGAATATATGTCTTGGTGATAGTCCTTCAGTCTATTAACTATTATGGTGTATTGCATGCTGTAGTACGCTCTGTACTAAAGGATATGTAATAATGTTGTGAACCTATTTACCATATTGATTTTCCATCTCAGCTACTAATCCTATAAACCCCCAGATGCATGGACTGTTTCTAGCATGGTTCATCACAGTCCAGTGGCCATATAGGCAGTGCACTGTGTAGCTTAAGGTCTTAGGGAGTTATAAAAAGTGCAGAGTGATTATTTCGTAGAAGGGTGGTTTGCTGAAGTTCAGAAAAGATGATCTACCCTGTCAAGTATAGCGGGCTACTTAATGCTGATATTCTTCATGGTGATTACTAAGTGTCGTGGTGACATAACAAGTGCACTCTTGACTATGGAGGGCATGGGACGTGCTGAGCGATTATCTTGTGGTCTTGTGTACAACCGTGATATGCAGTAACTAACGTGATCTGCAGTAATGCAGATAACAGTAGACTATCCAAACGTGATACGCATCAAATCAACGTGATCTGCATCAATCTTGCTGCCATTAGCTTTATGAATGTATGGCTGGGCATTGCCCTATCCAAAATCCCAATAAGTTCATAGTTTCCAAGATATCTCTATCTAATCAGTATATTCAGGATTATTTTAGAATTATCGTGACATGGAGTAGGAATAGTGCCCATAATAAACAACCATTGCCCATTATAAGAGCTGAGTGCTGTGAAACAACCCCAGGTACTTCCTTTATGCCGCATTTGTTCCTCTGCATAATGTCCATAATGTAATGCAGAGTTATATTGATGCAGATAAAAGCCTTTTCCAACTGATATATTGATGCAGATCACGTTGATTTGATGCAGATCACGGTTGGATGGTCTACCGTTATCTGCACTACTGCAGATCACGTTAGTTACTGCAGATCACGGTTGTACATCTGGTGATTAAGTTCAGGACATATGGCTCACCATCTACTGTAGCAAGTGTCACGGTGTACTAAATGAACTATTTTCAATGGTTATCACAACTTCAGTACAATCTATATTTTGATATGTCAAAATAAAGGAATTTTGCCTTTGAAAATGGAAAAAAAGGAATGCTCACATACGAGCAATTATTTGCATATAGACAATCCACCACTTTTACCGCTCCTGTTCTATGCCACCCTCCACCCTCCACCCTCCACCCTCCACCCTCCACCCTCCACCCTCCACCCTCCACCCTCCACCCTCCACCCACCACCCTCCACCCTCCACCCTCCACCCTCCACCCTCCCCTGATACCATGACACCATTCCTATGCTCCCAAATTTATTCATCATACATTTCCCAAATTCATTCATCATACATTTAGGTAATTTAGAACTCTGACCGGTTGCCTAGCTTTAAGGATGAGATATGAGACCAAGGTGGACGGTTTGAAAATGTGCTATAAGTGTTGGAAGGGAACCTCTGGTCAAAGAGGAGAAATGGGGATCAGGTGGAGGAGGGAGTGGCTCATCTCTGTCTCCCATTGAACATGTTCACTTAACTGGTCCCAGGGTCGGCGTGCTGAAACTAAGTGGTACAAGGCCCTTCACACTGACGGAAGTGAAACCCACCAGCAATCAGCCCATTGGACGGTAACCAGTACAAGACATAGGACATGAACAGGCTCCTGTTGGGGACAGTTTCAGAGAGGGGTCAGTCTCTGTCACACTACCTGGGATACAACCTACATAGATACCTTTTCTATAGCACTCATATGATGGCCATCTAATGGCACGGACTATTGTTGCACCAACAGCCTATCTTAAATAGTACTGCAGTTCTGTGAAATATGCTGAGAAACTTTAGTTGAGCAGGATGGAAGTAAGGCCTAGATGGAAAGTTGTTACCGAGTAATTGTATCTTAGACCTGCCTTGATTTCTTACTTTGTATTTATTGATCCTAAAGAAGACATATATTAAACAAATTATAGTGATGTAAATCCTCCTTATGAAACCTCGAAAAACGTACTGTTGTTACTTACCATGGGCAGATCAATAATTGTTGGGAATGACTTGGCCATTCTGCACTATTGAACATCTAGCCAAGCAGGAAAACTCAATCTCACCTGAAAAAGAAACAATAGGCGAAAATGAGTGTTCACTATAAGAAACTGACATACCGCTAGAGGTGGTGTATTATTTTTCATGGAATACGGCAGAGCTATCGGTTAAAACAAGGAAAGCCCGACGTTTAACACATGGGCCCTGTGAGCAGACTCTTGATCCTTTGTCTATTTACTTATATTGTACATATTTCTTGGATCAAAATAAAGGTTTACACATATTCAATATTTGGTATGTTATGGTGCGTTGTACACTCCGCAGAACACTTTTAAGCTTATTTAGTTGATTTCCTAGGACAGCAGCTCACGGCATAAAGGCACAACAACAATGAAAGACCATGACAACACATTGCTTTACTTCTTTATTCTCCAAATTTGTCATGGGTTGAAAAACATAATGAGTATTACACGTTTACACATATTTGTATCAAGTATACAAAAGTAAATAACCTATCATATTTGTAAATATGCCCAAGCTTAAGGCCCTAGATGCTGGAGATCAGTGAACCTGACTCCACCCCTATAGCTGTCCAAGATGGCTGCCCTAGATGTTGGATATCTATCAGAGCCTATTCAATAATGCATATCTAACGACTTCCCCATGGAAAATGCGGAAGGTGAACTGCTGCTGAAAAAGCGAACTGACTATCTTTATGGTGTATATTTTGGCTATGTGTACACCATGTACTCATAGCTTGTAAGGAAAGGCATAAGTATGAACGTGGCATCTTTTATTTCCTAGTTAATACTTGTTTTACTGATTTCCATAGTAGTTTTAGTTTCACTTTCATGGAGATCAGAGAGAATGGTGATGAGATTTAGATAACACCCAAAATAAACACAAAAGCTTTTGTGGGTTGGTAGGGCATAGGGACTGTGTAATAGATAAGCCATTTGGACAGCTAGTCTTAATACACATTTTTACCCTCCAACTCCTCTAAAGAAGAATGCAATATTTCATCCATCCAGTAGTTGGGCAGGGATTATGTTAAATATTGATTCAATATTCTTCGGTATATTTTCCAAGTCGACTCTCTCTCTCCTTCTTCTGCTTCACTCCCTAGCTCCTTGTCTATTTAGATACCCTTCTATTCTGGTTGACTTTCACTCTATTGCTTGCTGCCCCACCCCCTACAATCCCTCTCTGCTGCATTCTCTACTATACCTCTGTACTATCAAATCCTTCCATTGCCTTGGTCAGTCTCTCCCTAAGGGTTTCTCAACAGGAGCACCAACAATCAGTCACTAGGACGTTGACCTATGACCTATTCCATGTGTCCTCCCAACAGCACAAGCTGAATACAGCCTCTGTGAACACTCAGTACAGGTGTACCATGACACCTTACTTGCTGTAGCTGCAGTCACTGCCCTACCCTCTATTCCAAGTAAAGGGTTTACATTATAAAGGAGCTCAAATACCCACCATCTACTTAATGTAAAAGACAAAGGTGATGGTCATATACGTGTGTTGCTAGTCGCTACCAGTTCCTCACTATTGGTATAGCACTACCACATTATGAGGGAATAACGATTTATAGCCTGATGGGTGAGGTGGTGTACAGGAAGGAGGGGTCCTACTTTGCTAAAGAGGAGTTCTATGGGAGAAAAGCTTGTAACTGTGAGACCAAGATTCAAAACAAATGCTCTACAGGGATTTAATTGGTGATGTGCTATTTCTCTAAATTGATATTCAATTTGGCAATTAAACTGCTAAAACTCATTACTAGGGGGTTCAAGATGTGTCAAAAGAAAACCCGATCCCTTCCCGACAACCACCTAAGACTTTATTCACTTTACCCTTCAGAATGTTGTCAAGGATATGATGTGGAAGACCCAGTGGATGGTTCACGCCTACAGAAAGTTTAACACCCAACTCTTGTTGTCAGTATTGGTAAAGTCATACCCAGGGCCATTGCTAACAATGTTGGACTTTACTAGTAGTAGAGCCTGGATTGGTAGTAATGTCGGGGCATGGAGGCAACCATCAGGCCAGCAGTATTGAACCACATCTACAGTCTCACATCTGTTTACTGGTAGAGGACAAATCTGACATGAATTTCAAAGCTACAAGCAAAGTGGCCTCCCGAACAACTTCATAAAGACAAGTATTGAATAAGAGTCTGAAGAAACCCTTTTTTGAAAAGGACATAATTATGTGATCCTGGGTTTTATAACTTTCCCTGCAGCACTGTATTGCATGCTTAGAAACCATTGACCTTGTTACAGGGTAGCCATGAGGCTTGTCACCCTCTCCTGATAAGCTGCATGTGAGTGGTTCCTGCAGGAACAGAACATGAAGCCTCATTGTAACAAGGTGTGACCACTCTCCTACACTAACCAACTATAAATAAACGATGTCATGTTATAATGCCTATTTATATTAGTTGTGGTGCTACCTAATGTCACCTGAGACATTTAGGGTTTTATTGATCAGATGATTTCCATGAATAAATAAATGATTACCTCAATATATTTCACATGAAGCTTTTATTGTCTATATATCATTCAACAGGGATTTGTGACTTCCAAACTGCACAATCAGGGCAGAACACAATGGGAATGAAAGATTAGTTACAACACAGAGATGGGGCAGTGTATTTGATATCTTATCACGCCACTTTTAGGGTGTGGTCACTGCTACTATAGCTTGGTAGATGGTTTAGAATACAGGATTTGGAGGGAAGGAGCTTGGTGAATCTCGTCATGAAGTTTAAGGAGGTGGATGAAGGTTTAGTGGTGTTTGATTTACAGTAATAAACCCTGCATCTAAGGCAAGTAATGGAAAAATCCCATATACGATTGGGTCTTCAAAGCATGCCACTCACCTTGGTTTTACACGTTAAAACCAGAGGTCACAACAGCACAGGACAGCTTCAGGAGATACTCGGGCGTGTCGCCTGATCTACTAGCCTTTCCATAAACTTATGGGCTCAGAGTATGCTCTATATCATTTCTGCTTACACATGATGTATACCAAGATTCAGTAAAAGGTTATTGGGATCCCAAGTACTCAACCTACTTTTTAATCTTCTTTCTTTTCTATCATTTTCTTTTTTATTTCTACTTGTTAGAGAACAGCTGGCAGTGGCACCTTGTTTTATAACCCCGTATACCAAATAATGAGAAACAGGATACTAGGCCACAGGTGGAAAGTAATTGGAATATATACGGGTTATATATAACTTAGACTAAGTGCTAGTCATTGATGCTTTGCCCACGCGCGTAAACAGAGCACCAGGCACATCATCAGTCCAGTCGTGTAGGTAAGACAGCATATGTCACTCTGGTCACTACACTGGCCAGCTGTGCATCCATATCTGCGGTACCTTGCTCTCCACAAAGCTGTAGGTATATAGGCCATCCCGCAACGATGTTGACACAAAGGAGGGGGGGGGGTAAAAGTGGGTCTACCTCCAGTCTAATGTAGTATTGTGTTTCCTGAATCCCAGCTGCATTATTTATAATCCATAATTAGGAGTTTATGACATTCTAATGCATCCAAATGCATGTACTTTTTATGAAAATCTGATGCTCAAAGGAGAGGGGGCTTCTTGTTGTGGACCCTGTTCCTAAAATTAGGAACACTGGATTCCCCCCTGAGGCGTAGATACCCTTCTGGCCCGTGATGTTACCTGTATGTTCCTGGTAGGTAATTCAGCACCTTCTCCTGTTGGATCAAGTGTCCTATCTTGAACATTGCCAAGTATAGCATAATCAACCAGCGTGGACATACGTGGTACTCAGATTGGTCCTGTACCTCTTTGTAGGCATTCCTGTGTTCTGATGCCTTTCCAAATTTCAACCCTTTCTCAGCTAGGCAATTTAATTGGTCAGATTAATTGGTCAATAAGAAAATTTGGTTCTGTCCTCTGTAGCCTCTTCTTGAGATATTTCATTCCATGAACTGAAATCAGAGGAATGGGTGTTTACTCCAGCACTACTCCTTCAAAACTGAACCAGGTAAGTCCTTTCCGCCCTGACATGGACTAATTAGGTCAGCTGACTCCAACATTATGTCAGGGACATTTTGATTGGCTAATGTCAGTATGCAGGCCACATCCTGGCATTTTTATTTGTATACTTTTAGGAAAAATAACTGATTAATTTCCAAAAATAAATTTCTTAGGTGTGGATCCAACATGGTTCCTATTCCAATAACTTGGATCCTAAAGTGTTTGTCATTTATGAAGAATGACAGCCAGTCAACAATCACTACATAGTTGAGTATGATTTCTGAGGAGTTTCAGCTGTTCACAACCTCAGCAGGTGTATTCCAGAGTAATCATTTCAGACTAAATGCCATATTTAGACAATTTTGTATTCATTCTTTGATAAATATTTATATCAAATACTCACATTTTAGCCTAGTGAGTGTTTTAATATGTCATGACTTTGTTAGTTGTCAGGGGAGGGGACACCTGTCTTAGGTGGGCTGAATTGTATAACCGTTTAAATGCAAAAAGAATAGGATGTATAATTACTAATTAATATTCAGAAGAATCATCTTACCAGAGATGTACTATTCAAATATCAACAGCAATAGTTGTGAGACAGGAGGCCTCTTCCCAATTCAGTAATTTTCCCTTCTATATAATAGATAGTGGTAAAGTGCTGTATTAACTGATATGTGCAAGACAGTTCAGTTACAACACCTGGGCTCAAATCAGGTTAATTGCCACTTGAGTAACTCATTGGGTTTAGTATGATTGGAGACTCATGATCAATTAGGTGATCTGGCAGATGCTAAGACCAGCACAGCTCATTAGAAGGGTATAGATTCCGGGACATTTCAGAATAAGTAGTCTTATTGAACTAGTATATTTCATGATGAATCAGTTATGATGTCAGTGTTCATAACTGCCTCCGCAGAATTTTCCCTATTATTGTCCGCGAGGTTAGAATGGACTGAATATTAATTGGAACGTTAGTTCCAAAGGACAGAACAGAACAGGACAGGGGTGAAATGTAACTATGGACCGCATAGTTTCCTCTGGATAAAAGAGTTGCACAGCTGTTTATGTTCCCTGCCCGATTGCAGCTCAGCACATGCATTGATACTGACATGTTGTTCTTTTTGAAAATACAAATGGGGACATGCAACTAGGCGTTATGCCATGGATTGGAATGAAAGAAAAATAATCTGCTCATGTTTACATTTCTGTCTCGTTATTATTTGACACTAAACCCAGACACCATTTAACCTCTGCAAACCGATGGCAGTGGCATGTGAGTGCTTAAAATCTGATACATGTTTCTGGTATCAAATACGACAATTCTAAATGGTTTTCCTGCATGCCAGAGGGTTTCCTGTGTTTTAGATTGTTATGGCTAGTGGCAAGTTCATCAGGGGTCAGATCAGTAATAATAATACTTCATCCCATGCCATTTAACTTAACATCAAAGACTCAGTTTAAAAATACCCTTATGTCTCTCGTGATTAACTTTGTTTTTCCTTCCTGGTATGTTTCTTGTCCACTACCAATGTGCATTCCTGGTGTAGGCCTGTGGTGCATTATGGGAACCATGGCATGGTATCTGGGCATTGCAGGAACCATGGTATGGACATAGACAAACTCAGTAGCAATATATCCTACAGCAGAGAGTCAGTCTCCAAAGATGTCTGTATTAACACATGCAGTGCGTACTAAGGGCTGCAATGCCATCGTATATGAGATACCAAATCTACATAGTATAATTTCCAGGAGGAAACTAGTACCATGAAAATCCTCAGGACTTTGCATGATCTTTCCCGATCAGACTATGTCTACACATGTGAGGTCTTTATTGAATAACTCACTATACCAAATGTTCTAGTGACACAATTTCTCCTTTGGTTCTTTGACCACAAAGACCAATGCCAAATCTTTATGTGCAGAAATCCTTTCAATTTTGTGGTGGTTCACTCCAGACAAATTAATACAAGACAAATCAATAGGAATCATAAGGCCATATAGATGACATCCTGAGTGAAAAGGCATTATTACAATTATTTCAATTTGTATATATGTTCATTTGAATTCGGATTCGATAACTGAGCAAATGTAATAAATATAACAGATTAATTTGTATTGATTCCTTGATATTGATTTTCAACAATAACAATAGAACATACTGGATCAAATTAATAAACTGCTTCAGAATTATTCAATGAGAGTTGAGAGGATACTGAGTGAATATAATCCAGGCGGATTCCGATTCTATCTCTGCTTATTTCTGCCCAGACACTGTAAGGATCAATGCGACAAAAGTAAAGAGCGTAAAGGGATCTTCTAACTCAAATGGTCATGGGAGGGGAGGAAAAAAGTCCCTAGCAGGGTGTAGGGGACTGGAAAACAAAATGCATTCCATGTAAAAGGGAATAATCAATGTGAGGCCTGAAGACATGAGGGGTGGAACCGCATGTTGTGGTGCCCTCATGGGTCATATTGGGGAGTCGTGTGTGGAAGGGGAATGGAGGGGGCTATAGCAAAACATCACATCACATAGGTAGGCACAGTCCAACTCAATGGCAAATTACTACTATACTATAGTCACTCTCGTTAGTCCAACTACTAGGGTGGGGAGATTCTCTGTACGCATTTGCTGTGTGGCTAATTTACATCGATTGGATATCTATGGAGAAAATGTTCATATTCAACCATTTGGGTTGCACTCTGCTTGTTTACGGTCAAACCATTGCTGTTATTGAGAGGTGTTTTTTTGCAACGTTCAATGTGTATGCATATACAATGGCTGATGGCCCAGCAAACTGGGATGAGGCTATGGCATGCTAGTGCCAGCTAGGGCGAACTACTTTTGTGTCTAGCTCAAGGGGTGAGGTAGTGTGAGCTTTGGGTGAGGTGCGCGCCCTAGCCCTTCCACATACCCACCGAATCCCATCCAGTGGCTAGCTGGTGGTGGGGGAACTTGGGTGAGAGGTGGGTAAGGGCTTGTATAACGTGTGGGGTTGTCCTTGTACCCTAAAGTTCCAGGGTTCATGACTTGCCATGTCAACCTACCCAACATTTTTTCTTCATAAAAATAGAAAATTGAAGAAAATATGGTGGGAAGGTTGACATGGCCGAGTCACAAACCCTGGACCTTTGGGATACAAGGCGACTGTGGTGACCACTAGACTACCATGTGGGTACGAGGTTGTGATATCTAAGGAACCTATATGTATTGTACACTTTTGTTCCTAGCATTGCCATAACACAAGCTTGCATCTTGTTCTAGCCCTATCTAACTCTCATCCATGTTGCCACTGTGTGGCACTGTGGAAGATTTGTGACAGGAGCGTGCAGTAGCATAATGAAGGCCCCTTATGCAGCTGAGTCATGCAACTGTGGTGCGAGTTCTCCTAGTTGCCCCTTGTTTTAAGAACAATAGACCATTGAGATGTATTTCGTGCACAATTGTAAAGCTAGTCTGTAAAAATAGACGATTAAAGATAAAATGGTGGGTAGGTTGACATGGCCTAGTCTTGAACCCTGGACCTTTCACATACAAACAGACAGTGATGACCACTATACTATCGGATCTGTGTTGGGTGGCCATATAAAGGAACCTCTATTTATCCACCAATGCAATACACAACCTACTACTAACGACTGGTGTGCATGCTTGGGTGACTTTGGGTAAGGTTGTGTGTCAGCACACAGACAAGAGGGTCACCCTCAGTGTGGGTTTGGGCAGAGGAGGCTATAGGCACAAGGCTTGCCCAGTCTAGCACATAGGGTGAGCTTCTTCACACAGGGCTCACCCTACCTTGCTCTATGGGCATGCTCGCACTAGTCTTGCCCTTACTCGTGATCACCCCAGTTTCCTGGGGTCACTAATCCCAGAAGATGTGTGAAATGGTTCTTCAATGGACTAACCGGCAGTGGTCATCTTGTAAACTTATTGCAAGCTAGACAGAGTTGGTGATGCTTGTACTAAAAGTTATGAATATAATAATTTTGTGATCCTGTGGCCATATTGATTCCTCATCGATCTACTAATCCTATTTATAAAGCAACACATGTGTTGACTGTTGATAGCTTGGCTATTTACAGTCCGGTGGTTATTTTGGCTGTATCCTTTGATTGGGAGTTATGAAAGTTATGAAAATGATTATTGAGTGATCATTTTGTAGTAGGGTAGTTTACTGATTTTCAGTAAAAGAGCAGTGCAAAGTGCAAAACAGGAATAGGACGCTGTTGGTGACAGTTTGAAATGGGGTCTTTCATTCATGATCAGTTGTAACAGAAAGGGGGCACACTATTCCGGTTACCCTCGATTTGGCATCATTAAAGGTCTGTATGGTTACATATTACATACATTGTGGGTGTGGAATTCCCTTGTTTTAGCAACAGGCAATCATATAATGGTAAAGGACTTTTTACAGATCTTTTGAGTAGTTGTTGAAATCTACGCTTGGCGTACATAAAATAATATTAAACATAATTGTGATGTAGATCATCTTCCTGGACCCTTAACATGATAAACCTACCCTTGCTGTGTGCAGGAATAACTTGGACATTCACCAATATCGAACATAGATCTAATTTAGTAGGAGATCTCAAGCTCACCTGTTACAGAAAACACAAGAAGAAACTAAATATTCACTCTGAATATTTAACCATAATTGTGTTAGAGTTTACTCCATGATGACATCAATGCCCAAGTATATAACCATTAGGCTCAAATAAGGGTTATTGTGTTTCTTTGGTTTCAGACACAGAAGCATATCTACAGACTGGTTTATACATGTTTGTTCAAATTTGCAATAGTCATGTGATCTTTATACTTGGCATATTTGTCCTGAGGCCATAGTGCAAGAGACCAGATGCTGGAGGTCAGTAAATGTGATCCGACCTAACCCTTATAGCTTCTAACATGCCCCCCCCCCCCCATGTGTTAGATATCAATCACCGTCTGTTCAATAATGTACATCTAAAGAGAAACCTGAAGCAGGCCTAAAAGGTAAATTGCTGCTAAAATTGGCTCACTAATATTTTGGGTAGCATCTTTTGGTTTAGTGATTCCAACTACGGTACACTGTATACGTGAGATGTACATCATATAAAGCTCTTTCAATGGTGTGTCCAAACACATTTAAACTTTATTCAAACACCATTTGAACTAAAGTTCCTGAACTGTGAATAAATCTATAATTGTTTCCTATCTGTTTTCCATTTCAAAACGTTCAAATACAGATGTGAGCAATAAAATATAATCTAACTCCAAAGGTATTGTTGAATAGTAGATATGTCTCAAGGGTTTAGCAGCTGAATTAAACTGCACTGACTACCACACCTGTGCATCATGTACTTCAGTAACACCACCTCCTGTCACTTGGGTGGTTGAGGCTGTGTGATTGACAGGACTGAAGAGTTTGGATGCAAAACGACATAAGCGCCAAAATACAAAAACGGGAAAAAACTGGTTATAGCCATGGCCTAGGGCAAGATAAAAAAAATTGTGGACAATTTTTCTTAAAATATGTCCTCAAATAGTAGATACAGCCTGCCTAAAATGCAGTTTTTTTGCAAAACAACATAAATCCAAAAGCGTTTTTTTTGCAAAACGACACAAATCCATCTTACTATACATTGTTTCTGCATGTATGGCTCTCAATTCCTGCATGTGAAATGTCTTTAATAAACATCATTACATATGATGTTGCTCTCTACTGCTAAAAGTATTATCTCAAAGCGAAATGAGCACTCTTACTTCAAAGAAATGTGAAAAATGGACACAAAGTGACATTTTATGATCATGTGGATTTATGTCGTTTGGCAAAAAAAACTTTTTTGGGGATTTATGTCGTTTTGCAAAAAAACATAATTGGGCATAATTTATATCAAAGAAATATGATGCAAAGATCTTTAATGATCACATGTTGGTGTTTCATTGATGTCCTACTCAAACCAAAAACATTAAAAAATAAATTTAAAAAATGCCTGGTACCAATTTAGGGGTAAATACAGAAAAACCACTTTTGGATTTATGTAGTTTTGCAAAAAAACTGAAAAATCACATTTAATCAGCTATTTTCTCTTTCAATAATAATCAAGGATTTCAAAAATCGATTTCTAGATATTTTATTTATTGCCCATTAATAATTAGTGATTGAAGAAAATATTTTCTATTCACCATTTCTTCAAAATTAGAAATGTGCTGTTATCTCAAAACTCTCAAAATGGATTTATGTCGTTTTGCATCCAAACTCTTCACTGGTGCTCTGTGTTGTTTATGGGGGGCTACAGTCTGACTATAGGCCTCGGCAGCAAGAGTTACGGCTTTAAGCTATTAGATTTGCCAAGTCAGCATACAGTGATTAGAGACTTTGTTAAAGCTAATAGGATTCTTCTTGTCTTTGATTCAAATTTACCAAGTATAGACATTTAACTTTATAAGCCTTGATATAATCATACCACTGTCCTGGGTACATTTGAAGGTACATAAACATTGTATCAGGTATAGTTCTACATCTTGGAATAGCCTTCATAGTCTTAAATTGTTCCTCTTTCTTGACCAAGATCAGTCATCCTGTCTGAGCTCCTACATAAGGCAGTGAGTGCCTGCCTACTTCCTCTCCACATCTACTTCACTCTCTTTTGTTTGCCATGTCTAGGACAGAGGCTTGAGGTACTGAAAGGCATCAATCTGTCCCTGATCCTCCTCCCCAGGAAGACTTGATCTCCTTAAGTCCTGTCAGGGGTCCAGGCAGCAGAGGAGGCCATTCAATCACCAGGTGATACCACTGGGTTATGTGTCAGGGTCTGGAGGCACCAGCAGCTTGCTCGAATTCCTTACTTGATTATATCAACTGCTATTCTATGTTATTTCTTCAGTAATTTGTGAATGATAACATAAATTCGACATACTGTATCCAGATTCCACATAGCTCCCTGGTTAGAACAGGACAGGATGATACTAATTTTCTAGGCCTTATCTATTAGCCTTGATTGATAAGTTCTGGCCGGCTCCTCAAGTTATTAAAAAAGTATCAACGTTAACTGTTTGAACTCATTTCAGTCATTTAACTGAGGGGGAATGTTAACAGGTATGTCTGATATACATTTGGCATGTAAGATGAGGAAGACAATGCCATGATCATTATCCATGATCATCTTGGCATAGTCTTAACACTCATAGTTATAACTCATCTTCAAAATATATCATAGTCATTCATCATACTTTTCTTATATCGTGACCATTGAGATACATGGCATGATAATTATAAGCTGCTATTTGATTAGACAAAGACAAGGTAGCTAAATGGGCAGCTGACCATGTTGTTTACAGGTAGCGCACCTTGCAGATCGTGCTGAATAGGAACATCAATCATGCAGGAGAACTTAGTTACTGGGATATCATTGATCTTCCAGCTGAGCAAACCTAGCCAATTAAAAGTTATGCTACTTGGTTGGATGGGGCCTTTGATCACTTGTCAATACGGTGTGGTCTGATCTTAAGAATTAGTACATGTAACATAGTTTTGTAAGCCATCAGGTGGTCAGCTGTGTTTCATATTAGATCCATGATAAGGAATTCAAGTGACACATGCTACCAACAAATCACCATAACGTTTTCTAGGTTGCTCTAAATGCAAACCATTCTCATTTTCTCTGACACATGTCTGTCTCTTTCGCATCCCTGTCACTCCCCGACCATAGCTCTTTTTCTCTCTTATTGTATCTTGGTCTTTTCTTTTCTTCTTTGACTTCCCCTCTCTTGCTCACTTTCGACACGCTATATCTGTGTTTCCTCTGTATCTGCTTCTGTCTCTACTCCAGCGCTATCATACCTTACAATTTGCCAGTCCCTGTCTAATGGTACCATAAAAGGAGCACTAGCAAAGAGGACACTAGGCATTTGACCTTTGTCCTATTCTATGTGCTCTCTCTCTCTCTCTACAGCACCAGAATACAGTCTCCCTAAGGACCCATTACAGAGGCTAGCATCCATATCCATCTACCATAACACCTTGTTTTAGTCCCAGTCACTACCCTGCCCTCTATAAAGGTTTATAAATGAACTCTTCATGCCCACCATCCACTGAGCTCTATACAACCTATTGGGCCATACATTTCCTATATATAAATTTGACTGTATACAGGCAAGTTGATGGTGGACATTACAGACAGAGACGATTGTTACAGGCCTATACATGACTTGTGTTTCCAGTCGCAACATCGCATAACTCTACCTGTCTGTACAGATACAGCCACCTACATCTACCATAGGATCCTGATATGGCATGTTATGCCATGGAATATGATTCAGAACTAAGACTGTGCTGAGAGAGTGATGCCTCCCTTACTGTAGAATGTGTCAATGAAGCATTCCCTTCCCCTCACACCATGCTCCCAGTCTTTACACCGTAAAGCGCTGACAAGGATATCATGGTTGTAGCCACGAATGAGGCCCTGGGGGTGGTTCACACTTACAGAAGGTCTAACACCCAACTCTGTTTACTGGGACTGGAGCGATCAGAGAACACCATGTTGTCAATATTGGGGAAGCCATACCCACTGCTAACAAGGTTGTCCTTTTTGAGAACTAGAGCCTGGATTTATGTTAATACTGAGGCCTGGATGCAACCACAAATCCTATATGGATTTGAAAGCTACAAGAAATATGCCTTCCTATATAACTTTATGAAGTAATTGAAAGGATAGCTTCTCTATGCGAGGCTATAGAAATCTCAGATTTTATCCTTAGCTTTTATAACTTTCCTGAAGTACTGTATTGCATGCTTAGAACACATTGATCATGTTACAAAGTAGCCATTGGGCATTGTCACCCTATCCTGGTAAGCTGCATGGGAGCAGTTCCTGCAAGAGCAGGACGTGGCAAGTAGGCTCATTCTAAAAAGGCGTGGCCACTCGCTCAATCTATCAGACCATACAACAGCTTCATACAGGTGACAATGCCCCACTTATAGTGACAGCTAATGTGACGTGATACATTTGTGTATATGGATAGCCATTTGGCATGTTGTGTGGCCTCCGATTGACCAATCAAAGCAGGAACTATGAAACTGTGGGATCAGGTACAGCACATTGTAAATAGAGATGGAGCAGCCATTGTGTATTTGTGATGTTACAACTAACATGCCCAGGGGCTGGTCCCTGTTTTGTGGCTCTGGATGATGTAGAATTGATGAATTCACTTTTGTCAATCCATGATGGTGATTGTTTTGGAGGTGGATGAAGGCCTTTAAGTCTTTGTTCTAGGACTTCATGATTCATTTAATCTAATATCCCTGTGTGTATTATGTGGTTTCAAATGTCTCTCATGTTTATTCACCTTAAACCAGAGATCACTATGTACAGTTGTTTAGCACAGGGCAGTTGCAGTAGACAGGCAGGTGCTCTGCCTCGTCTACTATAGAGCAATATTGCTATGAGGAGGCAGGTCTTTTCATCCTTATTCCATGTCTAATAGCAGGCTCTATCAATTATGCACCAGTAAACGTGTATCATGTGGTGTGTGTAATAACTGATATCATACTTCATGGGTCTTATAACTCAAACTAGTTCTGTGAAAACAGATGGTGTTATGTGTTTATACATAGTTCACTCCATGATCTACCATGTACACATCAACTGGGTACCATGCCCGACTCATGCGGCTGACCATATAAAAGGTAAATTCCTTATTGCCTTCTTTTCCTATAACTATAGCTATAGGGATTAAAGGCAATAGGAGATTGTGTAATGATGCCATGTCTGCACAGCTAATAACTAGAATTTAAGTCAACGGAAGCAATCAACTGACCATGGTTTCGTTTGAAGTAGAACATTTGATATCCGTACAGGTCGTGTATGTAACTTGAGTGTGTATGTACCAGGTGTGTCTGAGATGTAGAAGGTTGTGGTTAAAATGTCTAGTCATCTTTAAGTGTTCTAAGTAGGGCTTCTTTTATACTACCTGATATCCCCTAGCAAAGTTTATTCTGTTTATTCTGTGAATACTTAATGAAGGTGAGTCCGTAACAGGTGGAAGGTTCTGCATTGTCAAAAGCTCAAACTCCAAACAGGTACACTATAGACCGTTAAGTGAGCTATTGTAACACGTAGGGTAAACTGGTCATGTATTATATATCCTGTGGTTACCTATTCAAAAGAGTAGAGGTTGTGTTTTACCAGTCCTATTACAGTGACAGAACAGGTACTCTATAATATATGTTGCTCCGCTAAAGTGTCTGCTTTTAAATCGCAATAGACCTTACTGCTAGGTCTTATAGATTCCAGACCTGCTATGGAACATGATATTCCATGCTGAAAATGCATGTACCGTGATACAGAGGTGGTCTGAGGCATGCACAGCATAGCGTGAGGAGGATCTGGGATCTAGATAACCTGTGTAAATATGGGTCGGTAAGGGCGGTATTATGCCTCAATCTTCATATTCATCGTTCTTCATGATGCACCAATACACCACCAGCCATTACTGCCTTGCATTAAAGCACTATGTTCTTCGTAAAGGGTTAACGTATTATTGTCAATTCCCCATGTCATTTAAAGCTGCATCGACCCCAACTGTCCTCAACCCACTTTAGTTATTCAATTGCGCACAAATGTCAACACGTGAGGTTTCAACTCTGACATTTGTTATTTTCAAATATGAAATTCCTGTTCTCAGAAAAAACAAAACTCTAATTGTTATGGTCCATAATTGATATAACAAGTTATTTGTGTGTGTTTGACTGGATAGATTCTCTCTGCTCTGCCATCTGAATGTGCATTCACAATCATTGGAACCTTACATAATAAACACAGTTTGTGCCATCTGTTATGAAAGGACTTATGCACACCAGCACTAGGAGAACAAGGAATGAGCCCACAAAGCATTGCAGCAAGTGTCATGAAGCAATGACGTGTGGAGACGGGTCCATGGACTGTCACATCAGCAAGTTTTACGTAAAGAACTATGTGGCCTGTAAGCCAGAGTCAGCAAACTCTTACTACATCTACCCTTAAGGGTTCTAACACTAGGTGACTGACTCAGGAGGTCCTATCCTGGTCTAACACCCAAACAATGGCCAGCTGTAAGTTGAGAACAGAACTCATTACCAAGCCCAGGCAAGCTGTCCCAGATACATGAAGGTGACATCTAATGAAGGTCCGCAACTACAACCCTGTCGTAGCACAATTAACATCCACTAATCCCATGTTAATCACCCTCTGATGGCCTCATGCTCCGTCCAACTAGCGTTAATGACTGTGGGAGAGGAAGCCTAGGAACTGATCGATGAAGGGGGAAGGGGCCTTGTACGTTTCCCTGTCTACACCCTAAATTAACAGTAGTTCCAGTAGTGTTGTCCCCTGTCATTTGATGCTGTTTGTACTTTCTATATATAAAATGAACTATATGAAGTAATAACCACCACACCCCGAAAGCAATCCGATGCCAGAGATGAACTGCAGACCGATTACCTGGTCGGGTTGAAAATGGGCACTCTCAGCATAATTTAGGTAGAATATCAAAAGTAGACTCTAGCCCAGGCTAAGGGTCTGGGTAATCGAGGCTGAGCAATGCCTGACAAGAGAGTATAGCATTGCTAGACTCTGGACAGAATGTGCTCCATTGCCAGACACTCTGGTATCACTGGGCTTACCTGTTCTTGAAAACAGTCATGTTGCGAGATACTAACAGAATTATAGTTTGTTGAGACTATCTCGCAGTTTTGAGACTATCTGTCAGGATTTTCAGACTATCTACTTGCAACTTTGAGACTATCTGGCCTGAGGGTTGCGAGACACTAACAAAACTATAGTATTTTGAGACTATCTTCACCCTTTCGCTGTACAGTTTACAGAGGCGTAGGAAGCAAATCTTCATAGGGGGGATGGGGGGCCCATGGGGGCCCACCCCAACCAGCTTTAAATATCAGATTTTAAGAACGATGTTGTGTATGCAGGCTTGTATTGGAATTGTGTTAGCAAGTAGTTTTGAGCCCCCTTTAATTCTGATTGGGGGGGCCAAGCAACTCTGGCCCCCCTTTTTTCTATGTGTGAGAGGTACAATTTGGGGAATGTACGTATCATATGATAGGGTCTTGGCAAATTTTTTTTGGGGGGGCAAACATATTCGGACCCCCCCTCCTCTGTGATTGGGGGGACCCGGGCCCCCCTGGCCCCCCCTTTTCCTACGCCACTGCAGTTTAGGGAGACTTTAGACATGGTATCCGTGTAAACATGGTATAGTTCAGGTGGCAAGCACTGACAAAATGGACACACGCCTCTCCACGGATATGACCATAATACCCCGTGACATGGTACCTACCGTGGTAATTCAGCATCAATTGAATAGCCGTCGGTGGAACATTTTTTATCAGTGCATTTTACCATACCCAGTAAAATATGAAATGGCGGACTCAGAGTGTGAAGTGCAGGCTATAAAAGCCCTCGCGAGCGCCACAACTGACCTGCAGTGCATAGTGGGATAGCTCAAAGTACGCATATTTGTTGCTGGTCGCTGGTCCCCAGTAAAAACACAGGACTACCAGGAACCAGTATGAAATAATAAAACATACTTTCTCAGAAGGCATTGCAACAGTGCAGGTTTTGAGTATCATTTAGGCATTGGATTAAAACCCAAAACACAATGGGAAGGGCATACAGGGGCAGGTGGTAGCATGCATCATTATAGTGAAGACTGCAACCCATTGCAACCCAGGTACAATATGATAAAATACAATAAAGGGGTGGGTGCACCACTAACAGTGAACGCCATCCTATATGTACAGCAGCATGTGCTGCTGAGACATAGTATCCAGCAGACCCTGGAACTGCAACAGAAGGTGGTTCTCTACCCAACAAACTAGTGTGATCTATATAACAGGCTGGTGTTGCATGTTGTGTGGTGATGTTCAATGATGTTATGGCGTCGCAGAAAAACGCACAATATCACAGAATACTATAGACAAACAGTAGAACAGGCGCTGCATCATCATGTAGTACGACACTTATGTGCTGGGTACTAGGCTGCAGGTGTGTATTCCCATGGTTCAGACTCGTGTATTGCATGCCAATTGCATACCCAGTACAATGGTACCAGCATCCCTACAGAAAGTGAACATATTGTTAGACACCAAAACGTTTCTGCACTGTCTGAACTCGACAAATATGAAAAACAAAGAAGGGGGGAGGGGAAAATGATAAAGGTGGGAAGACACAGACGTTGACAGACACTACAGGGAGAGTAACAGAGAGACACGCGTGAGAGAGAGAGACAGAGAGAGAGAGAGAGAGAGAGAGAGAGAGAGAGAGAGAGAGAGAGTTAAATAGAGAGAGAGAGTTAAAGAGAGAGGGAGTTAAAGAGGTAGATGGAGAGGGAGAAGTTGAGGCACGGAGAGTGAGGAGAGACTAAGGGACGGAGAGGGAGGGCGCGGGAAGAAGGTATACTATATTAAAGAGAGAAGAACGCCACTCACCTTAAATCCCGTGCACGTTGCGATGGCCCACTCTAAAAGGTGCCCACTACTCCTCCTACTCCTGGAGGCTCCAGTCGCCTATCTCTGCGTGCTTCCAGAGCCGCTCACAGAGCAGCTGCCGGTAGGTACCTCTCTATCACAGACTAGAGAACAGCCCGGGGAGCTGCTCGGGGTCAGTGTGAGTAGCTCCGGCCTTGTGTTCACGTCCCCAGCGGTGGGCGCGTGTTGGGAGACCTCGGCACGGGCCCCTGTCACCCTCAACTCACCTCACGCAGGTTACCCACAGCCACCAGTGGCGACACCAACGGGAGGCGTCCGCGCTGCTACGGAGCATGCGCAGTCGGAGGGAGGGACGCTGGCAGTGGAGGAGCTGAAGTGAGCAGGTGAGAACGTGCCACGAGCAGATCTCAGCTAGAGGAGAGGGAGGCCTTCAAACATGGTAAGTGGACTGATGAGCAGTTGGGTGCTGTTGCTGTCACGAGTATCGGGCCGCTGAGCTGTAGACAATTGGGACTGTGTAGAGGGCCAACTGACAGCATGGGCTGTGTTGGCACCAATGTTATTGGGATCTGGGCAAGGTGGGGCCTACAGAGAGGAACTTCTGGGTACCTTATTTACCTGAGCATCTGTGAGAGAATGGTTCAGGTGTGTGTTTGTGCAGAGGTGGGGGCAGGTAGGCGGGGACCTCGGAGACATACAGACAGGCAGACATCTGATCCAAAAAAAATAGAAGACGGGGCAGGAAAATAATCAGGGAGGGTTGGTTGGCTATAGCATGCAATGAGGCAGGCCAGATTATAGGGAGGGAAATCAGGTGGGTGGGAAGGGAGGGGGCGTGAGGGAGAGTAAGACGGCGGCAAATATGGTCTTGGAGTAAGGCAAGTACGGCATGGTGCTTCAATGGTTGACCAGTTGACGTTCATTTATCATTGTGATAAACTAATGCAGCGCCAATGAGAGACTCGCTCATGCTGCATTAGTGCATCATGCCGACCTTTTGGAAGTGCAGCAGCACTGTGCCACGTTAGGGAAATGCAGCCCTGGAGAGGCTGCATTCCCGCATTATAACACAGATAGTGGGGGTTACTGTTAAAGCTATAGTAGTGGTCGGTATGAAGAAAGGTCCCTAAGCCCCTGGTTGGAGCACCTCCTAATGCTGAGGACTTTTGAAGTGTGATTTCCGTATGCTGTCTCCTGAGGATTTACTATGTAGCAAGCTCTTACAAATATATGTGTCTCTTCAGTGGTGATGTCAGTAATAGTGCTCGGTTTTCGGTTTAAGCTGCGTGAGATTGTAAAAACGTGTTTGATATTTTACGACTATATTTTTTTATATGTGAGACAGTCAGTTAACTGGGATTTCCTGTCAAAGGGGAAAGCTTCTGTGGTGGGATTACTTTGTATAACATGACATCTATGGAGAAGTGTACACAGTTGTTTTTTGTTTTTTTTTCTTTTGGGGGGGGGGGGGCAAACTCAATCACATTCAATTAGGCGTATAGGGCTAGATTAATTTATTATCTCTGACAGTTTTACATAGAGCGACATTCTAGATGTAGACCCCCCTATTAATTAGCAAAACTATATAACCTAGGTAGATGCAAGCCAAACCAATAGTAGAGCCCTTCTAGAGTTCCAATACTCCCGAATAATAGTAAACTTGATTTACTTCTGCCGTCATTTGGCTCGAAAGTAGCTACAGAAAACGACAAAAACCGTCTATAAAGAAATACGTAGCAGGAGAGCTCATGATTCACAACATAATTTCACAGGAAAAACAGTGTTTTGAGACTGTTTTTCTCCGAATAACAAACACTCCTGAGTTGTTTTGTGCAGTCTTCACCTCTAGCCTCTTCCCTCTGTGGTCCTCGACCTCCGACCCTTGACCTCATCTCTAACCAGCCACCTGAGGGCAATTGAGCTTCTGCAATCTGCCTCCAGGGGGCGGGGTAAACAGCGCTGCCATCTAGCGGCAGCATTATAGACAGGAAACACCTTGCCCCCATCCCTGCTGTGCCCCCACGCTCCTTTGTCCTGGCTTCTTGTATGCCTTCTGCATACAGGACTGCCCGTAGATGCCCATGCGGGACGAATGATGGATCTTTAAGGATTATTCCTTCTCACTTACTATAACACTTCAATTCATGGGGCTAACAGTGTTGGCCTGATGCCTGTATACCCCAAAACACATGTAATGGCCAGCATAACTAGTTATAGTGCTTTGATACACTATGCGTGTTATAATGTTGATGTATAAATGAATGATGCGTGAATGCCGTCGCGATCGAGTTACCCATTAATTTTGTGCTGTATTGGTGCATTGTGGCGTTATATGAACATTTTATAAACACTGAGGCCTCATTCGGCATTAAGGGTTAAGTGACACCTGCCTGAATATATGCAATTTCCTCTAAGTCATCTCTGGACAGGTTTATGAGTATTCTGTGGCAGTGGACTTATGTAAACGAAGCTTTTCTTTTTGACACAAGTAGCCTCGTGGGGGCCACTATGATAACAGGAAGTCCCCTGCCCCCCTGCCCCCCCCCTCCCCCCGCCATCAGCTCCCCTGGTACAGCTTAAGCCCCCTACATAAGTGGAGTGGCTTGCCTTCTGATGCACCAGATGATGGCTGTAAACGTGTTTATCCCTGTAAGGACAGGAGAGGTATTTAAATGCGGCTCTGCATCAGTGTTTGGCCGGTAATTCGCCAGATCTGCAGGTATGCATCATGACGACCCATAGCATGATTCACCATCTCGTTAATTATTCGTTGCATAATAGGTCAAATGTATAAATTAGGGTTCGCATTGCTTACACGTGTACCAAACCTTCCCTCCTTGTTATGTCAGTCTCTGCTTTTCATAATCATGAATGCATCTAGGCTTTTTGTCCCTTTGTTATAGTTTGCTGATTCCTGTACATTGTGTTCATTCTTGTATGTCTGTTACAATGATTGTCGTGTGCCGCTGGTCCCCAGCGTGATAAGATGTATGATGTATGGGTACACCAGTAACAAACACCTCACTAGCGACACCCACGCCCCCTGCGGGCT
Organism: Harmothoe impar; assembly: GCA_947462335.1. Taxonomy (NCBI): domain Eukaryota; kingdom Metazoa; phylum Annelida; class Polychaeta; order Phyllodocida; family Polynoidae; genus Harmothoe; species Harmothoe impar. The sequence goes on from OX381710.1 coordinate 25,431,024, forward strand.
GTGAGGGAACTATCCCTCGTGGGAGGAGGAGCAGAATGGGAGTGATATATGTACCTGGTACTTCCTTCTCTGTTTTGGCACTAACTACCAGATCAAGTCTCATTATCATGGTCATAATCATAAGAAAAAATTGCTAGTATATACTGTAAACGTATTAATTTTCGCTCAGTACATATTTTCGCGTTTTTCGCGCACATGCTTAAGTGCGCGGAAATATGATGTGCGCAGAAATTTCATACAAAAGAATACCTTTTCAATGATGGGTAATACTTGATATTTTGTCTTCTTTATCAATGCTAAATGAAGGATTCTTTTAAAGGCCTATAAAGTGGATCAACAAGGGAAAAGGGACCTCCGTGCGGGATTTTTAGTGCCAGCTTTGGCCACCAGGGGGCTGCATATGGCTGAAAAGGATCAAAATATAACAAAAAATGTTCTAGACTACTTTTTGATGCAGAAGACAATAGGCTTTTTTAGAAAGTTCCATTTATGGTGAAAACCTTCCATATTTGGAATGTGAAAAGAACGTTTTTAGGCCTAAATTGGTGTTTTTGCACATGTTGGTTGCCATGGAAACATGATTTTCATTCCAAATTTAAAAAATCAAAAAATTGATTGATAGAAGGCCCCACAACGATTTCTATGCTGAAAACAAAATGTAAATACCATTTTTAGATCAAAAGTTGTGACCAAATGTTTGAAAAAAATTGGATATTCGGTAATTAGCATAATTATGCTAATAAGATAGGAATATCTATAAAACAAAGTAAGATAGAGCTTATTGGCATTTGAGATTGGACAGTGACCATACATATTCAGAGAACCAGTACTCAAGAACTAGAGGTGGTACCTGCTAATAAAAGATATCATTGGAAAGCTGATGACCTCAATTTTGCTATTGAGTTTTTACCTTGGAGGACCCTTTTCCCTCGACTATCCACAATTATTATTATGGCTTACCTGCACCAATGAAACTTTCCAACTACAGTTCAGATAAACTCGTGACTCTTGTCGTTATTTTCTTTGTGCTTTAACATGATAATGTTAATATACCATTACCATATGTCTAATACAGAGTGCCACAGTTAAGATAAATATACCGTATAAATGCCATATTATCCGTAATGATATCCACATAAACAGAAAATGTGCTCTCTTATAAAACAATGCTGCATATCGTATCAGTAATATACAATGCATGTATTGTGCATGTTGTATCAATTGGCTCAAATAATGCTATATAATCATGGCAGCCCTTGTATGGGGTTCCTAGAGACCCTACCCCTGCCTCTTATTACACTGTAATTTACAGTCCAGAATCATATAAGTATGAAGAAACATTTTGGGCTTTAATATCCTTGATAATTGTCCGATTTACAAACCGTAAAAAATGGCATGTAGCTTAAGATGTGGTGATTACAGATGCGGGAAAATATGATTGCGCGAACATGTCCCTTTATGGCAGGTGCGCGAAAATTTAGCTGCGCGAAAATATATACGTTTACAGTAATACTTAATTCATTGTTAGGTCGGGAAACTTGTCCAGTGGTATTCAAGTATAGATACATATTTTATAATTCGAGCCATGCTAAAATATATCGATATAGATGCATATAGAGAAAGATGGGTAGAACGATCGGTTAGAGCACCAAGGTCCTTTTGCACATCTTACCGTGAGAGGGTTTGTTTCATGGGAATTTATGATTCATGTATAGAGAAGGTAGTCTTCCCAAAGTGGTCATGGCACTTGACATAACAGCATGTCTGTAAGACAACATGAACAGTAACAGCTTGCCTAATGGGGGTGTTGACCCTTAAGGAAGTGGTAGAGGTTAGCTTATCATAAGACGGCCTATGGGTCAAATTATCCCTCACTATAGGGTCCAAGCACTACTCGTCCAGGAAAAAGTTCTAACCTCAAGTAGTATAGAGATAGCGTACTGCATCGCTGGTCCAAGTATGAGCTATAGAAGTACACACACAAAAGAAAAGGTGTCAAGCGTGTCTTCCACGTGGCTCTGGCAAAAATGGAGTGTCAAACAACTAATGACTCTGCTATTGATACTGACAGTAGAGGGTCAACTCAAGTTGACACTGATAGTAGAGAGTCAACTCGAGTTGACCCTTCATATAAGCAGAGTCATTAGCTGTTTGACTCTCTATATTACCAGAGCCACGTGGGAGACACAGTTGACACCTTTACACCTCTCAGTGTATAATAATAGGGACGTTCAACTGGCCGGCGTGCAGTGACCCCAATAGAGAATCGGGGGGTATTGGTGGCACCCTAAGGAGTTTTTCCCCTGTGAGATCTTTTGAGAATTTCTCTTTACCCATCCATGGAGTAAGGTCTTCATCATATTTTCCATCAGTTAGGTGTAAAATGATGTATATTGTCATACATTGTATAAATATTTATGTTGGAATGGTTCCGATTTTTTTTGGTATTACAGGCATGGCTGAGGGTATTACTGGCACCCGTATGCCTTCCTTAAAAAAAGCCATAGTTTTACAAAAAGATAAACTGACCATGTGGGGGACACACAGTTATGTGTCATCCATGAAGGTACCAAAGTCAGACACACCCTGACATCCCACACGTATGTGTCATTGATAAACACTCAAACACAGACCTAGACCTTACACCATTGCAGTGGAATCATTTGTGAATGTCCTTTTGGATACCCAAAGAGTCCAAATTTCCAAGAAAAAGGCTATGCTTGGTTTATGCGTTGGGTGCATAGTGTTTCATAACAACTATTGATTAATGTGATCTCTTATAGGGGTTTTAATAACTACTGACTAAAAGACTTTCATTATGACTCATGAGAATATGAATGAAAGGCTTCTAGTTAGGAAAGCCCATCTATGAGTAATCAAATGCATAAGACATTGTTATGGTACACTATGCACCCCACTTCGATATGAGAAACTGCCACACCTGAGTGGTCTACCTGAGTGGTGCCAGTATCTATACTACAATGTCCTAGGCAGATTGGGGTTTCAGAACATACACCTTCAAACTGTTTTTCCTCTTTACAGAGATAATGTATTTTCTTCCAGGTTGTGGCAATGGAATTCTTAGTCTCATTCACCGGATTCCCCCATTATAATTATTATGTATTTTCTTAAATACAAAACCTTCGAACGTCCCTAATAATAAGGAATGGTTCCTAGGTCTAACTGCTCCATTATGTCATGAGTGGAGAAAACCCACGCTCAGATTTGTAGCACCAGGTCATGATTTTATTTCTTTGTCCCTGCTCTAATAGTCTAGCTGATGTTATGCACACATGGCCTAATGAAACACCAAACCACATATGGAGGTGAGTGTACCACCCCATCAACACAAAGTAAGCCCCTCCTACATCTGTCTAAGGCTCCTGTGCTAATGCTCTCACCCCATGTGCTGTCAGCCCTGACACCCCCACACAAAACTAAATGGGACCATATGGTGAGGTATTCAATAGACTCCAGCTCTGGGGGTAGGAAAGAGAATGGATGGATGGCCCCAAGCACCTTTTCTAACCTACTAACCATCCATCACAACCTGCACGAGAACCGCCTCCTCTCGTCTGTGTATGTCCAGAGAATTATCAATCAACCGGGCAATTGGATTATCTTAATAGACATTTAGAAAATTTAGAGGGTTTCTCTCTAATATCTTTGTGAATATATGAATATATTGTATTTAGAAAAGATATTACCCATTGAGGTAATGTCATGAGAAGAAGAAATAGATAAGGGTTATGAGCACTGATGAGTACCAGCCATGTTGGCTCTGGTTTTGATTACGTATGCTGCGACCAGCCTGCCAGACAGCATGATGTGCCAGTCATCAGCTGCGGTGGCATTCAAGAACAGTCTGAGGCTGGACTCAAATGAGAGTGTGCATGTCTCTAACCAATATGCGTAGATTGGAGAATAGGTTTCATTAACGTATTTTGACATGAAATTGTTATGTTAACTTAGGAGAGGTCTAAAGGCCACATCAGGAACCAATTAACCAACACTGATCCTGCTTAAACCAGTGAGGCACTCCTGATGTGGGTTAATCCGCACTGCCCTACCAGCTGTCACTTTAACTGCGTGGGCAACTTCTTGAGCTAAATGCGATCATACCTGTGTTATAGAAACGCTTATGGTCCCCAATCGGCACCCTTTGTGGTCAGGGACCTCCAGGGTAAAATGGTAAAACCCGGAGCTCGTGACATGTGTAACTTTACATAGTATTGAGAAACTGCGAGTTCTATAACTGCATGATAATCATACCAGCATTATTGAGATAATTATAGAAGAATCAGATGACATGATTTTTAAGCCAGAAATAATATTCAGCTGGATTCCAGAAACCAAAGCCTTGCAGCCACCTGGATTTACTCTATAAATAAATAAAATCTACGAATGCGTGTCATGTGAATTGGCTGGCATCAGGTCTTCTTGCCCTATTATTCCATAGTTGCCTTTAAGCAAGCAGTAGAGGCAACCGGTTGTGATACTAGTGGAATTAAGCCTTTCTGAGAACCAGACACAGAATGATATGTACTGAGTGACCCTGTTTTTGTCAGTTACCAATGCACCTCATCGATATTTTTCTCTGTCAGCATATGCCTGGATATTAAGTCGCATAGTAAGTCACATAATATTCCAATGCAACCTTGGGCTTCCTCAGTGAAGGAGCTGAAATTAGTCTATGTTACCTTAATTGAAGATGACATAACATCATATCCATAGGAATTCTCCTAGAAATGTTAGTCCTAGAACGTTGGCTCTTTTTGAGTCTACCATGAGGAGTAACCTGATGTAAAACTTTTGAAAACCAGCTTTCTGATTTGAAACTGTCGATGTATACGTAGTCCTATTTTGCAAATCTAATTGTAACTAAAATGTCAATGTCCTTTGGTAAATCAAAAGATATTGCAAATGGACATGTCAATGTCCAAGTCCTATGTGAAACCTGACAGTGAGAAGAAAGGAAACATTTCATGGGAATGTATGCCTTCTGTTCTTAAGAGGTTGTCTTTGTACATTAGTCACACCCCTCTGTGAGACTACCTGGTGACAGTTTGTCCTTTATTATGCTATAAATATGGGGTGTCTAAGTGTCATGCAGACAGCCTAATGGGGGTGTTGACATTTATGGGAGTGGTAGATGGTAGCAGAGAGGTAGGGGTAACCATGTGAGTGGTAGGGGGAAAGGGGCAGATACATTTTGGTCCTTATGTATCTCTCTGGGTATGTCCAGTACAATGTTTGACACTTAGGCCCCGGAGTTCTATGTGCAATACAGTTTGAGATAAGGGGCTGTATATACTTTTCATGTCCATGATAGAAAACATAGAAATACTGTCCTGTAAGACATTTCACTACAGTGAGGTTTATGTACTGTCCAACTGTTAGTGACCGCTTCTTCTTTTGGTAGTATAGTCGAAGGGACTTACATTGCTGTTTCTAATACCCCTAATAGAATAAGTATACAGTACTTTACATCAGGGGCTGATGCCTTTGTGAAAAACGTCTAAAACTATAATATTATCGTAGGTATGTGAACGGTTCCCTAAATCACAACTGCCTGGACGAAGTAGCGCTAGTAATAAAGTGAAAGGGTCCCCAAAGCTCTGGTCTAAGTACTACTATAGTAGTGTAGGGAGAGTATCCCAAATCTCTGGTCTAAGTACTATTGTAGTGTAGGGAAAGTACCCCCAAAGCTCTGGTCTAAGTATTACTATAGTAGTATAGGGAAACGGTCCCAAATCTCTGGCTTAAGTATAACTACAGGCCTAGTAGCATAGGAAAAGGGTCCCAAATCTCTGGTCTCAGTATTACTATTGTAGTATAGGGAAATGGTCCCAAATCTCTGGTCTAAGTATTACTATAGTAGTATAAGGATAAAACGGGAGGAAATTTCTTCCCGAGACCATTACGTACAGGCTGACACTAGCAACCCTCGTGAGATCTTGGTTCTGTCCACGGAATGCAGCTTGTTACTGGAATATCATGGTGTGTGTGAGACTGGAACCCAGCAAAATCTCACGAGAAATTCCAAGGACAGAACTTCTATGGCCGCCCATACAGAGAAACCAGAATCATTGCTGTAGGGAAAGGGTTCCAAATCTCTGGTCCAATTACTACTCATAGTATATAGGGAAAACGCCCCAAATACCTGGAATTACCAATATGACAAACATGACGTATAGGCCGCACCCCTAACTTTAACCTTGGAGGTTGATCAGATTATGGTGAAGTTAGTACTGTACTATACATTTAAAAGCTCACGTATAAGCCGCACCCTGACTTTGTCCTGATCCCATGGGCCACATGTGACTTGCATACCTGCCACGGCCAACACGTGAGGTTTAAAGGCATTTACCAGGGCTCGGTTAATTTTAATCTACCCATAATTTCCCTTAACCCTTAATCCCTTTGGATTACATGAGTTTGATGTAATAGAAGTAAAGAAATCAATATCTCATAGTGCTAGATTATGATATATTGACATTTGTAGCCAGGACACCTTTAACTATGCCTGCATATGGGTGGCCCTAATTTTTTCAATGTTTTTCAAGTTTTTGAAAGATTGACTCATAATATCTCAATCAAACTTCTCAGATGTTTAGAGGAGATCATACGGAACATAAGCAATCCATGAAAATGAGTAGTCACAGGTGAAAGAAAAGAGCCATGCATGATCGACTTATGGGGAAAAACACAAATTAAATAATTTTCTCCACATTTAACAACACAGAAAAAAATTGGCCCACATTTTGTAATCAAAACCTTAGTCATCTCTACATTTTACAACAAAAAAGAAATGATCCAAAGAAATGAAAACAGTTTGGTATTTCTTCCAATATTTTCTAGTCCCCCTTGACATCTATAATAGCTAAGGGCATAGCTTTTTAAAGCAGAGAAAAACAGTGACAAGATGTGTAGAATGCAATAGTGAGGCATTTAAAGGGTTAATAAAGGTGGATTGGGTCATAATATGTTAAGGGGGAATATGCTTTAATCATGGTTTTGGGTAGTTTCATTTTTTGCCACCAGGTGCCGTATGCTTAGACCCGGGTAAATACCTTTAAAAGTTAGCACCTGTTGTTAGACATCATGGGTGGGGAAGTATGCACTATCAGGCGTTGACCCCAATAATAAAACGGTATTTCTTTGTACAGAAAGCAGTATCCAGCCTTTTTAGCCTCATTTAGACATAATCCCTCCACCTTCACCATCACTATAGCTGCTGGACTGCCCCCACCCCCCCCCCCCCCCCCAATTTGTTGTGGTTGCCTATACATGGCCTAATTGAACAACTAACCAGAGTTGGAGGGGAGCTTGATACCTCATCAACACCAAATTAGCCCCTCCTGCAAATCTCCTAGAAACCGGTCTTAATGCTGTCTCCCTCTCCTATCCCCTACCTAGGGGCTGTCCACCTCAATACCTCCACACACAACAAATGGGACCAAATGGAGGAAATTCAATAGACTGGAGCTTGAGTGGGCTCTAGAGGAAGGAGAGGGGATGGATGGTTGACCCAAAGCATCTATTCTAACCTCCTACCCCTCCATCACACACCTACACAGGAACCCCTTCCTCCCATGTGTATATGTCCAGGGAATGAACAACAACTGTAATGAGGTGATTGAAGCACCTTAATAGACATTGAGATAGTTTGGATGACAGGTTTAACATACATTTAGCTGGGTAATATCTTTAGAATCTGCTTACATTAAGTTTAGTAACCTCTTGGTCTTGAAGTAGCTACACTGAAAATCCATAGGTTGAAAGGGTTGGTCAGTACAGAAAATCCTAGGTTCGTCATATGTGTGTTAGTCATAATGGCAAAATTATATTCAAAAATGACTGAGGGGTCAGTCAGTAGTGGCTAACCTAGGTTCATCATTGGTGTGTTGTATTTGTATATCACTAGGTGGTACACTGATGACAACTCAGTGGCTCCCCCTGGAAATAAAAAGACTAAGGTGGGTTGGTCAGTACTGACAAACCTGACAATAATAACTGACCTAGGTTGGTCATATAGGGAGCCAAAAAGTGACTAACTAGGTTAGGCACTAGTGACTGAGAGATTGGTCGTATAGGGAGCCTAGGATTATCAGTGTACAATGTCATCAAGAAGCTGGGTAAATAGGTAAATGGGTCCAGATCTATTTCTGAGATGTTCAAGACTTAAGTAAAGGTCTCATAAGACGATACAGTGTTTTGTCACATATGTACATAGAATAGTAATGGAAAGTAGCCAAATCTCTATGAATTAATTTTCCATATCCAGAAGATTAATTATCAACGTAATTCCGCACATATTTCTAAGGCTTGGGCCCTTAAAATTAAAAGAATTACAGAGAAATAGAAATACACAGAGGGCTACTTATGTATGACTTGCAAATGAGAACTGGGCATGCAATACCTTTTACCATCTTCATGTGGTTTTGTTATTACCTGTGCCCTCATCAGACAAAGGTTCCCTGTTTGTGCTCGAACGAGAGAATGTATGCGAAACTATCACCGCAGAAAACGGTGCAGTAAATAGAAATGACATCAAACCAGGCCACCTTAAGACAGTATCCCACATTGATCACTGATATACGAGAGTGGAAGTTCCATGGGAGTGAACACATTCAAACCTACACACAGGGGTTTCGAGAACTGGCTGCACCCCATTATTTTGTTATGTATCCCCTGGTAACAAGTCACGGGATATTTCCGGGAATATTTGGCGATTCTGTGAGCAAATATTCCTGTGATATCCCGAGATTTTAAGACGTGATTTTACATGTATAATCCTGTTAAATCACGGGATTTACCCCATTTGAAGTTTGAGATTGTGAGTTCGAATCCCCATGGTGCTTATAAAACGTCTATGATGTAGAATAACACTTTTATTAACCACACTCCCCAATAGGGAATACATATTCTCGACATAATATAAACCATTTAGACATTAATACAGTACTAGTCTACATACATAAGAGTAGTATAGTATGTATCGGAACGGGACTATAGTTAACTACTGTTTATTACTCAATCGACATGCAGCCAATCAGAGGCCTCCATTTGGTCACGTGACCGGAAGTGACCTACTTAGGGGATTAGTGGTGCATTCTGGGTAACCCTGCAGCCAATCAGAGGCCACCATTTGGTCACGTGACCGGAAGTGACCTACTTAGGGGATTAGTGGTGCATTCTGGGTAACCTACTGACCTACTTAGGGGACCGGAAGTGACGTCATATGACCTAATTTAGGATCACGTGACCGGAAGTGACCTGATGAGTCACGTGAGCGGAAGTGACGTCACATGACCTAATGGCCGACCGGAAGTGAGTGACCTCATTGAGGATCACGTGACCGGAAGTGACTTGATTGATCACGTGAGCGGAAGAAGAAGTTTTTTGTTTAGGAAGTGAGGGTCTTTAGGATCACGTGACTGGAAGCGACGTCGTCACATGAGTGACGCTTTAAGAGACTGCGCGACTTACTAGTAAAAGAAGACGTATGAAAATAAAAACACAACAATATTTTATTTTATTTTTTTTATTTATTTTTTTTTCAATCTTGATAAATACTCTATTTTTGAAAAGATGCACACGCTTATTTATTTTTTTTCATATCTCTAAAGGACTCGTTGTCACACCGTCAGAATGCACGCGACGCTTATAATACAAGTAGCGCACGCCGTCTTTCTCTATGGTGTAGGTGACCATTTTGTTTCGCACCACTTTGAAGTTTCTATTTACAGCAATGAGAGTTTTTCGTTGGCGAAGAACATCCAAGAAGTCGTCTGGTTCCTGAGGGTTTTGTTTCTTCTGTACGCCTTTTGCACTCCATTTTTTGGATTTTCTTTCACCGGTGTCGCTGACTCGATCGTAGCAAATGTAAGTCTTAGGGTTGAGACTTAGGATCCCGTCACCTTCCCACTCCGCTTTCATAAGCCCCGAAGTTCTCAGATCGTGAAGGTACCGTCTCTCACAACATCCGCCGGGCGGCGGACACCATTCTCGCACTCTTTCCGTTTTTGTCTTCACGAAAAGCTCTAAGTGATCGTCGCACACCGCTGTCGGAAGCCACTTTCGTTTCTCTCTGAAGTACGTCTCTCTCAGGCGAGGTTTGACTAGGTCATCCAACGTGTCACCGCTGAGAGCCATGTAAAGACTGTCGGTGTCCATTTGACAAAGGGCATAATCGCGCCGATCGACGAATCTATCCAAGAAGTCGTATGTGAACTCTAACATTTTCAACTTCGCGTACTGGTATACCATGAACCCTATTTGAATAGGGAGGTTGTTCTTGACTGTTTTCGGTTGTAGTTCGACTTCAAACAGATCGGAACTCAACTCGGACGCCTTTTTGAAGCGCCACGAATTGGCCAATAGTTCGAACTTCCGACTGTCAGTGTATCTCACCGCCGTGTGTTTTTCTTTGTTGCAGATTGTTTTACCGTACGTAGCGTTTCCCATTAACTTGTAACAGTCTGACAGAATTTTCTCGTTCTCGTTCACGTCGCCACGTCTTCGCGCCGCCGTTACTTCGTCCGCGAAACCGGCAAAGGAGCGTTTAGGTAGGTATTCTACCACCAGCTGCACTTTGGTGACTATCAAACCGTGCTCTAAATACCACTTGAGAAGAGGCGTTCCCAAGAGAATATTTTTTCCGTGGTAACTCCCTATCAGACATCTCTGAGGTGTGTTCAACAGCTTTTCTTCCTGCGCAAAGTCTGACATGTGAGGTCCTATGTCCGATTTTGAAACGGTCGCGTTCTTGAAAACGGGGGTCATTTCTTCGAAGTAGTCTCGTAGGTGAGGCGGCGTAGTGATGTCCACTTGAACTAAACCGAACATTTTCTCCTCTTTCACAGCGGAAAGGATGTCGCTCTCGCTCATCGCGTTTCGAGACACTTTCAAAGCGTCAACCTTCCAGCGTTGTTGGGAGGCCTTGACCCGCTCATCTCGACGCTTCATCTCTCGCCATTCGCACTCCCACACGACGACCAGCTTGTGACCTAGCGCTTTCAAGTAAGCGCTTACTCTGGTCGTTCTGTCGCGTCTCTCCTCTCTCAGTGAAGCGCACTGATATCGGTGCGACGGTATGCACTCGTGAGCGTGGAACCAACACCCGTGAAACTGGAAAACCGTATTAGAGGCCGCGTGAAACCCGTCCACGCGAATTCTCCGACAGCCTACAACCATCTCGCCGCCGTTCAAAGCGTGGCGCAGTTTCACGTCGCGGTCGTGCTCTACGAAGCGTAACCACTCCAAAGCGCTGTGAGAGTTTCTTTGCCTAATTTCGGGCTTGAACTCGGTCTCGGGCCGTCTCACCGCGTAATAGCCCGTGCAGTGCGCTTCGCTCATGCAGCGCAAGTACAGAGAGTTAGCGTCTAGTCCTAGGATGTGTTGGCACGGTCTCGCTTCTTCGCCATACTTGTGCTCCCTTATCCGCGTGGTGCCCTTCTCATGAAATCTATGGAAGATGATGGAAGGACCGCCGACTAGATTTTCTTTGATCAGAGCGTGGAGGACGGCGTCGAACTAGGGGAACGTTGTGAACGCGTCTTCTAGGTTTTGGAAGAGGAACCGTAAAGTCAAACCGGCGAGAGAAACTCCGTCTTTCAACATGTCAATGCCGCGATCTTGGAAAAATTTAGCGTGATTTTTCAGAGCTTCTATGAAAGGTTTGACGTCTTTGTTGTTGTAGTGGATCAAGTAGTCTTCCATAGTTTGCATCTTCTCGTCGGACCAAACTTTCTGACATGCGGCGTAGTCGGATTCGGACATTTTGACGCCCGTCAGCTCGCTGTCGAAAGCCGATCTCGGTGGCAGCGTTCTGTTTGCCAGTTTCCTGGTAGACGTCATCCATTCGTAAGGAAAGTGACCTTTCTCTTCGTTCCTGGTGAAAGCTCGCAAATAGGTCGCGTAGTTGTAACCGGGTGCCAAATAGTTGACTACGTCCAAGAAAACCGTGTGCTGTGTGTAAACCGCCAAGTATTGATTGCTTCTCTTTATGACGCTGAATTCTTGGTTTCTTCGGTCTCCGGAGGCGAAGAACGAGTGAAGGCGTATTTTGATCAGGTTCAAGTCGTAACGCCCCGAGTTGAAGCCCACGACTGGAGCTTGACGGATGTATCTCAGAAGACGCTTCTTCAGTTGAACTAACGGGTGTCTGGTCTGAGCCGCAGCGAAGCCGCCTGGAGAAGGGGTGAACGTCGCCTCCTCCAGCAGGAGAGCTTCACCTATCGCCGCATCTAACTTCGCTAAGGTCGGTCGGTAAAGTTCTAGCACAGCTTCCCCGATGACTTTGGCGTTCTCGTTTATGTGATTTAAAACTCGGTCCAACAAGGGGTCGGAATCTGCGTCGGATTCTCTGACGAAGCAGACGGGCCCCTCCCACCCCGGAAAGTCGGATGCGACGCTAGCCGACAAAGGGACGTGATCCCACAGCAGGGACACGTGTTCCGTCGACGGTTCTTTGCACGGTCTGAAGAAAGCCTCGAAATCGAAGGCGATCTTGTAAGGGTAGATTCCGGAATGTCCGTCGGGGGGAAAAATGGAGAAGTCTGCTAGCGCTTCGAAAATCGTTCTCGAATTTTGGTAGATGCCACCTACGTAGCGCAACTTGACTTGTCGGCAAGAGGAAAGCTGGTTCCTGTGTCTCTTCAGCAAGAACTCGGTGGTGAACGCCGCCTTACACTTGCAACATTCGTATATGCCCGCATACGCGTTGAAGTCCGTGACGAGAGAGACGTGCAAACCGCCTTTCGCCGTCAGGTGTAGGTTGACTTTACCTCGGGCGGCCAGAGTTCTGGAAGGCGGTCTGATCAGAGTAACGCGTCTTCTCAACTTCCGCCCCGGCACTTGACGCGACGCGGTGTAAACCGCTATTTGTACGTCAAACAAGTTCTCTAACGCGGGTAAGTCGCGGATGTTCAGACCCGGAAAGGATTCAGGTGTGGCAGCGGGACAGAACTGACGTAACAAATCTGAAGCGCGCTTGCTGGTGTTGTATAAGTGAAAGGAAATGCAGCGGAAGATGCAGAGGTTGTCCTTGTTGGGAAAATCTAACACGCCGCTTCTCTTTCCAACTCGACCAGCCTGAGTGATCCTACCGCCTATGGGGAATTCCCCCGGTCCCATGTAAACGCAAATGTTCAAATTGGTAGGAAAAAGAATGTGCCACTTGGTGTCAGCGTCGCAAAGTTTCCGTACTTCCTCGCAAGCGACGGTGTTTTCCATCTTTGAGAGGAGCTCTTCCAAAGTTTCTGAATTAGTTATAGTAGGGAGCGGTTGTATGAGAGTTGCGTTGTTCTGGGAGGCGTGAAAGTAGCGCAGTTTGCTCTTGTCTTCTCTGTGTTGTAAGAGTAAGCCTACCGAGAAACCCACTTTGTATCTGAATCTTTGTGTCAAGTGAATGCGACGCATAGTATCTACAGCGTCACTCAACTCGCCGGTTGGTAGCCTGAAGTTTGTTACACTCACGCGAGTCCCGTGCATCCTGACGCCCGTTTGTATCGCAGGCCAATTCGCTGTGAACGTTTCCTCCCCGTTCGGTACAGCACATAAGCGCGGAGGGACGGTCACCCCGTCCAGAGATTCGCGTCGACAGGCGATCTTTCGGCAATCGCCTTCGCCGCATAGAGGGCAAAACTTAGGTACTACTCTACAATTTTCTACGTGTCTCTCGTGGTTGTACGGTCTTTTAAACATTTTGAAACACTTTTCGCATACGTACTGTGTCATGTTTTTTTTCACTCAGTTACCAACTACTTAGCCGTCTAACTATCTATCTATCTATCAATCTATCTGTCTATCTATCTATCTATTTATCTTTCTGTCTGCTGTCTGTGTATCCGTCTGTCTGTCTCATACAGCGTACGTCAAAACGCTGTGTCTGTGTGTGTGCGCGCGTGAGCGTTGAGCGTCTCTCATACCGAATCTATGCCGAGATATTTCAGAATGATCTCTGTTTTGTCATCCAACTCTTTGAGCGCTCTGGCGGACAGCGTCACTCCCTGCTGTGTGGGTTTTTTGTCAGGACCTTCGTACTTGCGCACGTGGACGAGGTTCTTACCGCTGTAGTAGCTCACAGCTGCGTACACTTCGCCCTCCTCATCCAGCACTGCGAACCAGGGGGTGTGATTAGGTCTTCCTTGCGCGGCCGCTGTGTCGCGTATGCGCACCACTGCGCGGATATCGGCGATGCGTGCTATTAGCTCGCGCAGCGCGTCGGCCGTGAAGTGCACTCGCTTGCTTCTGGTCAGAGACGCCTCTTTCACCTGGCCGTCTTTTGTGTAGCGCGGCCTCCTAGACAGTCTAGCCACGTCCTCCCAGATCTCCAGCGTCAAAGCTCCGTCTAAGCAGAACTCTAACCCGAGAAGACGGGAGAAGGTTTTCTCTGCTTCTTCTCGTCCATCTCGTTCTTTTTCTTGTATTTTTCTCTTCTTACTAGGCCTTGTTGTTCTGGAACTCACCTTAGAACGTTTCACACCCGCAGGATGAGTAACACCATCAGCATGAGCTGAATCAGCAGCAGAACCGATAGCAGGAGCAGCGTCAGCGCTGGTGGTATCCGAGGCCTCGTTGTTGGAACAGAGCAGCCACACGCCGTCGGTGCTGAGTGTAGCGGTAGAAGATGAAGCGCCGCCGCCCTCGTAAGGTGGCGGTGAGGGCAGTCGCCACGGACCGGACGGGGCGCTACTAGTGGAAGTGAGGTCGAAAGGTCGAAGAGGGGAGCCGAAAAACGTACCGCCCACCCCTTTCCCTTCGGGTTGTTCGTACGCCTCGTCGTCAGCGTCGTTCTCTGTCTCACCCTGTTGCTGCTGCTCCTCCTCCTCCTCCTCCTCCTCTTCTTCTCGGTTTAGGGGCTGAGTGTCCGAATAGCTGTCACTCTCAGCGCGAGCGGCGTCGAGGGCGTCGGTCGATGTAGTGGTGGAGGAGAGGGGCTGTGCAACGTGCGGCAGGTCATCAAAGTCATCAACAGTAGTGGGGAGGTAAAAACCCGGTTGCCAGTACTGCGCTGTGCCAGGAGCGTTGTCGTCAGTAGTAGTAGCGGTAGCAGCAGGTGCAGCAGAAGCAGCAGCAGCAGCAGCAGACGCAACAGTAGCAGGCGCAGCAGCCTCAGCAGGCGCAGCGGTAGCAGGCGCAGCGGTAGCAGGTGCAGCAGCAGCAGCAGCCGCAGCAGCCGCAGCCCGAGGATCACCAGCAGGCGGGGCGGCAGTAGCAGCGGCAGCGCGCTTAGCAGCAACGTGTACCGTCGCGAGTGTAACAATGTCGCTAGCACGACGACTACTACCAGTAGTACTACTACCACTACTACTACTACTACTACTACTAGTACTACTACTGCTACTACTACTGCTACTACTACTACTACTGCCGCGAGCGCTCGCTACAGCGGGAGGGTGATAAGACCAAGCGGCTGCGGCGGTAGTCTCATTTTCAGTAGCAAGAGGAGGCACTGACGCTAAACGAGCGCTGTTCCGCGTAGTCTTCTTGTTCTTGGACGGCGCTAGGTGTTGTCTTTTGCTCATGGTGGTGACTGTAGAGAGCAGCAAAAGAATGAGTGAGTGAATGGAGGTTTCCAGGCCCCTTATATACGCCTTCTCGCTTCTAGAGCTAAGCTACTTACTGACCCTGTTCAGCTGCCGCCGGCTGGCCGGCGGCCATTCACAAAGAGAAACAAAAGACATAAGGCATGACGTTTTCAGCTGGATCCCTTTCCCCCCTTTTGAGAGATCGACTGTCATGAGCTAAGCCGCTTACCACCCTGTTCAGCAATTCAACGCGCATTAGCTGTATAAAGGATTAAGCGGTTGCTGCCGTCGACTGAACGGCGGCCATTCACAAAGACATAAGGTATGACGTTTTCAGCTGGATCCCTTTCCCCTCTTTTTTTTTGAGGGATCCACTGTCATGAGCTAAGCCACTTACCACCCTGTTCAGCAATTCAGCGCGCGTTAGCTGTATAAAGGATTAACGGTGATGAGCTTAGAGTGTGTATACAAAAAAGACTACAGGAGGCGTGTGGCGTGAAGCAGGACCCCCCTAAGATGAACGTGTCTGTCTGTGAGTAGAGGCGTGTGCATGTGGTGAGCGACTTAAGTGTAAGACAAAAAAAAATCACCACCTCCTGCCGTGGTGAGTAGACCGGGCCGGCCAGGCGGCGGCCGGCTAGTTCAATAGGGAGGGGTGACAGCTGACTAAGGCTGTGCATGAAAAAAATCCGATTTTCACCTGACCTCTGACGTTTGTTACAATGAATGTCAGAGGGAGGGAGACGTCCTCAGGTAGGGGGTAGGAGGTAAGGCTATGGATGAGGAAGAAACACCGTTTTCAGCTGGTCTCCACGGATAGCGATGACATACCCCTCGTCATCTAAGCTCTTAAGGAGCGGAGCGGCTGAAAAAGCGTCATGCGGACAGGTCGCTACACAGCTGGAGTGCTGTTGGAAATGGGATTAAACTCCCTCTGTATAAAAGCTCTGATTTCTGTTGGAAAAAAACCATATCGCCTCTGACCACAGTAACGTCTACTACCACCACCGCCGCCGCCACCGCCGCCGCCGCCGCCGCCACCGCCGCCGCCGCCGCCGCCGCCAAGACGAGACGAGATGGCTCAAGCTATTCCACTTTCAAGCTCGCCTTCACCGCCTTGTCCACCTGAAAAAAAGTTAATGCGGCTTGACGACGTGAGACGCGCGAGGCAGACCGATGGGGAGAACAGAGAGGTAGGACAGCGGCGGTTAGCCTATAGCGACGCCTTGCTTCGTCAACTAGGTAAAGAGTTGAGCGGCTGTTGGAGAGAGTTGGGCAGTAGCTTAAAAGTTACCGCCGCCCGTATGGATGCTCTAGTAGAGCGCAGTGTCAAGACACCGGAGGAGCTGTGTACGGCGATGTTCCGAGTCTGGTGGGGTGAAACCCCGCATCGTCATAGATGGGGAGAGCTCGGTCGCGTCTTCACCCGCATTAGACGCGTGGAACTGTTGGCTCAGTGGATGTCCCTTCTCCACAGACAGGGGTTGGATTTCGAAAACCCCGACTCGCGCGCGATGCATAAGCACTTGGGCACCCTCGGCAGACGTCTAGGTAGCAGGTGGAAAGAGGTGGGGGACCATTTAAAATTGTCGCCTGAGAGGTTAGATAAGATCGCTGAAGAATGCGAATACGGAGGAAGTCCCGCTGAGTGGGCCTTCCGAGTGTTGAAAATGTGGCAAGATGAAGCTGACGGTGCCGGCGGTACACCTTTTGAACTCCTTCGAGTGTTGACTGAGGACATGGGAAAGTTTGACCTCGGCATCGCGATATTACTTGACTTTATCAAGCAAGAAACAACGAGAACGACGGACATGTGAATTGTTGTGTTTTATTTTCATACGTCTTCTTTATTAGTAAGTAAAAAAAAATATCATAACAATTAAGACGCGCGCCCTCTTAAAGTGTCACTTCCTCCAGTCGCAGCTGATCGCCTCATCGAGGCACGTGATAAACAAAAAAAAATGAAGAGACACGCTTCTTCCTCTCGAGAGGAAGAAGCGTGTCTCTCGATTGAAATCTTTTTCTTTTCTTTTTTTCTTAAAAGAGACAAACACCCCTTAGAGTGCCCCCCCACCCCCCTAGAGTGCCCCCCTCCCCCCTCCCCCCCTCCCCCCCCCCACCCGCCCCATGCATCCTAAAAGCGCCCCCCTCCCCATGCATCTTAAAGGGGCCCCCCTCCCCCCCTCCCCTCCCCTCCCCTCTCCTCCTCTTCTCTCCCTCCCCCTTATACACTCTAAAGAACGCTTCTACCTAGTTCAATAAGTCACTTCCAGTCGCTCGTAAAACAATAAAAAATGAAAAAAAAAAAAAACTTATATCGTAGTGTTTTTTATTAGTTTACCGAAAAAAATAAGAGACTCGCCTCCTCCTCCTCTCCTTCTCCTCCTCCTCCTCCTCCTCCTCCTCCTCCAAAAAAAAAGATATCACATTTTAAAGCGCGTGACCCCTTAAAGACGCTCATCTCTTCATTAAGTCGCGTGACGTCACTTCTTCTTCCGGTCACGTGATCAATCAGGTCACTTCCGGTCACGTGATCCTCAATGAGGTCACTCACTTCCGGTTGGCCATTAGGTCATGTGACGGCACTTCATGTCACGTGACTCATCAGGTCACTTCCGGTCACGTGATCCTAAATTAGGTCATATGACGTCACTTCCGGTCCCCTAAGTAGGTCATATGACGTCACTTCCGGTCCATAAGTAGGTCATATGACGTCACTTCCGGTCACGTGACCAAATGGCGGCCTCTGATTGGCTAACTAGGTCACGTGACGTCACCACTAATCCCCTAAGTAGGTCACTTCCGGTCACGTGACCAAATGGAGGCCTCTGATTGGCTGCAGGTCGATTGAGTAATAAACAGTACTTAACTATAGTCCCGTTCCGATACATACTATACTACTCATAAGCAACCTTTTTAAATCAAGATACAAAACACTCCTATTTGCCAACAGCTACTTTATGTACTATGGCACTGTCAGTCACCACTGGCCACAGTTCAGATACCTCTCCCAATACATGCCCCAGTAGGTCAGGGCCTAGAGCACGGGACTATGGATGCACAGGTAGCCGGTTCACTTCCCGGCCAGTGCATGCAGGTGTTAAATGTAAAGTACATGTATATATGTAGGGTTTTATGTGAATATTTTATTGACTCATATGGGACACATTTACTAGACACATGGCGGTCTTTTAGTAATGGGATTCGAACTCAAGCAACCCTCTTTACCTGTATCCTGTGCTATTCATAATACACTTTAAAAGAGATGCAAAGATATGAACGGGAATCCTAATGTGCATAGCACGGCTGGGAATCGAACTGGCTACCTGTGCATCCATAGTCCTGTGCTCAAGGCCCTGACCTACTGGGGCATGTATTGGGAGAGGTATCTGAACTGTGGCCAGTGGTGACTGACAGTACCATAGTACATAGAGTAGCTGTTGGATCTCCCCCCTCCCTGGTGCATGTCCCCTCTAAAGTACCCTATTATGGACCTTTAGCAACCACGTAGAAGCTAATAAAACCCAGACGTCGCAGTGCTGAGGGCATAGGATACGTTTGCGTTTGATAAGCTACGTCGGGTTTGCTAAAGGTCCCTAATAGCGGCCCTTATACACAAGAGGTCCTCATGCCTGCAAGAGGGGTATAGATGGGCGGAGGGATCCCCATGGAGCATGTCGATTTTAAGAAAAGCCCATGTCCCATGTCACTAAGAAAAAAACAATGTCACTCATGTGGAGAGGACTCCTGCCCCCACCCCCTGAACACACACACACAGCACCCGGTAGGCCTAGCCTACGTTATACGTTACTGTGTGATGTGTGAGGTCTGGGGGCATACTGAACGTCAAGTTTGCTTAAACCTGCAGATCTTACTGCACGTAGTAGTGCTAAAGGGATAGGCTACATCTGCGTTTAATGAGCTTTTACATGGTTGCTAAAGGTCCCTTATGTCTGGGTTGAATAGGCTACGTTGGGTTTGCTAAAGGTTCTTTTTATGGCACAGTCCATGCACAGATTCTAACACAAGCCTCAATGGCGCAGTGGCTAGAATGTAGAACTATGAATCTTCAGGTAATGGGTTCGAATCCCATATGTATAAAGTATCATTCCAATCAACCTGTGAAACAAATGAAAAATAAAGGTAGGGAACCGTTTTTTTCCTCATAGAGTTGCAGTATATAATCAGGATACGTTTACTATAACCCTGTAGGTCTTAATTTAGTGGGATTCGAACCCATGCAAGCCTATTTACCAGAATCCCGTGATTTAACGGGAAATTTTGCTCACAAAATCCTGTGATATCACGGGAATATAACCCGGGTTAATCCCGGGACTGACCCCAGTTCAACCCGTGTTATTTAGGGGGAATTCACGGGAATTTGTTTCCAGGGTCAGCTCAGGAGGGGCCTACAGCTTATGGGGGTGGATGGCTATATTTGACAAAATCGACATGCGACATGAGGCCTAGTGACATGTAACATGAGGTTTGAATACATAGTGACAGGGGACATGAGCAACTCTTAAAATTGACATGGGACATGGGGATTATTAAGCGACATGGACATGTGACAAGGCCATTTCTTAAAATTGAGATGCGACATGAGGACCTCCCTCCCCATCTACACCCCAAGCTTCATGTCACTGATGCATGATACCGTCCCCATACGAATCTCCACACATACATCCCTTTGCTGGAGCACAATAGGAACCAATTAGCTGAGTATTGAGCCTGACTTAGATATAGTAGGTCACACCTGATGGGGGCTAATCCTGCTGCCTCTTCACGAGTAGAGCCTGTGGGTAACATTACTCAACACAGCTCCAGCAACCAGCTATCACTCACTGGGGCAAGACGGGTGTCAAGGCAATACATGGCCTGCCAGCCTATTGAATGCAGAAAATATAATAGTATAATAGATTCATAAGCGACTCCCACCTAAGTATGACATCAATACGCTGCATATAAATATCCCTCATTCAATGGGTCCTATATCCAGTGATTCCCTAGCAGCGTAACACAGAAAGTATCCTATTACTCAATATGAACCCATTCAATAAGAGTAATGATATTAGATAAAATCCATAAAATCAGTAAAATCATGTAACGCACCAATTGGCAAGAGTGGAGACTAAATCTCAGTGATGACCTTCTTTCATTTTGTATTGCTTCTTCATGTCAGATAATTGACCTTCAGCAACCCGCAGCCGGGGTGGGTCAATTTCTCATACTGATGAGAAAACATCCCTTCATATGATATGACATTTAGAAAGTATTAGACGCTTCTAGTCTTTGAGGAATATAAAAGGAGACTACGTTCTATTATCCATACTTGATAGTACAATTTACTTGGAGCTAGTGTATTGTATACAGCCATGTTTAGATATCATGATTATCTTCAAAATTGACAGCAGTACTTTCTGCAATGACATGTCTTCAATAGAAAGAATAAACAACATAAATACAGTAAACACCTAAAGTATAAATGTAGGTTAAATTAGTGGAATCATCAGATTTCTGGTTTAGAGCATTAGAGGGGGTGGATAGGAAGCAGTGGCACTAAAGATAACTAAAATATATGGGATATAAAGAATTCTGTGTGGATTTTACTATTATCAGCAAGGCGAGTGACTCCGGGACTAAAATAAGAGGGTGACTCCGGGACCAAAATAAGTATTACAATACACATTTGGTCCTGGAGGCTGGAATATTAGATTTTTTTCAAAATTTCTTTTTTCTGGCAAAAAACACAATAGTTACCTCACGATCTGGGGTACAAGGGATATTGTTTGGATCTTGTTTATTTACTGTATAGTGGTATCAAAATGAAAGGACATTTGACAATTTTGCTGACAATATACACTTAAATGGCTGTGGAGAAAAAAATATGGTACATATCTAGTGAAATCCTTTTGAATCAATTGACTATACCATAGGCCTAATAGAAAATGATATTAGGGATAGGCTGTTACTGTCTTAGTAGACATGGGAGACATGTAAAACATGTCATTTAAAGGGTTTTTTGACGTTTTTAAGGGTTTTTGGTTTACATTATTGGTTAAATATATATATATATATATATATACATTTACATTTACATTTACAGCTTTGTTTCACAGAAGATGGCATTGACTCACATGCGTCTATGCTGCATGTAATATCAGTCCTTGCTTCAGATATACCTGAATAGTTCTGGGTTTCTTTTATTAAAAAGGATCTTTGTACTTTTTCCTTTCTCAATACAGTGGAGGAGTGCCATATAGTGATGGAAGAGCGTGGGGTGCCCATCCATTGCTTCTTTTGGTAGAATAGGGGTCAGGAAGTAGGATAATCAATGAGCGATAGAAAAGTAGAGCGCAACTCATTACTGCTAACCCAGATTAGTGAATACAGTTATATGAGAGCTGGGTTGGGTTGTGTTGGAGGGGTGTGGGCGGATAGATGATGGGAGGAGGTGCATTCATTGGGCCTCAGAAAGGAGGTGGACATACAGGGGCAGTGAGACTGGGAAGGTCCCCAGAGATTGTGTTGTCCCCTGTCGTCTTAGAGGTGCTCTGAGATAGGTAAGGCTTCATATTCTAAAGAGCCCCCCCCCCTTAAAGGAGGCCTACACATAGTGTTGCCTTAAAGGCACAAGTTCAAAATTCTGCAATATCAATAACCCTACTTCTCCATCTTGTCACTTCTTGTAGTCCCTTATATCACTCCAATTCCATCTGGAGTCTTCTCAAGTTACTTAATCATGTTTTTAAGCTTTTGGCATAGCCTATAAACAGCGTTGTGTGCCTGCCTAACTCTAGGTTGGGTTTTAAAATGTATCATTATCCTGCACATTTCTTATGTTTCTATACATAAATTCCGTTGACTACGAAACGATACGTACGTTGGATGGGTGATGTGTGTAGTCTCGGTTCAATACTGTAGCGGGAAGGAGCCGCTGCGGAGTCTGGAGCGCAGGAGTAGTTCGTCCGCCGCCCACCAGAGGGCGCCTCCGTAGCGAGCCCTATATTAGGGCGCGCTGCGGAGTCGTGCCTCAGTCTACTTTGGCTCAAGCTTGGCGACGGACGTACTCCCTGAGCTCCTAACTCCGCAGTTGGTCATAAGAACTGTCGATGTGCCTTATGTATAATTAATAACCTCTAGTCAAGCACTTTCCTGAATACAAGCCTTTATTCATAAACTGTCTGTGTTCTCGTGTTCCTTGCATTCCCCAGTCGGCCTTAGTCTTTCTATTACAGTGGTGACAAGCGGTTTAAAAAGACAGCAAATCACGCCCGGAGAAGATGGAGGGACGAAGGTCATTAGGGTTGGCATCGGCGAATCTGGAGGAGAGGATGAGGGACTTTGAGGAGGTGGAAGAAGTAGATGTGGGAGAGAACGTGTACCTCCGGACTCCGCAGAGGAAGGTAGAGGGAAGAGCAGAGTATGGGGGACCCAGAAGTCTTCAGGAGACGGTCAAACCACCTCCAGGCTTTCCACAAGGACCAGAAACGGAGGAAGGAAAAGAGGAGGAGGAAATGCGGAGAGCTGCGGAGTCACAACGACAATGGGTGATGAAGTGGAGATCCGAGGAGGCCGAGAGAATCGGCAGAATGGAGAGAGAAAGGCAGCTCCAGAACGAGAAATGGGAGGAGATGGCAAAAGCATTCAAAGAAAAAGAGAGGTCCTGCGGAGTAGCAGACGAAGGAAGGAGGATATGGGCACCAAGAGAGGACGAGGGGAGTCTAGAAGGGAGAGAAAGTGCGGATACTGTACCATGGGCGCCGGAGGAGGAGGTGGCGGCGGAGGTAAACAAAGTTACCAAGGAAACCGTCCCGCTCTCGCGGTCAGCGCGGGATCTCGCGGGAGAGGAGTGCGGAGTCGACTCCGCAGCAGGAAACGGAGTCGAGGGAAGGGGAGGAAACGGGGCCACCCCCACGGGACATGAGTACATCCTACAGGAGGTGCGGGCGAGGATGAAGGAGATGGCCTTGGTGAAGGAAAATAAGAGGATAGAGGAGTCAAAGAAGGAAGTGGCTAGGGAAGTGGAAGCTTTGCGAATAGCCACGGAAAGGGAGGAAGAGAGGAGAAGGGGGGAAAGGGAAGAGATCAGCAGGATAGAGGCCAAAAGACGGGCTAAGATTAGGGAAGGGGCCGCAGCCCTGGAGGCAGAGAGGAAACGCATGGAGGCGGAGAGAGTGGAAAGGGCGGAGGAGGACGCCATGAGGGCGGAGTCGGTGCGGAGAGAGATAGCAAAGGTAGAAGCAGCTCGAGAGGAAGTAGCCAGGAGGGAAGCAGCGTATAGGGCGGCTATAGCAGCTGAAGTGCAGGGGCAAAGTGGGGCCACCATCAACCAAGGGGGTTATGCGGGAGTGTCCACGGAGCCGGCGGAAAGAGAATGGGGGACGGGGTACGCAGAGTCCAAGCCGCAAGTGGACCCTCAAGTGGCAAATCCGGGGGGTATGCAGCCGTTGGTTTCAGCTACATACATGGGGGGAGGCCCACCAGGCGGGGGGGATGCAATGGAATGGAAACCACAAGGTTACCAGCTGAATGCGCAGAAGTACCTGTCACCAAATGCGGCTGGGTCAGTCACGGCGACGACACCGGGGGCAGGGAAAGGATTGCAGCAGGAAGGGAGCTGGGGCAGGAAGCCGGTGAAACCAGTCTACATGCCTGGGAAGTTCGACGGCCAGACACACCTTTCGGAATACCTGTCTCACTTCGATCTGTGTTGTACAGCGAACAGCTGGGACGAAACCACGGCCGGGGTATTCCTCGGGCTAAGCCTGACAGGGGTAGCAAGACGTCTTCTGTCGGGGATAGAACCAGGAGCGGAGGGAGGATACAGGAAACTGAGAGCAGCGCTCGTCGCGAGGTTCCAGCCCCCTAACCAGGCCGCCAGATACAAGGCCATACTAAAGGGCAAGGAGAGGAACAAGGGGGAATGCCTCCAAACACATGCGGAGGAAGTAGAGAGGTACACAAGGCTGGCGTACCCACTGGCGGACATGGCTACGGTAGACGTTATGGCAAAGGACCACTTCGTGGACTCCTTGAAGGACATCCAGATGCAAATGTGGGTACACCAATCGTCGGCTACTACCCTCTCCCAGGCGGTACAAGTGGCTTTGCATGCAGAAGCCTGCATGCGGCCGCACGGCTCGGCACAGAATGTCCGGGCCACGGGCCAAACAATGGGAGAAGAGCTCAAGTCCATGCGGGAGGATGCCGTAAAGGAGAGGGAAGAGAACGCCAAATTGCGGGAGGCCATGAAGGCCGCACTAGGGAAACCGGCTAACTCCTCCTCTTCCTCATCGTCATACAAGGGGGGAGAAAGAACAAACCGACCGAGAAAGGACCGGCTGCCGATGTCCGAGATCCGATGCTACCACTGTGCCGCGTTGGGACACCAAAGGAGTAGCTGCCCCAGATGGAGGGACGAGATAGCCGCAGCTGACGCAAGGGAGGCAAGCGGGAGCGCAGCGGGAGGAACCGCCTCCGCGCCGGCCATCATTCCACAGCCGGCGGAAAACTAAAACCGACCCTAGACAATGGCCAGTCTAGGGTCGACATGGGAGAGGGGCGCACAGAGATCGTGGTAGGACGCTTGGAGAAGGGCGGGTCCGGCCTCCTAGTGGAGGGGAGAATAGGGGACAGTAGCGTAGAATGTCTGGTGGACACGGGGGCTACTGTGAACATGCTCTCCCTCTCTTGGTGGCGGACCCATGGGGAGCCAGGGGCCTACGAGGTGACAAACGAGGCTGTATACTCGGTGGAAGGGAGGCCACTCCAATTATACGGGCGTGTCACGGTGCTGCTCCGGGTCAAATGTAGATCGTGGGAGGTGACGTTTCAGCTGTCCGAGTTACCTACGGACGCAATAGTGGGATCACGATTCCTGTTACAAACGGGATTTCTGGTGGATTTGGCGGGGGAACGGTTGCTGCTACCAACGCTGGAGGAAGAGGAACTGAACTTCTGTCGAGTCATAAGCTGCCACACCAAAGTAATACCGCCAGGGGAGGAAGCCATAATAGGGGGATACCTGGTGGGAGACTGGACGGGAGGAGTAGGGGGCCTGGTAGAAGGCCTACGGGAGGTGGAGGAAGACAGGGGCCTGCTGGTCGGGCGTGCCTTGGTGGACACGACAAAAGAAACCACACCAGTGCGGATATTTAACCCTGGACAGGATGCAGTCGTCGTGTACAAGGACATGACACTGGCCTCGCTGGAGCCCGTGGAAGAACCGGCGGAAATAAATCAGGGGGAAGCGGCTAAGTGCCGAGTCGCCACCTGCAATCCACAGGGAACCCCGGGGGAAGCGGACGACCTCATCCGCACCTTGACGGAGGGCGTCGAGGAGGATCGGAAGACCCCTTTGGAGAACCTCCTGCGCAAGCACTGTGGGGCGTTTCAGCTGAGACCGGGGGATACGGGGAGGGCAAACTGCATTCAACACCACATACGAACAGGGGAACACCCCCCGATTAGGATGCCACCAAGGAGACTCGCTCCGCATCGGCGGGCGTTAGTGGAAGCAGAGGTAGAGAAAATGTTAACCTCGGGCATCATAGAACCGGCAAACGGGCCCTGGGCCTCCCCCGTGGTTCTTGTAAAAAAAAAAGACGGCACCATGCGTTTCTGTGTGGACTACCGCCGTCTCAATGAGGCCACGAGAAAGGATGCATACCCACTACCACGCATCGACGACTCCTTGGATACGCTGGCGGGGTCCCAATGGTTCAGCACCATGGACCTCGTCAGCGGGTACTGGCAGGTGGAGATGGCCCCGGAGGACCGGGAGAAGACGGCGTTCTCGACGCACCGGGGGTTGTACCAGTTCACGGTGATGCCCTTCGGACTGTGCAATGCCCCCGGTACGTTCGAGAGACTGATGGAGGTAGCCATGCGGGGCCTACAATGGACGTCCTGCCTGGTCTACCTCGACGATATCGTCGTCTTCGCCCGAGACTTCGAGGGCCATCTCCAACGATTGGGGGAGGTACTGGGGCGCCTAGAGGCCGCCGGCCTGAAAATCAAACCATCAAAATGCCAGCTGGCTAGAAGGAAGGTCGGTTTCTTGGGGCATGTGGTCAGCAAGGATGGGATAGCTACGGACCCGGCGAAGATAGAGGCTATACGGGACTGGCCGGTGCCGGAGAGTCTGACGGAGGTGCGGAGCTTTCTGGGGCTGGCTGGTTACTATAGGGCTTTCGTCCCGGAATTCGCTACCCTGGCGAAACCCCTTACACAGATGGCAGATAAAGGACGAATTTTTAAGTGGGACAGGGGGTGTCAGGTGGCTTTTGACGAGTTGCGTCGCCTACTGATGGAGTCACCCATCCTGGGCTACCCGGAGGATGAGGGACAACTGGTCATGGACACTGACGCCTCTGACACCGGCCTTGGGGTGGTGCTGTCCCAAAGACAAGGGGAGGGGGGGGACGTACGAGAGATCGTCCTCACATACGGCAGCCGCACGCTCAACAGAGCGGAACGGAACTACTGCGTCACCCGAAGGGAATTGCTGGCGATTATCTTCGGGCTACGGAAATTTCGACATTACCTACTAGGGAGGAACGTCCTCATCCGCACGGACCACGCAGCATTGAAATGGGTTATGGCCTTCAAAGAACCGGAGGGACAAGTGGCCAGATGGATCTCCATATTGGACACGTATGATTACACTATAGAACACCGGGCCGGTAGGCTACACGGCAATGCGGATGGGCTATCCCGGATCCCCTGCCGACAGTGTGGGAGATCAGACGAGGAAGAGGAGGCGGTGCCGGCGTCAGTACGGGCCATCACTAGACGGGGGGCAGACGACCCGGACATAGCGGGGGAAGTTAGAGAGAGTTGGAAAAATGACCAGAAGGAAGATGCCGTTCTAGGGTTGGTGTACAAATGGGTGGAGGAAGGGACCGAACCGTGCAAGGAGACACTGGCAGACCAAGGGTACGCAGTGAAATCTCTGGCTACACAACTGGGTAGATTGGCCATTAAGCAAGGGCTGCTAGGGAGATGGTGGTTCGTCCCCGGAAGCAACAGAGCGTTTCAGATCCTGGTACCTGACAAAAGGAAGGCCGAGGCTTTCGAGGCAGCGCACGGGGGAGGTATGGTGGGACACTTTGGGAGGGACAGAACTGTACGGAAGCTACAAGAAAGATGGTACTGGCCGGACTTCAGAAGGGACATAACCTACTGGACGGCCACGTGCAAAATGTGTCTGGAAAGGAAGCCGGCACCCCACCCCACACGGGCTCCAATGGGACACGTGGGGGTGGGGCTGCCCATGGAGAGGATCGCCATAGACGTTATGGGACCTCTGACACCAACCCCCAGGAAGAATTTGTACATAGTAGTGATCATAGACTACTTCACGAAATGGGCCGAAGCGGTGGCCATCCCCAACCAAGAGGCCGCCACGGTGGCTCGGGCCCTAGTGGACACCGTGGTGTGCCGGTTTGGGGCCCCCGTTAGTCTCCATTCCGATCAAGGGCGCAACTTCCAGTCTAACCTGTTCCGGGAAGTCATCCGCATTCTGGGAATAAGGCAGACCCGCACGTGTGCTTTCAACCCACGCTCGGACGGAATGGTGGAGAGGGCTAACCGCACCATCGAGGCGTTGCTCTCCGCGGTGGTAGCCGAGGACCACTCAGATTGGGACGAGCATCTCGCCATGGTCATGTCGGCATACAGGTCCTTGGTGCACTCCACGACCGGAGTGACACCAAATATGATGATGTTGGGGCGGGAAACTAATCTGCCCTTGGCCCTTCTGTACCCAGAGCCCATGGAAGGGGTGGGAGAGGGCAGACCGGGGTATGTCGCTAGCCTGCAGAGGAACACCGCCACTGCCCATGCCCTGGCCCGGGAACACATCGGGACGTCGGTCGCCAGACAGAGCCGCAATTACGACGGGAGGGCGACCACCCGGGAAATAGAGGTGGGAGCCACGGTATACCACCACCACCCCGGCAAGAAGATAGGGCGAAGTCCCAAGCTGCAACGCCTGTGGACGGGCCCCTGGGTAGTAACGGCCCGCATTTCTCAGTCAGTGTACGAAATAAAGGGGGAGGGCAGGAAGGCCAAAGTAGTACCGTTCGATCAACTGAAGGTCATTCCCCCCCCTCCCCCGGGAGTACAAGAGAGAGAGGGGGCAGCGGTAGTTAGGTGGGTGGGGAAATGGTCGGAGCACAGCCCAAAGAGGGAAGCCCCCCCCTCCACAGTAAAAACAACGGGTTTTGCGGGTTGCGGAGTCGACTCCGCACCACCCGGGGGGAACCAGCGGGAAGAGCCGGGGATCGCCGCGCACCAGCGCGGGCGGGGGACTCCGCGAAGCTCCGCAGAAACGACCAGAGCGTCCCAGGTCATCACAGCAAAAATGAGGGGAAGGAAGGGAGTTACATCAACCACTGCTCCATCAAAAACGCGCAGGGAGGAGCAAGCAAGCTCAGGCTCCCGTAGAGATCGAAGTAGGTCTAAAGAAAAGGGAAGAGGGAGGCAAACTAAGGATGCAGACGACCGGGACTCCGCGCGGAGTTCCGCGGAGTCATCCTCTCGCGGCAGGTCTCGCGAGAGGCGAGATCCGCACCGCCCGGATGAACACCATAACAAAGACGCCATCTTGACTCCAACTCCGCATGCAGACGACATGGAAGCAGACGGGTTGTATCACTGTTCCTTGTGTGATAAGACTTTCACTAAATCGTGTAATCGGGCAAGGCACATCAGAGAGCAGCACGCAGATGGCCAGGCCATGGGATGGCTGTGCCCCCGGGGCACAGGCACCAACCGATGCCGAGGAGGGAATGCAGGGGGGGTGTTTGCCGCCGTGCGGAAAAGAGATCTAAGGAGACACCTGGAGGGCTATCACCGGGACCCTAAGCATCCCTGGGTAACCGGGGAGAAACCCATGCCGGAAAAACACCCCATTGACCCCACCCTCCGCCGTCCCTCCTCTACTTCCCCAGCATCCGCGGCCAGGGAGACGGCACCCTCGCCGTCTGCGGAGTCGGCCAGCCGCCGACGATCCTCCACACCCGCCCGGGGTTCCAGCAGCCGGAGGGAGAGCAGCGCCTCCGCCAGTAGGAGCCTCGACTCCGCAGCCCGGCCCACTACCTCTGCCAACAGCAAGTCGTCCCCGGCTGGTAAGGGTAAGACCACCTCCTCGTCTTCTAAAGCGGTCCCTAGCGTGGTGGTGGTGCCGAATCGATCGTCTCCCAGGGTGGAGGAGAAGAAAGCCCGAGAGCGACAACAGGCTGCGGAGTCATCCGCGGAGTCGGGTAGGAAGGTAGCCACCACCTCAAAGGGCACTCCCACCAGCTCCTCCAGGAAGGCCTCCTCCACCGGCTCCACCTCTACCTCCACCAGCTCCTCCAGGAAGACCTCCTCCGCCTCGTCCACCTCTACCTCCACCAGTTCCGCCAAGAAAACCTCCTCCACCTCATCTACTGGCTCCACCTCTGCCTCAGACAGAAAGCGGGGGAGAGAAACGGAGGAGGGCACACCGGGGGGTAAGAAAAGGAAGGAGACAGTGGTCATGCTACCCCCAAATAAACCCCCGAGACAGGTAGCAACTGGTGAGGAAATAGGGCTGCGGGTGCCGGTGGTGATACTGACCCGTACCCCCACAAAAGCGGAGCGAAAGCAACCCCCAACCAAAGAACCGGAAGAGATGGAGGCGGCACCATCGGGCAGTGAATCCACCCTAACGGCCTCCGAGCAGCTCACCACCTCACCCCTGCAGGGAGAGCGGGCGGACTCGCTGGGCCCCTCACCCGGGTTCAGCCTGGGCTCGCCTGAAGGCCGACCGGCGGGCAGCATCTCCTCCGAGGCAGAAGCGGCACTGGCCGCCACCAACCTCATGGCGATGGGGACCCCGGGCAGGCAGTCGCCACCCCCCCCCCACGGATCAGCCAGAGGACGAGGAAACATCACAAGAGAGGGCCCGCCGCCTGCAGGAGCGCATGCGCATCTACCTAAGCTTTGGGGATACTCCAGAGGAGAAGGAGGCTCTGGTGGCAGCAGGAGTTCCCCCTCCCACCGAAAGGTCGCTCACCCATACCCTCTCCTCCCCTGCCCAGACTTCCCCAGGTCTTTTTATTCCGCACAGCGCGGGGTACGTCATTGAGGTGGAAGAACCCCCCCCGCGCCCCCCAGTGCGATACCACCGTATAGCCCTCTCCGAGGAGGAAGAGGAGGGGGAGGAGCAAGTGACGCGCACCACCGTCACCATCTCCCCACGGGAGGTAGCAGGCGAAGAGTCACCACGCCCGGAACAGTCCCCACCTCCAGAGGGAGAACCAGACGCTACCATCCCCGGCACGTCCACCCCCACGACTGGACAGGCCGACACGCGGAGGGTGGTGCCCGCGACGCCTCAGGTAGCCGGCGAGCTTTTTATCATGCCCGCCAACCTGATGGTACATCTCCTGGCTATGTGGGATGGCTCGGGAGACGTAGTCTGGCAGGAGGGGCGCAGCGACGACGGGGAGTGGAACAACTCTCTGGTAACACTGTTGCCACCCAGCAACCCCACGCACAGAGTAGTGTTTTACCCTTATGATCCCACCCGGCCCCCTACGTCTACCCCCTTGAGGGAACCAGACGAACCCCACCCCCCACCCAACCCCCACCTGGACGCTCTAATACAGGATTTTCCCCCTGCAGCGGCACCGGAGGAGTGGCGGTCGCCACAAGACAGCCACCCGCGGCGTAAATTACAAAAGGAGTCCGCCAGACCGGAGACAGAAAGGGTGGTGCCCCCGGCGCCCACTCAGAAGTGGGGAGGGCTACAGGGAAGAGCCAAATATCATCAGAAGGCGGCGGAGGAGCAGCGACTGGGGGGAACGCGAACCAGGCCACTCCGCACACCCACCAGCGCTCGACAGCAAAGACACTCCCCAACCTCTCGCCCAGGGAGTGGCCCCCCTTCAGCCGCCCGAGTGCTAGGATCCCACCGGCACGGGCCCACGGCAGATCCACCCGCCTGGATGCCGTGGTGGTTTGTCTCCGGTAGGGAGCCAAACCGGCTGGAGCGGTGGGCTGCATTTTTACTCCCCCCCATCTCCATGGGGGAGGAATTTGCGGCCACCGGGGGCGACGTATCCAGCGTCTCCGTGTGATTGGCCCGGGGACCTACGATGTCATAGCTTCAATAACGACCAGATACCGGCTACTTCAAGACGAGCGGAGGCCACGACCACGCAAGGTGAGTGCGCCATCCAGCCTGATAATTACCAGAGGGGACGAGAGGGAGGGGAAGCCGTAACAAGGAAGGGAGGGGAATGAAGCAAACGCCAGAGGCCCGGTATAGGGCCCCGGGGCGACGGAGGACCAGTACAGGACCTCCACGGGTAGTACTTAAGAAGGGGAGAAGTGATACTACCATCGTGAGCGCTACGGGAGGGAGGAATAAAAGAAGAGAGAAATCTTACCTGACCTTACCTTAAAATTGTGTTGACTTGTAGGAAGGAGGAGGGTCCCCCCCTCGCCGTAGGGACGAGTAGGACCCCGCAGCAAGTCCGGACGGAGCGGCCGGCGTGGAGGCACCGGTCATCCCCTCCACCCGTCATCTTCAACATCATCACCATCCACCACCTCACCCCCTAGAAGTTCGGGCAGCATGTTTCCGGCAGCATTAGAGACTTAAGATCCCCACAGGGGACTCCGCACATGTTACGCATAGGTTATATCATAAGCGAACTCCGCAGGAGTCGTGCAGTTTTAAATATTATTATTGTTAGAATAGGATCGAGCCGATCTCACCGTTTATGACTGTAACTTTGCAGGAGCAGCGCTATATAAATAAGCATGTTGAATCAAAAGTAACTAGAGTTAAGCCGCAGGGATACCACCAATTGTAATCCGGTATTGCGGAGTCGCTATATTTATCTCTACTTCGATTAGGGAGGGAGGGTACAGCTGTAAATAACGAGGGAAGGGTGTAGCGGGAAGGAGCCGCTGCGGAGTCTGGAGCGCAGGAGTAGTTCGTCCGCCGCCCACCAGAGGGCGCCTCCGTAGCGAGCCCTATATTAGGGCGCGCTGCGGAGTCGTGCCTCAGTCTACTTTGGCTCAAGCTTGGCGACGGACGTACTCCCTGAGCTCCTAACTCCGCAGTTGGTCATAAGAACTGTCGATGTGCCTTATGTATAATTAATAACCTCTAGTCAAGCACTTTCCTGAATACAAGCCTTTATTCATAAACTGTCTGTGTTCTCGTGTTCCTTGCATTCCCCAGTCGGCCTTAGTCTTTCTATTACAATACTCTATGCTACGTTGTCTTGTCGTGAGGTACACTTCCATGTGATTTCACTGTTTGCTTTTCTGCCCTAACATAGATATAAAACCAAGGGGTCTGGAATCTTGATAAACCCTCTTAGACTGGTGACAAAATGAGAAATTCTCCCACCAAGGGGCATTTTGAAGTACAAACAGGCAAGATCACTTTCTAGGGTGATTTGGGTGTGCTGAATCCGGAAATCATACTTGCCAAGCTCAAAAATGGTTCCTTCTATATCAAAACTACAAAAACAAAATGGCTGCCATTGATTTTTGAGAAAACCAAAGAAACTTATATTATCTATCATTCCTAGTCATGTAATACATCAAAATGAAGGGATTTTAGAGACCAGACTGTCTGAGACACTTGCCAAGTCATGTAGAGAGAGTCTCAAAGGCAAAAATTCAATATGGCTGCCATTTTTGAGAAAAACGAAACATAGATTATTCATCACTCCTAGTCATGTTGTACCTCAAATGATAGGGATTTGCAAGCTTAGTCCATTCTAGGCAATTGCCACAATAAACAGGGATTTTTGCAACATGAACTAATAAGGGGCACTGCAGGGGGGGAATGACATTCCTCCCATCCTCCCTTAAAATCTGTTAGCCCGTCACACAACCCCCTTCCTGTGACCTGTCAATTATTTTTCGCGCACCTTTTTATGTATAGTTTCACTGAAAACAGATGACATTTTTTGTCCAGTTAAAGGGCACATCCTATCATGATGCCAATAAATACTGTGTACAAGGGTAGCCATTAGTTCTTTTCTGCTGTGGGCCAACTGTCGGACCACACAAGTGTGACTATCTATGCAAAAGTAGTGATCATCCTCACTCAAAAACTTCCAATCTGATTGGGAGCCCTCCTTGGAATCAGGTCCCTAGAGCATCTGGACCCAATGGTCCCCAAGATTCAATTCTAAGGCCTAGAACACAGATACATATAGATGCCCCTGGAGCTGCATTCTAGACATGGCATCTCATATAGAACTCCCAGGGATTTTAGCTTCCTACATAAATATGCTTTTGGGTCATACATTCTAACTTCAACAAAACATTTGCATGTTATCTTGAGGAAGTTCAGAGGATGTGAACTCTAGTGCTGGAGACCTGATTTTGAGTGTTAGGGATCTCCATTCCAAAGGAGACCTCCAGCAACCACTCTTCGAGGGTTTCCCATCCTCCATCCAGAGCATACATCCTTTCCTTATCCCAACCGTCTTCTGTGGCCTGCATCTCTCATTCCAGTGGTTTAACCCTCTCCCTGTACCCCCAGTCCTCCTGAGGAGTCCAGCCCTTTCTTCCTTGGGCTCCTGCCCCTTCTTCAGGTTTCCAATATCTCCTGTCTGAGCTCTAAACCCTCCCGGCCCTCATCCTGGGCCCACCCCCTCAGCTTCCAGGGCTTCCACTCAGCCTTCCTGAGCTTCCAGCTCTCCCTCTAGCAGTACACTACATTTCCCTTTCCCTTCCCCAACCCCCTACCTTGTATTGCATTGCTTCCTTGTACAATGTTCTCATGCTGTTCTTCTCCTCCCACTGCTCTATTGCTCCTCTTTCCCATTCTCCTGCCTCCTCCACTTTCCCTCCCTTTCCTTTACCTCAACCTTTCCCATCCCACTCCCATTGACTTCCCTCTAAAAGTCCAACTAGCTGCAGGGTAGAACATAGAGACAAAGTGGGTGAATAAGAGGAGGAGGTAGGGCTGAGTGCATTTCACCGGGGTGGAGAGGATATACACTGGTACACATATGGCACTGGATGGTAGAGGTCATATATTAATGGTCTTGGGGAAAGAAGAAGACAGAGGTAGGACAGGGCTTGACTGGGAGGACAGGACACAGGAGAGGGCAGGGGAAGGGTATGTGGGAAGGGATATAGGGGAGACATCATAGTGAAAGCATAGGATAAAGGAATGGATACGGGAGGGTATGGAATGTGTTATGGTTGAGTAGGAAGGGAATATGGGAGGCGTGTGGTAGGGCAAGGACCACATATATATCACTTCCATCCTCCCCATATAATTATAACCACCTCCATACTCAACATTTAAAAATCCTGGCTTGATATTGTGAGGGAGAGATTGGGACCCTGGATGGAAGATCTGAAACCCTTGAGTATGAGATTGTATGCAATGCTAGAGATGGGGTGAACCCCAGTAAGAGGTAAGGAAATCACAGAGAAGGGTTGGAGGCTTATGGGGGAGGGAAATAAGCGCTGGGATGAGGGGTTTGGGGTACAGGAGGAGCATTGGGTCAGAGTCCCAGTGTGAGGGCTCGGGATGAAGGGTGGGATAGGATATGTGTTGGCGAGGAGGGATAGATGCTCTAGATGAGGGATAAGGAAGGCTCAAGGAGAGGTTAGGGTTGCTGAAGGAGGTCTGTTATGAAATGAATATTAGATCCCTAGGACTTGTTATCACTTCCCAAGGACTACAGATCCCATTCCCTAGACTTTCTCACAGTTACATGAAAGTGTTTTGCTGAAAGTAGATGGTAATGTTGGGGCCTATAGCATGAAGAAGTCACAAGTCCCTATAAGTTCTAAACAAGATATCATATCTAAATAGCAGCTCACAATACATAGATATCTGGGCCCAAGGACTTCCCAGCCATCATAGCTTAGTGGGAACCATATGTATTTTTACCTGGACAAGCTTATTTGCCTACCCTGGGCTTTGGTCCTTTTTGTCAAAGGCTATAGGTGGGAGCCCAGATGGGTCAACCCTGATTCAAAGTCCCCAGCTCAAGCCCAGAATTATTCCACTTTGGCACACACTATAAGAATATACAATACACGGTGATTTCTGGAGTAAAATCAGATGTCAGCATGTTTTAAAGTATTAACAATGTATTTATTAAAAAAAAGGATGGCCCAAGCTGGCCCAAGTAAAACACAAATGGGCCTATGAGACCAATGCTATCTGGGTTGGATCATGAGGACTTGCCATCAGGTTCTAACCATTTGATTGTGAGGTGTGGCATTAAAAAATTAAAAAAAAGAAAAAGCTATTTTCCCTTAGAAATGGACTGAAATGAATGGTGCTCAAAAATCACTAGCAACCATTTTGCTTTTTTTGGAGGATGGGTTTCATGTAACCAAGGTCCCTGTTTATCTTGACAATGGCCTAGAATGGACTGGGCTTGCAAATCCCTTTCATTTGAGGTACAACATGACTAGGAGTGATTAATAATCTATGTTTGGGGGTTTTCTCAAAAAACGATGGCAGCCATTTAGAATATTTGGCTTTGAGACTCTAGACAAATGACATTCCAGCTTGGCGGGTGTCTCAGACAGTGTGCTCTCTAAACCCCCATCATTTTGATGTATTACATGACTAAGAAGGATAAATAACATAGGTTTCATAGGTTTTCTCAAAAATCATTGGCAGCCATTTAGCTTTTGTAGTTTTGACCTTGAAGGAACCATTTTTGAGCTTGGCAAGTGTGATTTCCAGATTCAGCACACCCAAATTACCCCAGAAAGTGAACTTGCCTATTTGTACTTTAAGATGCCCCTTGGAGGGATTAGAATGATATTTGTGAAGATTTTTCCCAGTCTATCTCTCCTCTGTTTCAGTACGGCTTCGTCAACTATGCCCTGGAGCTTCTCGTGCTCAGGAACTTCGGGGAGGAGGTATGGGAGCAAATCAAGTGAGAAACCTTACATATCTTTCCCACTTACAAATATCTTAATTTCGTATTCCACAAAAGCTAATCTAGATGTTTGGACTTTTGTATCAAGTTGGAATTTAATCAATATAAGGAATACTAGGTAGCAACTCAATAAAGCCTACAATTATGGCGGTATTAAGTTTATTGGACATCATGGGAAATCGCATGAACCAAATCTACTTCATCTTGATACTCTCTCCAGAATATTGTGCTTATAGTATCTATGATCTCCCTCATGAACAGAATTTTCTAGTGCATCCCATTTATATA
The DNA here is from genome assembly GCA_947462335.1 of Harmothoe impar. Lineage (NCBI taxonomy): Eukaryota > Metazoa > Annelida > Polychaeta > Phyllodocida > Polynoidae > Harmothoe > Harmothoe impar. Next base: position 25,467,772 of record OX381710.1, read on the forward strand.
ATATTACTTAAAAAGAAGATAATCCACTAACGGAGGAAATGTGTTCCATCGTCAACAGAGAAATGTCACTTTGTTGTTTTTAAATCTGCTTTCCATGAGTATGCTAAGAAGGAAGAGTAAGAAGCAGAAAAAGCAGCAATGCAATTTTCTCCATGACACCCTGATCAGATAGATGGTCATAATTAGCTAGGTCATTACGGTGAGGTAATATTTCACTCAAAGTTCTTAGGTATTCTGAATCGGTAATTACCTTCCCCTTCTGTGATCTAGATGATGTCTTTTTATATTAATTATACTTATACGTCTTCATTGAGTCATTCAGACCCTGACAAGGAGAGGAAAATGAAAACATGTGATTCCCCCGTGATGTTGTGCTCCTCTGAAACACTACTTGCATTATACTTCTAGAAGGATGATTCTTTTTCATACTGCTCAGTGGTCTACTATGCACATTGAAACCATGTATTTCCCAATATCTTAGTAAAGCATTACCTCATTGCCATCCACATCAGAAGGAGAAAAAGTAAGGGTCAAAGCTAAGAGACCTCACCCAGTGGACAAGAACTGATTTAATGGTATTCATACCTGACATATTTCTTGAAGCAAGTACTGGCCCCATTATGATGTGATTGTCACTGTTATCTCCTCCCTTAATTGTCCGATGACTATCATAATATTTATTACAGTGGCTACATTTGTATCAATGATATCCGATGGCTACAAAACACATTAAACAAATGGTAAATAAGTACAGAATAACCTTGTAGGCCTTCCTGTATGATCACTATGAGTTTTATTTTTGTATACTTGACATATGCAACTACCTTAGTCTATTATCATTCCCTTATCTTTGGAATATTCATTTTAATGACAATTTGGCTCACTTTGGTTCACATCCTTTTAACAACAACACAAACCTGAAATAGTGTTCTTGAAATGTAACCCTGATACTAGCTTGAACTCACCAATAAGGATCTCTACTACTCATAGAGCTGAGGGTATATATTGATTGTTGATGGGCGTACACTTTCATATTTTTATTGATTGCATTATAAAAGGTATAGAACATTGAAGGTATATTATGTTGCAAACACAATCATCGTATTGGGAGTCTAGTTGGGGTTATTCAGCAGTGTTATAGGCTGTTTCTTTTTCCATTTCAATATGAATATGGATACTGTAGATGAGATTTTGGGGGGAAAATTCAACTTGAATATACTTTGAATATCATTCTATCTATGTAGTTCAACCATTATCTGTGCTCCTATATCCATCATTCCAGAGATATGATTATGAAATGAATCATATGGAATAAATCACAATACCTATGATACAAACCCAGTAGAAAGCAGGTAAGTTCCGTTGCTGCTTTCCCTGATTTCTAGTCTACTTATCAATAACTGTTTTTATGCAGCCAACCACACCTCAAATGCTCTTTCCCATGAGGAATTCAAATAAAGAATCATTTGTCTTTTTCATTTCCCAAGATGGCAGCAGGTGTAAAACAACAGCCTTGCTGTTAAATAAGAAATGAAACAAAGCCAAAATGAAGAAGTCAATCAATAGCAGATGTCCTGTGTTCCATTTCCCCCTTTAGTTCCCTAGTTGATCTTTCCCGATTGAGCCGTATGGGCTTCACTTCTAGAGCCGATAATACTCCAGTATATTCCCAGTATAAGCAGCTGAAGCTGGTTTCTGGTGACATGGAAAAATGTAATACATTATGAGTATATAACTATAGGGGGATAAGCAAGGACGTGGCTAGATGGGGTCTCATTATGCAGAAATACAGAGCCTTTACATACCAGTTATAAGCCCTTAGTCCAAGGCGGCAAGAACACGTCATATTCTGCTTTAAAATGATACCACCCCTCTGCCAAACTAATTTCGTGTCAGCCTCGCATGTTCAGGGCAGAGGGGCAATACCGTTCTAATGCAAAATCCTACCGCTGTGGACTTTGGGCTAGACAATCATGTACGTTATACTATGAATACATTATGTAAAGCAGGGGTTATGAAAGGATAGTAGACAGGAGGCATTTGACATGAGTGGAAGGTGACAGCGGTCTAGATAGATTGGCTTCATACAATCCTAGTCATTAATTTTAGAACTGTTCCCTGATTACAGTGCTTAACTAAGCATCACTCCCCAGAATACGTTAGGTGGCTCTAGGGTCGGTGGGAGCAGCAGGGCCTCAAGGGAATCTTTATAATAGAGAATGGGAGAGGTTGAGATTGATTGTATTATCCCTGTTGTGGGAAGATCAACTTGATCAATTTGTCTAGCAAAATCTCTTCAATAGCTTAGAATTTAGCTGATAGATATTGACCTATCTTAGATTTGAAATGCCCTTTAATGTTTTCATGGAAAGTCTAGTTTAAATTCTGAGTTGTTGTTTTGACATGTTTTCGATCGGCTATTATCCAATAATGAACCTACTTGGGCCTCCAAGTTGTTAGAATTCCTAATTATCACCCATCAATGAGAATTTAAGTACTAAGCAGGGATAATGTAGCCATAGAAAAGAGCCAGGCTGTATTAGACATGGGATAAAAAGTTATTTTGGAGTTTGATAATAAGATGGGGCTTTCACTTGGTAAGGTTAAAATCAGATGTTCCACTTCAACGAGCACAACGATGATTGGCTCGTACTTCTAGATACTGAGTGTATTCTTGTGGAACAGAGACACAGAGTCGGCTGTCGATGTTGAGAAGGATTTTGAGATGGTATTTGGTGTGATGAGGCTTAGAAAACGGTCAATAACAGCATCATTGTTAGCAGGAGCAGGGGATTTGGGGTTTAAATTCGACTGGAGCACACCATTGGAATAAAGGTAGCTGAAGCATAATCCTTAGTGAATCATTCAGTATGAGTTGAGTTTGAGTTTAGATTTTTATTGGCATGAACATTCGTAAGCGATACAGACGTTTTTCAAGAAAATGCCATATTAATATCATCAAGACAAATCATAGTTTAGTATAGAGCACTAGTCGATACCGATTGTTTCTGCGATTTCTACACAAGACTACATGAATTTAGGACCAATGTCTGGCGATCCGAGTATTACATGCCAGTATGAGTCGTTGTTATTTTTAGATCAGCAACCTCTCTAGCGGCCTCAGGTCAGCTGGCTTTAGGCTCTTACTGAAGCTGTCCCTAGTGGCACTTCTTTGTTGTTCTGCAGTGAGCCTGTCCCATAGACGGGATCCTCTATACTCGGGGCTATTTAGATAGCAGTTCTTGATTGGACGCCGTAGTTTGAATTTCGGTTTGATGTTTCCTCGGAGTGCTCTGGCCGGTACTAGCAGGTTTTCACTATCAAGTGCTCGCTTGTACATGAAGTTCAGGATCTGTCGATTCCTTCTGACATGTAGTTTCTCTAATGAGGCGTCAGTATGTAGCTGGTCTACATTCACCTCCCTAGCATCATGGATGTTGTTGACAATTCTCAGACAGTCGTTCTGGATGACCTGCAGCTTCTTCACAGCCCAACTTGGGCCACTGTCCAACAGGAGTGGACAGTATTCAAGGCAGGGCAGTACCATGGTCTTGTATATCATCATGGTAGTGGGCTTATCAGTTTCCTTCCTGGCGTTCCAGAGCTGAGTGTACTTGCCCCGGACTGTACCAATCACTTTCTGTAGGTGTTGGCCGAAAGATAGGTGACGGTCTATGACTACTCCTAGGTAGTTGAAGGTGTGTGTAACATCCAGGATGCTTCCATTCATTCTTATGTCTAGGTTTGTAGTGTCGATGGGCGAGGTGGCCGGATATGTCCAGAGGACTTTGGTTTTGTCCTCATTGATTGTCAGTTGGTTTTTGTTGCTCCAAGCACATAAAGATGTTGAGTCTTGTTGTAGAAGTGACCGTACCCGCTCCGGGGTTCTGGCAGAACAGACCAGTGCCAGGTCGTCGGCGTATATATACCCCGTGGTATTCTGTATGGCATCTTCTACATCGTTGACATACAACAGGAACAGTAGCGGCCCCAGGACGGATCCCTGGGGCACTCCGCATGTGATTGGTTCCGTTGGTGAGTCGACGTTGTTCGCTGTTGTGTATTGACACCTGGCCTGCAAATAGCTCCTCGTCCATTCTAGCGCTTGTCCCGAGATGCCTAGTTTGAACATTTTTGAGAACAGAATTGTGTGATTGACAGTGTCAAAGGCCTTGCGGAGGTCTATGAAGACCACCGCAGAGGGCTGACTCACGTTCATGGCTACCAAAAGGTCCCTGGTCAGGTTGAATATGGCATCACTGGTACTACGTCCTGGGATGAATCCAAACTGCTGTTTTGACATGTGGTGTCTGTTGATCATGTGTGACATTACCCTCGTGTGTACAATCTTTTCACAGAGCTTGGAGCAGCTATTCAGGAGACATACAGGCCTCCAGTTCCCCACTAGCTCGAGGTTGCCTGATTTTGGCAGCGGTATAATTTTGCCTGATTTCCAGTCTGATGGGAAGTCTGCTTCCTGTGTGCTGTAGTTGACTATCTTCCTGATCACCGAGGGTACACATGAGATAGCGTCTTTAAGAACACTGGCTCGTACGTGTTTGATGCCAGACGATTTTGTAGTGTTCATTTTTTTCATCAGTTTGCTAACTTCTATGTCATCAGTTGGACGTAGAACGAGACGTTCTGCCATTGGGATGTCATTGGGTGGCTGGAAGTTTTGGTTGTTTTGGTTGTTGGTGTTGAATTTTTCTGCCAACTTTGAGCCGATCGTACTGTAGAAGTGATTTACATATGTAGATATTTCCGCTGAGGGGATTCTTTCACCGGCATCATTGCGCAGACACATTTCTTGTACTGCACGATCACCATCCCATAGTTCCTTAAGAGTGTTCCAGAACATTCTTGGGTCGTCCTTGTAGCGCCTCAGGTCCCCCAGAATCAGGGCCTTCCGATTTGCAAGCGCTGTGGCTTCAACGGCCTTCATTAAACGTCTCGCCTTGGCTGTATGCCTGTTGTAGATGCCCCTTGGTATTAATCTGGCCTCCTTTAGTGCTTTCCTTCTTTGGCGTATCAATTTTAGGACGTTTTCCTTGAATACCGGGCGTTTGGTATCAGCTACGGAGAAAGTCTTGATAGGGTGGTGTTCGTCCAAGTATTGTACAAGCGAGTCCAGGAGGACATTATAGGCGGCACTGGTCGTCGCCGGGTTGTCCAGTGCGCTCCAATCCGTGTCCAACATATGTAGTTGGAGATTGTTCTTGTCGTAGTTTTTGTACGATCGGCCGGTGATTTTCTTTCTGGTCTTACGGGATGGGAGCTGTTTCTTGATTACGTAGACTGGCATATGATCACTTGGGCTGTCGTCTATAATACCATTCTGTGCTATGAACCTGCTGTTGGTGTAGACATGGTCTAGTATGGAGGCACCCCGTGGATGATAGTGGGTGTACCCGGTCTGTAGATAGTCAAGTTTTGCCTTGCGTAGGAAACTTGACATGTACCTGTATTTCACAGTGTGTTGGTATAGGACATTCACGTTCATGTCCCCTAGAACCCACACTTCCTTGTTGCTGATCAGGGGTAGCTGCAATATGGCCAGTAGTTGTTTATAGGCTTCCTTGGTGTTGCCCCTAGGGGGCTTGTAGGCCGTGATCACAACTCGGTGTTTCTGTCCCGGAGTCTTGGTAATGAGACCTACAGTTTCTAGATGCCTGGACATGACCGACAGCTCAGCAGGCTGGGTTGTATGTGGGACATGTTGGTTATCCACGTAGCATGCTACTCCTCCTCCATTCACACCAGGGGGATTGGGTCTGTCGTTTCTGTAGATCTTCATGTTTGGCAGACTAATGTCCGTGGTGCGGGTGTTGCGTTTCAACCATGACTCAGTTATACATAGATAGTCACTGCCTTTGTACAATTTTCTCAGTTGTTTCACCTTCCCCTTTAAGCTGTGTGTGTTTAGAGTCACTAGGATGAGGCCCTTGGCCCTTGAAACAGATTCAAAAGATCTGTAGTGCATACTGACGGGTATTGCAGATCCGATAATAGACCGGTACCATATACCGGTTAGGTAGGTGCTTACTTCAGGAGCGTAGCTTGGGTCCCAGGCACTCTTGATTGGAGAGCCTTGGGATAGGTGTGGATGTCGCCTAATTAGGCAGTCTCCATACCGAAAGGTTGATAGACAACCAGTGTTGCAGCTAGCGGACAACAATAGGGTCACGTAAATAATGCACACACAGAGATGCTCATTAGTGAACGTGAACCGTGGGTTTATTACTACACATTTCTGCATCCAGCAGGATGTACAATAACATTTGCAATTATTGTCTTGTATAAACCATATAATCCTCGGGGATAAAGTCCTTATACTAAAGTATTCAGTTAGCAAAATGCGAACAAGATCATTGAGTCGCATCAGAGTTCCAAACGCGACACAATTGAGATTTAGATGTTATAGGCACTCCTTTATTTAAGGTGCTCTAGGGGTTTTCAACATATGTGCAAGAAACAAATTGGTGCTCCTTTATCGTGTCAGGCACTCTCCATTTTGACAAACGTGCGGGTTACTGGTGGAGTTATAAAGACTCAATACTCAGTGAATTTTAGCAGGTATTTCAGTTGCACACGACCGCAGTCTGCTGCGTGATATGCAAACAAATAGGCCTAGTTTTCACATAAATAATCATCAGTTGATAATAAAAAGTTTCATTTTTTAGACAATGATGGCCAACGAGTTCATTGGTATAGATATAATTGTATGATCTTAGACTTGTCCTTGTATAGCTCCTTTAAGGGAATTAGTTTTAGTTTCTTGGCGAGCCTCTCATGCTCACGCAGATGATAACGAGCGTGTATGGCGTCCGGTACTTTAACCAGAGAAAAAACACACTGTGACCCAGGGTTGACGTGTTTGGTTGAGTAAAGCTTGTTTTAGTTGCCTTGGTTACCTTGTGGCGACAGGTATTAATCGCCTGCGTTGCTAAGGCTCTGTGGCCTTTTTAGTAACAGGTGTAGTAACTTTAGTGTAAGGGTTGGCCCAGAGGCAGTAACTTTATAATAACCAACTGGTGTATTGACACAGGGTTCAGGGGGTCCTACTAGGGTCCAAGACCATGGCCAATAAGTAACTTTACATTGTTAACAGTTCATATCGATTTATGTGGAGCAGTGGTGTTCATATTCACCCATGCCCTTGGGCGATCCTAGGCTGGAGGTGTAGAGGTAGAATGGCACAGGTTGAGTAGGTCTCACGTAGTAGATGCTGCTTGTAGGGGTTTTCAGCGCTGAGTAGTAGGAGGTAGAGGGTGCTCTGGAGTTGAGAGGCCCTTTAACATATTGGATGATAAAATAATCGTCCAATAGCTGGGCTTCAACCTTGGTGTGTGTTTAGTGTTCACTGATCTTTGATGACTACCATAATCGATAAAATAATCTCATGTGGCATCAAACAAAGTCTAGCGTACTAAACATGCAATCAGTAGGTTAGATAAAATAATCCTTCCAACATCATGCAATTTACCAATCGGCACTGTCTTTATGCAGACTGGCAGCGATCAGTCTGGCACACTTCTGGAGAGCAACAACGTCAGGTAGGTATCCGTGTACTAGATTGTCATAGACATAAAAATGTCCTTTCTTCGGGTTATAGTGGTGACATAATCTGTCAGTGTACGGCATATGGACTCCAAATCTAGCATTTAGGTCCAGCAGGTATTGGTTAACTTCCAGAGTGAACTTGTCAAGGAGGTCTTGGTGTGGATGTCTATCCTCTGGCGTGTAAGTATCATGCAGCATTCTGTAAATGTTCGCTCCATATACAGCACAGGTAATGATTTTCACATGGGGATTAAGCAGAAAGGCCGATTCTACAAGTGCCTCGTACATGCCACTAACCAGTCGGGGGGTGTACTCCACATGTATATTTCTTAGACCCACGGTCATAATAGGGTCGGTCTTAATATTCAAAAGTTCATATAGACCTGCACAGACGATAACTACAGTGGGAGCAGGACCGCCGTGTGTGGGATCCACAATGAATTTTACCACACTAGAAATATCCTCTAATCGTCCACTTTCTACAGTGACGACGTCCCTGAGACCTGGGCAGACCGGCCGGAGGTGTTCCTCTAGTTCTGCCATCCGTACATCTCCAACAACATCTATTATATGCATATTTACAGCTGTTTTGACGAACACCGCAACAAAGTGTTTTTGTTTTGAAATTACACGAACTTCCACATCCGGGTCTCTGCAACGAGGTCACCAGATATAGGTTACTGCGGTTCAACGGCGCCACTGGGTCACCGCGGAAAGTGGGTCAATCGTCTATGTTAGATCGCCCGTCGTGTACACTCTCCACCACAGGCTTTGTTTGGTTTCCCGCGTCGTTCCCTGCCGCTGCAAGTAGCAGCTCGGCGCGGAGGTCTTGTAATATCAGGCCTAGTGAGTTTGCACCATCGTACGTCTCCTCATGGTAGCACACGTCATTATAGGTAGCGTTGCCCCCCCAAAATGCATCTTTCTCTGCTAGGATAAGGGGGCCAGTGGTATCCAGCAGTGCATTTCGCTCATCCACATTACTTCTGAATTTTATATCTTGGACTTTGGCCATCACACTATATCTGCTATCTTTCCAGAGTTTACCACCAGGACACTGGTCTCCAGCCTCCCGGGCTTTAAGGCCATCAGTGGAGCGGAGCACCTTATCAGAGGTGATTTGGTCATCAAACATTTGGCATTTGAACCATTGAAGTAGCTGCTCTGCACAATGAAAGGTGTATTCCTCGTGAGTCAGCTCTATGGGGTATAGAGTACTGAATATACTCCTGGATCCGCAGAAAGTAAGGCCCGAGGTCGTGTCTTGCTGGAACAGTGGCATTATCCCCCCTGCCTTCTGTTTCTTGTTTCTGTCATCAGTCAGGTTTGGGTCTGGGACTTCCGGTGACACCTGTCTCTGTGGGGTAGAGGTGACTAGAGCTGCAGCTATTGGGGTCGCTGGTGCCTGTGGGTTTAGGGTAGGGACTGTTAGAGTGGTAGGCCTATACCTGTCAGGTATTCTAAAAGGTTCCCTCCCATCATATAACTGGTTTTCAATCTCAATACAGGTACCGCGCATTGATACCTGTATTTGTCGGTTCCTGCAGTGTTTTGCAATCTGGCGAAGGATGAACTTAATTTTCCTCGTATCTCGGTCCTCGTCAGGGTTGATATACACACGTCCATAGTCATCAGTACCATCCAGGGACGCTTTAAGCTGTAAGCACCTTTCCTTTATCCAGATGTCTTGGAAACCCACTATCAGTGGTGGGTGTGATCCTTCCCTTGGGTATCTTCTGACTATTCTCTTGGCGTAGGTTATGTCATTTAAGGCAATATTCAGACCCATGTAGTGACATAGTGTTAGGACCCTTTGTGCACAGTCTTCATCAACTGTGGGTTCTAGCCCCTCCACTAATACACACAATTTTCGTGGTGGTCTTCCATCTTCTCCAGCCTCTTCTTGGGCATGGTTTCTTGGAGGGAGGGAGTTAGGTCTTGGATGTCCGTCCCTCTGTCGGTGAGCAGCGGGGGGTGCTAGGTTCTGTTTGGCCTTAAGGCTATCTAACTCAGACTTCTGTTCCTCCAGTAGTGTCCTAATGTTAGATACCTCATTTGCATTCTTTTCAATGGCTGTGTTGTGGAGGTCCTCCAGATTGACTATTTTCTTGGATAGGATCTTGTGTGATCCATCTAGCTGACGCTTAAAACCCGTTAGTTTAGTGTTGAAGGAGTTTGTGAGTCCTGCTATCAGATCCGTCATGAAGTTTTTGGTAACTGGGCCATCGCCATCCCTGTCATCTCCAGTCTCATCAGCTGTATCGTCGGCTGTGTCCGTGGTCTCATAGTCAGCATCAGAGCATCCTTCAGTGTAATCAAATCCTTCATCATATAGACAGTCTATACTCTCGTCTAAGGTTGCTGGTCTGCCCTTGTAGATATAGGCAGAGCTGGCAGGATTATAGTTGTTGGCACGATCATTTTTTGGCTTCTTTGGTCTCTTGTTTTGAGCGCCTCCATTGTGTTCCACTGGAGGAGACCTACTGGCCTGCCGTTTCCTGGTTGACCCTGGGTGGTTGCTTGATTTGTAGATCAACTCACTAACATGTACCCTTTTCTTGGATTTCGGGCCATTAGAGGCCTGCTGGTTTATAAAGAGATCTCTACTCACTGCAGTAGTTTTCCCTGTACTGGATCTAGTAGACCTTCTGGATTGATCGCTGGACATGGTTGCGGTTGTGTGTATTAGTAGTAAACAGTGGTCCACTAGTAGTAGTGCTACCTGTGGCCCAGGTGTGTACTCCTGCCTCACCTGTATAGCCGTGTAGAGCGTGTATAATGGCGGCCCGTCAGTCTGTGCGTAGCCGTGTCGACAAGGACATTTTCTTACATGTGGGCATAATCTGCCTAGGATTAGATCCACTTATATCCTTTACGTTGGGACTAGTCCTTCATAGTAACAAATTGTGCAGTTTGTAGGGTCCTGGGTCCGTTTAACACTCTGTATGAGCATGGGGACATCGGGAGCTCCTAGCATGCACGTCCTCCTGCCATGGTCCTCGTTCCTTGTTCCCATGGCAGAAAGGCTAATTGATAAGCTGATCATTGGTAGTTGTTTATAACATTGGGGGTTTTCTAGGAGTAGGAAAAGGCTAATAATGCGACCATGTTTACAGTGACATAGTACGACTTTTCCCCACACTGTAAATCTCTACCCAATGTCTCAAATGCCAGTATATCATACATGTACTATTTGGAGGCTCTATGGGAAATCAGAGTCCAAAAGGAGGGTCTCATTCGACCCAGGTATAGTATTTTACAGTGTATGGATATAATTTATAGTGTTCACTCCAGAATTGGTAAATTGAGCCTACATCTGATAATAAGTCTCAGCTGAATTCTAGGGGATGTGATAAGTTGAAGTAGGTAGCACATATAGTATGGGTCATAGGGAACATTCTGGTTTTTAATGAGATTGATCTCTGAAGCCTAATCAGCAGATCAAGTTACTGTTAAGACCAGACAAAGATATATGTAATGAAGAATGGCCAAAGCCAAATGGCCAAAGCCAAATAGCCAAAGAAGGGTTATCGACTTGTATGGCTGTATTTCCGTCTCCACACAAGGAAAACCTTCTGTACTAATGAATAACTACACACACAGAAAAGTGAGAGTCATTGTCGCTAAAACTACCCTCACCTGAGGGTCAGGCACTGCCTGACTCTCACGTGAGGGTAGTTTTAGCAACAATGACTCTCACTTTTTTGAGGGTGTACACAGATGTAAGGCACCGGATGGAGGTTATGTTCTTCATATTCATGACAGATTAGATAACTGATATGACCCAAGGATGTCATGGCATAAATATATGATAGTCTAAGAAATGCTACATACTTGTGCTACTATGTAACGTATATATGATAACATTCAAGTGCTTTAAACATCAGGCCAATGGGTATCACAGCCATAACAATGCATGAACATAATAATTATCCATCCCTTCAGTTTCTACCTATTTATTCCATGACATTGGTCCTGCATACAGCATTGGCGCTATGCAGGTGGCCTGCCATAAGGTTGTCTTGAGGTTCATGTATGTGCATGCATGGGCTACCTGTTTCCTTGTAGTACTGCCACCAATTAACCCCTGTAGTTTTACCAGCTGTGAGGAAATTCTAGAGCTGTCTGACAAGCATGCAGACAGAACAGCCACCATTACCACAAGTAGTTGTCTGCAGCCCCCTTCAGGTAGTATCCTGGGGTATCATGTGACCACCTCTCAGCCGATGGCAATTTGCCTATTGTGGTTCGTCTGTTGCTTAAGCGGTGTTTATATAAGTGAGGGCCCACAACCTATCTTGTGCGTTTCTCTTTGTCTCCTGTTCATATTCCCTTGCATGCTCACTGTATACATAAGATCGCTGCCTTAATCCCCCACTGTTTTCACACGTTAATTTCTTTCTTCCTGGTATACTGTACTATAAGTATGCACTGCCCATAGCAATGCAAGTCTTTTTCTGATTGACTTGAAGCTGTCTATGGAGGTTGACACTAAATGTCACGGCCGTTAGCCATAACAATCCCACGTTACAAACGATATTGTCTGAGAGGGAGTCCTTCCTATGAACCTGGTAAATGCAAGCACTTCCAGTGGGTTACTGTAACGCAGGAAAGGCCAATAGCCATCTCCCCAAGTGGCCCTCAGGCCCATTGCTCTCACGAGTCTAGTAGATTACATAGGACGAGGGCTCCCAGGGGTATTGCCCACCTGAAAGGCCAACATTCTCTGTTAGGGATGCTGATCTTAGTCAATCGCAAGAGGAATCATTATGAGGGAGAGTACTCTAACGTTACTTAGTGTTGGTCCTTGAAGAGCCAATAGTCATCTCCCCAATTAGTCCTTACGGCCATTGCCCTCATGACAAGAGTATAGTCAATCAAAATAGGGCGAATGTTCTCAGGGGTATTGTCTCTGTTAGGGATGATGGCCTTCCTCGATTGCAAGAGGGACTTTATGAGAGAGCCAGAGAGAGAGAGAGAGAGAGAGAGAGAGAGAGAGAGAGAGAGAGAGAGAGAGAGAGAGAGTACTTAAACATTGCTAAGTGCTAGTGCTTGATATAGTATTCTAGACTTGTTCTGCCAGGTCTATCAAATTCTCCATAAATAATCGAAACAGTGACATTATAAGTTAATAGGTGAGGCCTTTCTAAAGGCGGGGATGGTGATCGAATCTATGACATGAATGAAGTGATGGTAAAAACACCTCTCTTATAATTTTACTGGGCTAAGGTTTTTTTATTGATAAAGACAGGATACTGAGATCCCTGTGGTCTCAACAATATTGCCACACAACCCCATTTAATTCACTTGTTTCCCATCGCAATTTAAAGGAGTGGACCTAGGATTTGGCTTTGGATATTAAATGAGATAGGGACTCGGAAAGCATTAGGTGGATGGTTTCGGAATTGAGGCTCAATGGAGTGGAATTGGGGATTGTGTTGGATGTTTGGATCTGCACATAGTGTCGGGTGCAACGTGTGTCCGCTTACTAAAAGACTTTAACAGGATGTCCGGACATTACTTATTACACGGGAAGGCGGATTTACACAAAGGAATTTGTGTAGAAATCCTCGAGGAAGATCCTGCATTACTTGGTAGAAGGCGTTATGGTATTGGAGGTGTTGGAGAAAGTGGATATTGGGCAAGAGTATGGAGGGCGACCTGCAGTCATGTCATAGGAGGAAGCTATAGACAGAATGCAACACAGATAAGTAAAAGGATGTAGTCAAAACAGAGGTGAGGATTAGGGATATGATACCAAAACTAACTTCCATTTCATGGCCATCTGATTGTGGACACGCCCCGACTTTACAGTAGCGTTGGCCACTGTCAGATTTCCCATCAAGATTTTTATCAGAAGAAGAACAGGTCCATGGTCAACACGGCTCTGGGGAGTACATTAACTTAAATGTCTTATTAAAAACTAACTTTTTCCCCATGCTTAGTACTTGTTCACAATACCCCATTGCCTTTGATTTCCTTTAATCCGCCTGGAAGTATTTGGCATTCATTTTTATGAATGGAGTTTCCAGTTGCCTTTGGGAGGTTTTTTTTCTCTGTGGGAGAAGACTGGCAAATGTCTGACGGCGTCTTTTTACTTGTTGAAGTACCTCTCAATCTGACCACTTTGTTAAATCGGTTTGATTATTTCCTTCCGGTTATTAATTAGTGTATGGCAGATTCCTTTAAAACAATACAAACCAAAGAATTAAGTTGATGTAACTTTGGTTGTTTGGACACAATGTTTTGTAACACAACAATCCTTGCTGCTGCAGGATTATGCAAAGAAATTAAGCTATATCAACCTCATAGCCAGCACCGTTCTATTTGCTACTTTATACCCAGTGGTACTATTTTACTTCTGGGCGCCTTCCTTATTATCATTGTTGATGTGCCTTGGCTGTGACACATGTCTTCCTATTTCCAGTTTTAATTATGGGTAATGTTGTCTGTTATCATTGGTAATATTTCATGGAGGCAGCTCATGCCTTAAAGCTTTTATCATCTGTCTGATCAAATGACATTTAGTATCAAAATCAGTAACCAAGAAACCAGAGCATTGACAAGCTATTTGTTACAGTATATCAACCTCTGCCCCATTAGCATGATTGAGTTAGACTCCTTCAGAAGTTTGTAAAAAGACAATTTTTCTAAGGGTTCAATGAATAGTGACCAAACTGTGGGAAAGGGATCAGTTGTCCTCTGTTACATGAACAAACAGGAACGGGCTATTGCTACAACGGGAGCAAATATAATCTTTGAATTGTGTATGGAAATGGCTAATTGTTTGCTACAAATTATTTGCAATATCTATATCATATGATTTTTTAAAAAGTCTTTTAATAGGGTATACAGTATTATATTGTATATAAGATGTATTTCCCTCTCCAGTAGATATCCATGAGGCAGTGGAAGGAGAACCAATTAAACATTGCAGGACAGATAAGGAAGCATCTGTAGTCTATAATTAAGAAGAACTATATCTCATTTTATACATTAGAAAGAAGATACATGGGATAGATCAGGGATTTCACTCTGAGTATATCAGCAAAGATTCGTACAACCTAAATACGTTGGCTTTATGAAATCCTATCAACCAATTTGAGCCTTGTTTCCTAATGAACATGAGACTAATTAGAATTATTGACCCCAGTGCTTTACCAAGGATGCACTGGGTAGCTCAAAGGCCACCCTTTGGGGTCCACACCCACTGCCTGTAGAGTCGACGGGAGTGGAGTCTCAATATGGAGGCCTTACAAAGGGAGAATGGAGGAGAATGAGGGAGGTCAAATCCCCTGTCACTGTCAATTCATCTTAATACATAAGACATATAACCCAAAGGTTGCACAATACATCCAAATGGGATTAATTTCTCATTACAACACTAGATTTATCAAGTACATTTTCATGTAAATACGTCACATGACCGTTTAACTGTAAAAATTCTAATTAACAAAAAAGCTGACTTTGTAACCTCCTGGATGCGTTAAACAATCCCAAGCAGCTCCGTATACAATAGTGTGATCCCTAAGTAAATCCCTAAGTATATATCTAAGTAGGGATAATCCATATCATTCAGAGGAGTTTATTAATGGATACTTGCCATTGACCAATTATACATAACAGTTTGCGTTTTCCTCCACACTGCACATGCTGTTGATATAACATAGTAACAGTAGTCTGTACCACGCAGTTTGGTAGACAATGTCAAGATGTCATCTTGATTATCACTAATTAAAAACCAGTTAGGTACCAAGCAAGGATGAACCTGATTAGTTTATTATATAGTTTCACCATAAAGGTGTTGTATAAGACCAAAGACATTCTACTTGGTTAGATTAATCAGATGATCAACGGTAATAAGCATAATAGTTAATAGAAAAGGGCACACATCAGCAGATACTAAGGGTGTTGTGGATCAGGGATAGGGAGTAGGCTTCAGATAATGAGACCAATTATTTGGTATGTAGTGTGGTCAGACTTAGAAAATTGTGAATAGCACAAAGAAGCCCTTTGAGGTGGGGATTCAGATTTGAGGTTAATCGAGGTAGAAGATAATGAGAACAAAGGGCATTTCAAGCATAACCTGGCAGAGCTCATTGATTAAATCAGCTCACCAATCTGAGATGAATAGACTAGACAACTGGTACCTTAGGGAGGACTCTAGAAAGATAGTCACACTTATAGCCGCACAAGAAGATTTAGATGTCTATGTATTCTCATCTCCAACATCAAAGGGAAACCCTTTATGTTACAAGCACTGTGTAGACCTCACCATACATAAGAGAAAGCAAATTTATATGGAAAGCATTGCCAACTTTATGGAGTGAAACAAACACAAAGAAATCAGATAATGCCATGATGTTGTTGGCAGTAACATTATGCCATAGTTAGGATCACATAGATAACATTGTTGTAATACTGTATGTCGGGGAATAGTAAAAGCCAAGGACCACATAAACACTTCAACTCTAGCCAATCAAAAAGTGCAGAGACTATCAGATCAACCAAGAAGAAAGGAAAGCATGGAGGGATTCGTACCAACCTTAGCCACCAGTGGGCACCACCATGGCCTAGGGTGGGGGAAATAGACTTGAAGTGTATTTCAATTCTCAATAGAGCAGTGCCCGCCCATATCCGTGAAGCCGTATCTCACAAACTTGAAGAGATATCTTATCATATAGTTCTGTTCTGGAAAGCTCATGATATCAATTTCAAGGTTCAAACCAAATATATATATATATATATATATATATATACATGCTATGGGCAAATAGGAAAGCGTATACGCTCTATTGTCATATCCCAGGTCAAAGCTCTTGGCCATCACATGTCTTGTATTATACATCGTGTGGTAGCCTGGGGACAGTTAGGGAAAGTATAGTGCTTTCAGTGGGTAACCGGACTAGCGGCCAAGTCAAAAGGCATCGCCCAGGGGGCTCTCAGACACATTGTCCTCATGCCAAGAGTCTAGTAGATTACATTGGTCAGTGTGTGCAAGGGCATTGTTCACCTTAAATGTCTCTGCCAGAGATACTGATAACATTAAACTGCCATAAGCATTTATGAGAAACAATAGAATAATAAACAATACTCTATATAAGTGGCTGCTGTTCCTGCTAGATACTTCATACAATTTCACCATTATGGCTCATCTAATCTAACAATTCTCATCTTTATCTAACATCTGCATCTAGCATATATCAAATGGAAATGCAAGGCATTTTAAGATAAGGTTAGGTTATTCACAATAAATACTCATCCCTAAGAAGCACAGGGAATAGAAAAAGAAGCAAAATAATTTTCTCCATGACACCCTGATCGGATAGATGGTCATAATTAGTCAGGTCATTATAGTGCAGTAATATTTCACTCACAGCTTTTATGTATTCTGGATCGATAATTACCTTCCCTTCCGTGATCTAGATGGTGTCTTTTTATATTAATTACATGTATACGTCTTCATCGAGTAATTCAGACCCTGACAAGGAGAGGAAGTACATACCATGTGTTCCCCACATGAGGTCTGTCTCTTCTGGAAGGCCACTTATGTGATATTATCCTTCTAAAAGGTGCTGCTATTCTATACTGGTCATTAATCCAATCAAAGTATTCAAAACCACATCTTATACTTTTTAAATTGTTCATTTGGTTGAATCTAATAAAATAACATTAATGAGCAAAAACATTAAAAACAAGTTCTGGCACATTGCCCTTCCTCCACTATGACCCCCTCAGAATCTAATACACACATAAAGTGCCTATTATCCAGGTATGACATACTCGTATTGACAACAATACTGCAAAGGGACTACTACTATTTTAACCTAATGAGAGGGAGAGTTAGGACTACAGGGTTCCAGGGTGCAATGCACATTCAATAAATTATAACAATTAATATAGCATTAAGTGTAGCTTTAGTTATACATGCCCCACTGCATGTTTGCTTCTAGTTTAGTACCTCAATGCTTGACTCAAGGATCCATATAGTTTACTTCCTTTGTAGCAACCCTCCCGGAGGCAGGAAAGTCAAAGTGGTAGTATCCATGAATGTGTCCCTTTGCTATTCAACTCTTTGATGTAGGCTTGAATACTAAATCCCACTTACCAATAGGGCTCTCTACTATTCATGATGACAGAGCTGAGGTATTGAGTGGTCAATTAAGGCGATAGTATTCCTCTTTCATCTTTCCATTGATTGCACTATGAAGGGTACAGAACATGGGCAGTATTATACTATAAGCATTATATACAGTGTGTGTCTAGTTGGTATCTTACAGTTGCCCGTAAAGTAGTTTGTTTTCCAATTTACCTAAGTGGATAGTGTAGATAAAATGCTTCCTGTAAGGCTAACTTTATTTAAATTTACTTTGAATACCTATTTGTGTAGCTCAGTCAGAATAAAGTACCCATATCCACCATTGCAGACATAGGATTATGAAATGAACCACATGAAATGAACCACATTAGTATTGATTAAATCCCAGTAGCCAGCTTGAATGAGACTCCCGCTGATTTCTAATCTGCCCATGAACAATGTTTTATGGACCTAACCAGACTTCAAAGGCAGATGTCATTTTCCATGAGAAATTTAGATAGAAAACTTGCTTTCAATTTTCCTTTTCTAAGATGGTGACAGCTGTCAACCCCACAACCTTCTGTTAATAGGAAACAAAAGAGAGAAAAAGAAGCATTCAACCAATAGAAGATTTCCTGTGTTCCATTTCCTCCTTTAGTGCCCTAGTTGGTCCTTACCGGTTGGTAGGGCTGCGTGGGTTTAACTTCCATAACCAATAGTTCTTATTCTGGTTCCAGCAGCTGAAGCTGGTTTCTGGTGATATGGTTGTGATGTATTATCTATGGATACCAGGGTAATGTTTTATGGCCTGCAGGTGCAGGGGGAGAGCTTTGGCTGGTTCTATCATGTACCCAGGTAAAAAGGATACATTGTGCCATGGTCGGTCAAATATACATCCTAACAATGGGCCAATATCGGAATTCCGATGTTGGCAAATTGCTGATTTGACCATTGGTCCAGTAATGGTCCAAAAATTATTCAATGGTTGGAAATTACATCGCCCAAATATATGATTCCCAATATAGGACAACTGCAACAAGGGCTAACATGGGCTAATGCTACTGTAATTTGCATAATTAACTTACCATAAGCAGTGTTTGTGTACTGGTTTAAATATTGTGGTTCTCATCTAAGTCATTGGGTGATCCATAAGGATAAGAATGATAAGGGTTAGAAGCCATAAAACTGTATTACTATTATTTAGGACTTTACTTACTTCATTGATACAGGTGTCTTTCCATTCTTTGTTCCATGGAGTAAATGCCACTGTTAGATAGATCTCATCCATGAACTCCCCATGACTCCTAAACCTGAGGATTGATTTGTAACCCATATTGATAGCAAAGCAGGAGCTTGCCTGTCAGAAAATGTTCATACAACATTGAATCCCCCAGTGGATACACTGAAAACCCAGAGCAAGGAGCCCAGTCATTATGACGACCTAGGTAGTCATAATGAATAATGGCAGATGGAGTGGAGAATGGTGTATGAATATATTCTCTAATCAGTTCACTTCTTAATGAGAGGCATCCTTTTCACATATTTGGTGTAGTCTTGACTGAACTAAGTAGCATTAATTGTTATAAATAAGTTGCCAATGGGTGAGAATGATTGCCCCAAAGGTATAGAGACCACTCTGCTCCCTGTCACCAGTGTAAATCTCATGACAGATATAGTTATGCAGATATTAAAACCAGGTGGCAGTAGCGTGCCATAGGTAGCAAGTGAGGAATAGAATTATGTGGCATAGGGTAGTCATTGGGACAACCTAGGACTTGAGAGTTGTCATTACTGACGACTTTAGGTCTTTAAATGGACAATACCTAAATTAACAACCTTAAGGTAGTCATTCTGACTACCCAATTATTGTGACTACCTAAGGTCGTCATTATGACAACTTTGGTCTGAATGGCTCAGATGGGTAGTCACAATGACGACCTAAGGTGGTCACTTTGACTACCTAAAGTTGTCAGTTTTGGCATTGTCAAAATGACGACCCTGAGGTGTTCAGTGTATTGCATAGCGAACATATGGCCAATGTAGTTATAATCGATGTTGGTCCAACATCAGCAATGTTATAATGGCCCAGAGATGTTCTAGCACTGGGCAGACATGATGTCAATATCAGCATCTACACGTATGGTTCAGCTCTTGGCCAATGGCCAAGCCAGCAATGATCCAACATCATAACTCCAATGTTGGACCTATACATTTCATTCAAGTGAGTACTTGCCAAGTGTTTTATATATTGAACCAGCGTCTGTGTGTAATTATCTAAAATGAGCCGTGATTGGTATGACCATTTGATGTCGATCAGGAGAGTATAATGTAGAATAGACATAACCATGGATAAGATTGTACCATCTTATATTGATCCATAGTGGTATGGGTATAACCACACCAGTACAGACATCTATCACACTCAGTATTTATATATATATAAGACCCATCTCCATATGTCAATAGCTACAGGCCCTTGTCTACCGGATTTACCAGAAGAATGGCACTGCCAAAAGGGAAAACAGTGACTATCTCTTGCATTCTTATCTCAAATCACACACTCCAAATGTTCATGCACAAATAGCAGTCCATGGAATTACTCCAAACTCATGAAGATACAAATAGTGACCAAAATGATCTTTCTCAATTCAAGAGTCACTGTCCTCTTCATGTAGGGATGCACTGGAACGTTCAAGACTATTGGTGGGGGAGGGCTGGGAGGTTTGGGAGATGGGGACAGCGGAGTTGCGGAAGGGGCTGAGGATTCTATAGGTGTTGGGGATGTGAAAGGCGGTTGACGGGGCATATGGGGGGCACAGGGGAGCACTGTACTGGAAGCATTGGGGGATAAGGTAGATGTCCGAGATGCTAACACTTGTAAACATGACCTTTTAGCCAACACTCAGCCGCATATCTATCCCTGGCTCCATGTCAGATAGCTGGAGGCATCGTCCAGGAAGCCATTTATGACCAGAATAGCACTGTCCAAATATCAAAAGAGTGATTGGTCTACTTCACAGCTAAATGACGCTCCAATGCCACACTAGACACTTCCATAATGGATTGGGGAGACCCTGCCTGACTTCAACATAATATTAATGTTTTGTAACTAGAATGGGAGAGGAAGCCTGGATAAACGTTATTCTTCCCCAAGGAAGAGCTCTGTATATATGCAAGTATAACCACAAGTTATTACATTCATTATGTAATAAATATACGTTTTATGGTGTGACCTCTAAAATTTGCTTCTGAGTTCAACACCTGTGAAATAGACTTCCGATAAGAGAAAATAGGATGGGTAAGAATGACAGTAAGGAACATCGTCAAAATCATGCAGGAGAAAGTGACCTTCACTGAGACCCTTTGCTGGCACTTACTCCCACATGACTCGTAGAAACATAAACAACGGAAAGGAACTCAACAAAAGTCTTCTATCATGAACCTCCTCTCAACTTCAAGGTCCGCACTAGGGAGCCATGACCCTGAGCTTTAGGGTGGCGGTGCAGGTTTTGGGGGTGGTAGGTCTAGTGGAGGTGTACAGTGTGAGAAGTTATTGTTCAGGTGAGGTCTAGGGAAGGCCAATAGTTGATTGGCATGGACGCAGAGGCATCTGCCTCTGACACTCTTACCTAGCCATTTGCCATTGGATGTCAGACTCAGAGAGATGAAATCAGTCATCATGAAATGAATGCATTAGTGCTAAAGGAGCATGCATTCATATTTCACAATATCAAAGTTAAAACCCCTTCAACCAAATAGAGTGGCTGGCCTACTATCCGATGCAGTACCTTCATTCCCCACTCACTAATGGACTTGGGGTCTCAACCTTCAATATTTTCAGACTCCCGGTACAGGTTACAGTTGTATTAGCTACATTGGGAGAGGAATCTGGATGGGGACTATACTTGACCTGTGCCAAATGATCAAGTTGTTACATGAACCATACACGATTTTCTTCCACCCATTGACCATACGTTGGGGAAGGGAAATGTGTCCTCGTTGACATCCTGTATCGATTTTAAGAAGATTAAAATCCAATCATCAAATAGACTGACTTCCATAGTCAAAAGATGAAATTGTGGATGTGGACATCAGTAAATCTACTATGTGCTGTGCCTATACTAGAGATATGTAACCATCACACAAAGGCATATGTATACATCATATCAAATAGAACTGACTATAAACAATCTTCATTTAATGATCAACCTTTGTGGGAAATACAGTTTTTCTTCTTTTCCAAACCCTTCCAAAAGGGGTACGTTGACACGTTATTCACTCCATCAAAATAATTTGTAATTCCATGAATACTGTGAATTAATAATACAATACCTCTTAAAAATCTTAATTCAGTTATCTTTATAATCAAAATATTTGATTACGACATTAGAGTTAAAGGTGACTGACTTGGGATGTGTGGCCAACCTCGAGTCAATCTACGCTAAATGGCTTCATAAAGTCTCACCAATTGTATTTGAGCTCTGTTCCATAATTAACATTGCACTAATTAAAATCCGGGACCCAAGATCCCTACCGAGGATGCACTATGTGGTGCAGAGCCACCATTTAGGGGTACCTATTCACTGGCTCCAAGGTTGGCAGGGGCTGAGCACCAATGTCGAGGCCATACAAAGGGAGGATGGAGGAGGTTCAGTGAGGTCAATTCCACTGTCACTGGCTGACCAATTTGTCTCAATACCTTAGACGTATAGCCCAAAGGTTGCACTACACTTGAATGGAGATTTTGTATTACACGTGTTGAACTAGAACTATTGAGAGGGCCCAAATATATTACATTCTAGATGTGAGGATTTTTCCCGTAGGGTTGCTAAAGCAGTAGAGTTTTGTGAATTATAGACGACATGCTCCCCCTCCTGGTGTAGTAAGTAGTCTACATCCGCCCTAGGATGAGTGTTGACTATAGTTATAAATTCGTCCTCAATAGGCTAATAACTAGAAGATTAGAAAGGTTGACGTCAATGACAACCACAGTATTTCATACGTGTAGATTCCAAGTGCATTCTTGTGTATCAAAACAGGTAGTAGGCGTTAGATTTTCCGGTAGGTATGGTATTCAGTGCCGTTATGTCTAGAAAACTATGATCAGGGTAAGTGCACCTTTCGATGCGAGAAGATTTGGATTTGGGGTCAAGTTTTAAAGTGGAAACTCATGATAATAAAGACAA
Source organism: Harmothoe impar (assembly GCA_947462335.1). Classification (NCBI taxonomy): domain Eukaryota; kingdom Metazoa; phylum Annelida; class Polychaeta; order Phyllodocida; family Polynoidae; genus Harmothoe; species Harmothoe impar. Next base: position 25,490,599 of record OX381710.1, read on the forward strand.
TTTGAGTTTATAACGTATTTTATTCATAGGATGATTTTACAAAATACGTTACATTTTCAAAAATAGACATTCAAGGATATGTCTATTGGAAATAATATGACATGTATGATATGATGGCTATTCAACGTCACAGACGATACTATATTCTGATACCTGAGATATTTTAATATGAGAAGAGCTAATTAATAAACTGAGCTCACAACTTGTGCGTTATGACGCCAACATATGATAACATATATATGGCGTTACTGAAATACCACATTTGAGGCCATAGTAAAGATCCAGGACCACATGGAACAGTTCATTTCCTACTATATTCTACAGCTGTAGGCCTTTATAGTTATTATGTTAATGGAGATGGTACTCTGTCCCCACCACTCAGGGTCAGCTTGAGTTAGTTGCGTGCATGGGCTCCTGTTTCCTTGTAGTACTGCCACCAATTAACCCCTGTAGTTTTACCAGCTGTGAGGAAATTCTAGAAGTGACTGACAGACATGCAAACAGAATGTACTCATCAGTGTATGAATAAAGCTGTGCTTACCCCTACATGCAGCATATTTATGAAATGACAAGTGGTGCTCATATACAGGTGAATGCATGATAGCTGTCCTCTATCTTCCCCTGCAGACGCCGCCCTGGGCTATCGCGTGAGCTGCTCTGAGCCAATGGCAAATGCTTGTTCATGATACCTGTTGCTCAAGTCATGCTTATATAAGTGACCGCATGTAATTTGCACTGTTATACCACAGATCCCACACATGTTTCTCTCTAGTCCTTTTCTTGTTGTGCCAATCGATATTTTTCACTTGTTGCCCAGTGCCATTTGCATTCTCCTGTATCCACACACACACTGATTTTGCCTATTATTGTTTCTTACAGAGTATGCAATTATGGTGTTATGCCAAGAGGAAAGTACAGGCCTTGTTGTCATATCCTAGATCACAATTGCCATCATAGCAATATCATATTGCCTGGGTGAGAATAGACCTGGTATGGGTGAATGCATGTGCACCACATTTATCAATCTAATCGCATAAAGGTCATCATATATCCATGCACTGTCTGGGTAATGGGGTGGTGCACCTAGAACTCATCTAAAGTGGACTCCAGGCCTGGTTGAAACCCTTATTTTCTCCTTCGATGTATACGGTTATACATATTTCCATATAGGCTGAATACCGTTATTTGTCATGATCAACATGAACCATAAACCATCTAGGTATGTATTCCTGCCGGCCGTGTCGAATGCTTACACGGTGGTGGCCATTTACCACAAAACACATGACATCTGTCATCTGTAAGCCCCCCCCCCCCACACCACCTCATACATGTATACATAAAGAGCCCCTTTGCACTTTCCTGTCCTCTACTATCGGCGTCATAAGGCACTATATTTTCTCAAACAATATCCCGACACCAACCTGTTCTTTTTTTATAGTCACCTTAGTAGCCTTATAATACAATGGTCAAATCAGCAATTGTTAAATTCAAACTGTGTGATGGACCAAAAGTACTTATTTCTGGTCTGAACAATTAGCAAGGATCTAGGACGTGACAAAAATAATTTTGTGATGTTCTCAGGGATCAATTCACCTAGTTAGCTGTATCAATCTTGGCTTCTGTTTGATGCAATCTACATGACTTTGTTAAAGGACCATCATGACCCTGTTATAATCTATTGCATAAAAAGCCTGCATGGTGCAAATGCAAGGATAATTTTAAGAGGAACCCTACTGAAAGTGGATTGCATTAATCTTACTGGTTCAGTTAAAACAATATTAAAATTATTCGCTTTAACATATTGTATACTCAGGTAGACCTATTTGAATCATAGCCAAGAATAGCCAATCAATGACTAATTGCCATTTCAGACCAGGTATCACTTTGGCATGGTATCAATAGCATCGGCTTCCACCGCATAATGAGCATAGTTGGGACTTCCTGAAGCTGTTAGATATCCTAATTACCACCCATCGATGAGCAGTTAACAACCAAACACAGATAATGTAGGCATCGAGAAGGGCCAGGCTTGGTAGATATGGATAAGCTTGATTAGGTTATTGTATAGATTAATTATGAAATGAGTGTATTACACCGCAGATCCCCTTCCCGGTTAAATTAATCAGATGTTCCACTTCAATAAACTCAGCAGTAATTGGCTCATATAACGTAGATACCAAGTGTGCTCTTGTGGAACAGAGACATGAAGTACGTCGTAGATAATGAGATTGATTTAGTATTTAGTGTGGTGAGCCTTGATAAATGGTGAATAGAAGGATCGATGATATCTGAAGCATGGAATTTGAGAATTGAAGCCAACTGAGGCGCATTAGAGAAAATGTGGTTGGAAGGTTTAAATGATTTTCTAGGGTAGACAAAGCTAATACATTGGGCATTGGGATGTAGTGAGCACAGTGGGATGATTATACCCGTTTCTTTTATAGGCATCAGTACAGATGTTGACAGGGATGTCACCCGGGGATGTCATTTGCAAAATCTAAATGAAAGTGCACTACTTGATGAGTTTGAGTTTAACAAAGTTTTTATTGACCACAGCTTTTTGCATAAGATTTTATAGATTTATTTCTCGTCGAGCACTACGCTTTCTGCAGCCACAATCAGTATGAAGGCCATCTCTACTAATTGCTCTGGGATGCCCTTTCTTCAGACAACAACATTATAAACAGTGAATCTGTATTATTTGGATGTCATCTACCAAAACCACAGGACTGCACTTAATTAAAGAACAAAATCTCCATAGTCGAAGACGGGGAGAATCATCTGGTTGAAAAATGGAGCGTGTGAGTGGCCTCACAGATGACTCAGGGTAATCTGTCAGTTCTGGCATCAGAAATGAATTCGAATGAGTGATCTAATTTGAGTACAATGCATTATTTCTCATTTCTGACGGCAGAATCGTAATTGCCTAATTTCATATATTGGTAGTCATATATAATCGAATTCCAGGTGGTGGCTGTAGGTGAGCAGGTGGCTGTGGGAAAGCAGGTGGCTGGGGGCGAGCAGGTGGCTTGGGGCAAGCAGATGGCTGTGGGCGTCAGGGCCCAGCAGCACGTAACCGCTGTTTTACGTCTCGGCCAAAAAGCGAGTCGATCGGAGCGTCAGCAGCGACACCATCGCCGTTTCCGTTTCGCCGTGTCGGTCGGCTGCGGGGCGGCGTGTGCTACGCGTCCATCCCCTGTCCCCCCGCCCCTGGTGTACAACCGCTATCTGTATCATAACCGCTATCTGTTAACATATAGATATAGAGTGGATGTGACTTGTTGCATTGGTCCTGGCGGTAGAATGTGCCCAGTTTTTTCCCGCTTTGGGGGTAGAAAGAGAGAAATACGGGCAAATTCACTCAAAATGTCATTTCTATCTTCTGCTGAAAACGCTTATGCCTTGAAGTCTATGGGTGTCCGAAGCGGCTGGTAGCCTTTTTTTAGTACATTTCCATAATAGCAAAAGAGAGAAATAAATTCGTGAAGATATCTTTAAGAAAAATTGAGATTTTTAGAAAAAAATTTGAGGAAAATGCTGTCCCCTGATCTTGCCTATCTCATGGTTTTTTACACATTTCTCTATCTCGAATGATAACCGGAATACAATGATTCTCCTATGTCACAAAATTGTCTTAAAATGCAAAATTGGTAGGTGTATATTACTCAGGGTTAATTAAACCCTGAGTCAACAACAAGAGAGACGAACTCTGGTCCATGTATTTCCTCAGGTGTCTCAAGTTATTCAATTTAAGATTACCTGAGGCAATTCTCTTGTTGCATTGCTGACCGAAATGTAAAATCTCGTTTACCACCACTCTAAGGTAATTAAAGATCCTCACCAATCATCATTGAACATTGCATCATTGTGATACAAGAAGTATAAAATATATACTGTAAATACTCTTTGGTGGTCATCAGGCAGCCTTAATGTTGTTCTTCACTTGAACTCTAATGTGATAGATCTCTATAGAGATCGTCATGAATATGTCCAGTTGAGGTTGTTACCTCCTTATCTATATGTATACACCAATGGAACGGGGTTCTAACCCTAAACCGAGGTGAATGCTACTGGTTCTGGACGATAAGTGGAATTTCGGCAGGGCCAATAGGCATTTTCCTAAGGGTCCCTGAGGCCCCGATACCAAGAGTCTAGTAGATTACATAGAGTGTAGTGAGGGTAGAGGGGTAGTATCCTCCTTAAGGGTCAGCCAACAGTATGTATCGGGGATGTAGACAGTAGTCAACTGCAGTACATGGCCTGTGTACACTTGAATACTTGGTGTAGAGGCTTGATATAGTATTCTAGGGTTGCTCTGGTAAATATCAGAGTCTCTGTGAAGAATTCTATAATTGATATGTTCTCTGGCTTATTTAGCTTCATGTATTCCAATATAATTATGTTGGTACAGTATCGACCAATTGGTTAGAATATTCTGGGATAGGAATAGGTTGATAAAAACGGTGTTCGGTCTCATTCATAATTTTCTTTCGTTAGTGCTGAACTGGGTCTTGATGGGAGAAGTGCTGAGGTTCAAATCTCCTACATATTTTATATACAGGGCTAAGATTTGACCGCCGTATCTGATTGTTGTAACGGCCGCTCTCCTCTCAATGCCACGACTCACGATGTCACCATTTTTTAAACATAATTTCAAGGGGTGAAGATGTGCTTTATTTTAGAGATAGGGATTGGGAAAGCATTGGGTACCTGTTTAGGGAATTGAGGCTCGCAGAAGTGAAAGTGGAGATTGTGTCGGATGTTTGGATGTTCTCATAAGGGTGGGGCTTTTGTCTGTATCCAACAAAATTAGTGTGTGATGACGCGTTCTGGGAGGCTTTCTGTAAGCAAATAAACGAAGTGCCGTCGGGTCCTAACCTTAGCATCTGACACCACAATGCCCCCCTGCACCATTTGATTGCCATCGTATTTTGAACAAGCCCAGGCTTTGAAGTAAAATTATCAACTTTCAGTCCTCCAATCCAGCTTTTCCCGCCATGATAATCAGAACAGGTCGATAACCAGAGCAAGCCCCTGTAAAGTACAAAAATCTAAAAACTGCGCTGCTTTTTATTCAAGTTGATTAGTACTTGTTCCCAGCTCCCTATTGACGTTATTGTCCCTAAACTCATTTGGGAGTATTCAATAACTATGCATTTGGGTGTGGAGTTTCTGCCTTCATAAAAGCTTTTATTCCTATGGGAAAACACAAGTAACTGTCTGACCTTTTTATTCATTAAATGCCCCCAACTCTGTCCTCAGCTTCACTACATTGTTCAATTGGTACAATTCAGTTTCAATTTTCTTTTTCTAAGACAATAGAGTCACTTCGGAGTCATGTGGACACGTAGTTCTATTGACTTCAAAACTTTGCGTGGGAAATGTGTCAATATTTACGTACGCTCCTTAATTATCTTTTTATTCTAAGGATAAGGTTATGTAAACATGTATAAGTCAATTTGAATTTATAACTATTTAGCTGTTTACTTTTAAAGGAACGTGATTGCTGCCAGTGAATATGCAGTAAGCATGCCATGATTTAGGTGCTTAAAAACTGAATATTGTGGTCAGTCTTGTTAACTCAGTGCCTGAAAGCACAGAAGGATCTTTGTTGTCTTGACCACATATCTACATAAGACGTATTACACCAACACAATAAAATGTGACGGTTGCATAGTGCCCTTCTATAGTGCAAGATGCTAAGTACTAGAAAATCACCTAAAGCTAACCATGTTCTGAATTCACAATTTGGGAAAGTCAATTATTCAGAGGCTTTTCCTGTACCCCTATAAATTAATGCCCAATGTAGTCTGTGCAACCCTTTGTGCTGGGACCTCAGCGGCTGTCATTGTGTCCATTTTTAATCAGACTTGCTCTTGGAGTGACCCACGTTTCTGGTCTCGCTTTGAAGTGGCGTCCTCATCACGTGACCAAAGCACCTTCATCCGGGCATTAGTAGTTCCGCAGCATGCCGTTAAGTTAAAGGGTGCCACTGTCCACCTGCCGCAGGTGTGACCTTGACGATAAGCTATGACCTTCACTCTCGTTAGCAGTATTGACTGAACAGGCACAGAGCACTCTCTCAGCAAAACCAGGAAGCAAATAGCCTATTTTACTCCTTGTGATTAACAAAGGTGGAAGAGAAGAAAATGGGAATGTACTTGAGGGGAGGGAAGCAATATCTTAGGAGATACGGTCATGTAAAGCTAACTCTGAGTCTAACAATATAAACTCTTTCTTATAACAAGTTTTGGTTATTTCAGTTATCACCAAATACGTCAACCATTTCCACAAGGGTCGAAGTATGCTGGTCATGAGTGTAAAATAGGTTAAACTAAAGCTTTGAGCATTACCGACTACTATTCGTGCCCCTGAGTGACTCATGAGTTCTCACCTATAGCACACCAGCAGCTGCCCCTAATCTGCCCCTCCCTAAGTTACTCATGAGTTCTCACCTATAGCACACCAGCAGCTGCCCCTAATCTGCCCCTCCCTGAGTGACTCATGAGTTCTCACCTATAACACACCAGCAGCTGCCCCAATGGGCCCCTCCCTGAGTGACTCATGAGTTCTCACCTATAACACACCAGCAGCTGCCCCAATGGGCCCCTCCCTGAGTGACTCATGAGTTCTCACCTATAACACACCAGCAGCTGCCCCAATGGGCCCCTCCCTGAGTGACTCATTGATTCCTTCTCATTACACACCAGCACTGCTGTAGGGAATAAAGAATAATAGAGCTAAATTTCAATGTTGCTTGGGTTTGGTATGGACCTTTGTGTAAATTATTCTTGTATAATGCTGGACTTCTGTGGCGTCCAGAACGGGGTCAGAGCTCAACACATAAGCGGATATAGCCGAGGGTTAAAGGCTTTGGTGAGGGGTGGGGATGCAGCGTAACATTGCTCAAGAATGGGGGCAAGGCCCTGGAGGAAGTGTTACTAATCAATAGGAGGCATACATAATAGTCCTAGAGGTGCGATCTACTCGTGGAGCTAGATAAGTCCTAGGCAGATCCCCACGGACAGGGGAAGGGTCCTGAGGCTAGCATAGACGTAGTCCTATCACAGACCTACATCCACAAGAAAAGGGCCCTGAGGCTATATAGCACAGACCTTGACTCACCAGACCTACACCAACAGGGGAAGGGTCATAAAGCTAGCATGGATCTAGTCCTACCGCAGACCTACACTTACAGGGGAAGGGTCCTAAATGAACATTCGGGGAAGGGTCCTAAATCTAGAAGCGACCCTATCCTCCCACATATCTCCACACACAAAGGTTCCAAGGCATACACGTAAATGGCGTTGGTATCCGCTTGCCTTACATCGCGGCAGCAAACATTATAGCATCACTTGTGACTTAAACTAGGACCTGACTTTAGCAGGACCATCCATGAATATGGTAAACCAATAGGGGGGATGCCAGGGGAGTGTTCCCTAACTTTTAAAAAAAAAGCTGTAATTCAAGACGGTCTCTCATGGCATGTTTCTCATAGTGCGATTATCATGTTTGTGAACAAAGGGGCCTGTTTATTGAAGGACTATGTTGACATTTTAGAAATGGTAAACTTATTTTTGTATCACATTAATTATGTGCAAATCGGTAAAAGTAATCGATACTTTTGTTTATTTTAATAATAGTATACGATTACACAACGGGTCCCTGATGTGTGTTTACTGATACAGCCGGGTGTTACAGGGATCTAACAGGCTATTTCAAGAACTTGTAAAACCATCAAAACAGCTTCCATCGTGCTGTATTTACTCATAAAAGTCGACTCGCGGAGCTCATTTGGTTGCAAAATACCCATGAGCTATATGTAAGGCCGAGGCTTTAGGGACGACTAAACCTCCTGAAAACTAGAGATCCGCTTTCCATACTGTAAACAGGTGAGGTAATCTCAACTTGGAAGAATTATGTTTATAAACGTGCATATTTTCAGTATGGGTCCAACATTTACAGTGTTCCCCACGGCTGGTTGAGTCTCCATTTCAAGAATCTACGAAGTTTGAAGTTCAAGAATTGCAAAATGATTAATCATAAAGTCAAATCTCTGAAATGCTCTTTGTCATGCTTAATTTACATTTAATTGTGTTCTATTGATACCTGCCATCTAGACATAACATACATACATGTTGGCCCTTACTATATTCACCTACAGCTCACTTTACCAATGCCTCTAATCATTCTAGTATCCATAAAGATCCCCTTTAATTGACACCCTTACCTTCTAACGAGATGCTCAATAGTCAGCCATGGACAACATCACTTTTTACATCCTGGTCCTTTGATGGCGGCCTCGTTTTGTTAGCAATGATTAATCAGGCACACACTGGCATGTTGTGACGTCATATTGATATGGACTCATTATCTCATCTTGTCAAAAAAGATCAATCTACAAGATGTCTCCTTATCTGTTTGTATGTTTTGTCAGATGGTCCCTATAAAGGGATCCATAGACAAACCATTGACATCATTTGCAAGAGGATCTCCTCTCGCTAGTAGACTGCATGACTTTCGGGAATTAAAGTACCTAAGTACTGCTTGAAGTGCATGACAGGGTCATTAAAGTTGACTCTTTCCTCGAACGGTAGTGATTTTAATGATCTATGCTGACAGGAAACGGACATGGGCTATACCTGTTAGATGGACCAAGGGGGTGCACACTATTATCTCAGGCCATATGGCATCCTCTACCTACAAACTAGGGTATGCTTAAGATGTCAGGAAAGTGTATCCTATGTTATATGCAGAACAAAAAAAAACTAACCTGTTTAAAGTTGAGGAATTATAATTAGGCTGAGAAAAGTGAGATTTCTAGCCTTGCATTGGCGTATTTTGAAGTTTTCCGCGGGGTTTATGGAAATTTGATATGAAATTGTAAAAGCTCTTTCCATCAGAGTGATGCATACAGTCGCATATCTAAGGATAATGTATGAATTATAATTGCAGATGTGTGTATTCTATGGTATCCTGTATCTCAAATATTCTTGGCTCATCACCATCTTCGGGGCCTCAGCCATATAATTTCTACCCCCCCCCCAAATTTCTAGCTTTAGGGGGCCTTTACCATCGCTCCAACCCCACCCACCCCTACACACACGTGCCGCCGCCTCTACAATGCTTAAAATGGACATAAGACGGGACACGAGATACATTGCCTCTTGGTTTCAGCGGCTTCATGTACACTTCAATCTATCCACACTACTCTGCTTTCCTTACACATAACCCACAATAAACACTTATTACACACTGGTGTCTCTGGTTCCACTTGCAGGCGGGAGGCGTCGCTGGAGATGGAGGGGCACTTCCTGATCCGGTTGGTGTACGAGGACTCCATCTCATACGACCTGGTCGGCGCAGCCTCCAACGTGCTCAGTAGGTGGCGCCACATTCTCTGAATATGTATCTGAATATGTCGTTATATTATAACCATTGTAAGGGCAAAATAGGGTTTTATGATGCATGATTGCCGCCCTGGTGAGTCTACTCGCCAGAGCTGCCCATGGGTGTGTATCTGTGAAGTCAGTCCTGACGAGTGACAGCTTGCATCCTGATGATAAATTATAGACATTGTCCATGGGTGTTAATCTGTTGGCTTGATTACTTCACGAGTTTAAAGTTGGGTGGATTCCACGAGGCAAAGGCTGAGTGGAATATGAGACGGTATTCAACTCGTGACATAACCAGTCTACAGACTATAACACGAGGGCTCCTTTGTGTTATTTTCTACATTTATTGATTCAAAATGAATGAACAAACCACCTTGGAATACTGGCGTGGGTTCTTCAATGGGGTGGCAAAATATGGGATTCCTTATTTCTTATTCAAATCAATGGCACTGCCATATTCCATGAAAAATACAGAAAGAATAGCTCTTCAAAGCACTGTGGGACCCTTACATGGATTAATCTATAAGAATGATATTACTATTCTACAACCACCGTATACGCGGATGCTGGCACATGCACATCTCACGTGAGGTCGGCACCCATTTCGCTGTACTCCTGTTTGGCAACACCCGCAATATCTGTAACTATAGTGCTGTTGTCTACGATAAGATCCATGGGTAGTAATCATACCTCTTTTAAGAGAACAGCACAGTGTGTTAACACGCTGTGCCCTTTTTGCACAGTAATGCAGCCTTAACTTGCCAGTGCAGCAATTATGCATACTGCCAACCCTGGGTTGGTGCAGCCCTTGACCCTTTAAGGACCATGCCATTGATCTCAATGATGCATGGATGCGACCCTGGTGAGTAACTCGCCAGTGTTACATTTAAGCATGCAGCATGCCAGCCCTACGGGATTGAGATAGCGATTGCATTGGTGCATCATGACGACAAATATCATCTTTTAAGAGTTAATGGCCGGAATGATGCACCGATGTATAACTGACGGATGGCTCACAAGCGCTGCGTCAGTGCGTCATAAAACATGGACACATGGTTAGACCGTAAGGCATTATGTGGTCATTATCAGTGATTATAGGGTTGATGAGATATAAAGAGCAGCTCTGTAGCAGGCCATATTGGTGCTATAACCCTGGAGGACTTCCCTCGATATAGGACAGAAAACGCATTTATAAATGTCACTCCCACCTGTCAGCGTTACACCATCCCCATCTTAGCAACATCTGGTAAAGATCCCAGTCTAAAATACCACACCCTCCCTGCAGACAGGCTCTTCTAGTTCTTCTGCATCTCCTTGAGAGAGGCTTAGATGATGTCCATCTGCTATATTGGTGAATGAGGTGAGGTTGTGGCTTTGCTGTCACCTGTATGGTATCTGAATGCTGCATTTCCGTGCTCACCTGTGTAAAGTTACCCATAGATGTTTTATTTTATTTCAAAGGCTCAATGTTTTTTATATTATCAAGTGATGTCAAAGACTGCCTCTCCCTACGAAAGCATTTTTAAGTGTAAGTGGTCGGTTGGTTAGCTAACCAATAATGAATGGATATCAGGCACAAGGAATTGTATATCGTATGATATAGGCATGAGTGCGTAGCACGAATGCCTATATCATACGATATACAATTCCGAGTGCCTGATATCCATACATTATTAGGTTTATTATACGATTTTTCTATTCATGTGTCCTTATTTACCTTTAAAATGTCCTAATTTCGCCATTTTGAACGATATCTAAGTCTTCTTGTACAGAGGGTGCAGTCGCCATGTTGTGGACATCTTAAGTAGGGGAGGTGAGGATGAAGGAGCTAGGCGCTCTCCTGTATACTTCAATATAGGCAGCGTTTCCCTACCCTTTTACCATGGCCAGATATGAATGGGCACTAGCGTGTCCGCCTCACACACCAGAGGACCCTGGATCGAATCTGGGTGGAAACGTCCGATTTTTAAAAGTGCCTATATGTATGTGAAAAAAAATCCCTAGAATTATTTTAACGAATAGGTAAGTAAAGTCCAACTACTACCTTTATAGTAAAAAAGAAATTATAAAAAAAAATTGATTTTAGGAGAAATTACATCAAAAAGAGTGTTTTCTTCCATAACTCGCTAAATAATGCCCCTACAGGGCTGAAACTCCGTCTGTAGACTCCTTGTTTTGTACCCTGCTATACCCAGCGCCCCCACGGCGTGGGACGTAGAGCGTGCGACTTCAAGTCTTGGGGTAGCGTGTTCGAATCACCATGAAACCTCTGATTTTATGGGTGAATAAACTTCGGAATTGCTCAGGACCACCGGAAATGGCATGATATCCACCGGAAGGGTGCCGATATCACTAGATATCAGCACGGGGATATCACAGAAAAAGCACGATGAGTGGCCCGATCGTATAATAATCTCAGATATATGCAATAGGGTGTGTGTTCAGGCCAGAGAACAGCCATAACTGTCCTTTCCTAAAAACAGAAGGGAAAATATGCACTATTCTGTCAGTCTGCCAGACGTCCAGTAAAAATACATGGAAGAGGACGTTGCCAAGACTAGACCCCATGGGCATTAGCGTTAATAGTAGACCTCCTGAACCACTCCCTGAATAGCCGCTTGTCGAGTAGCAATCTATACCTGTCCGCTGACCCCTCACCCCTGTGGATACATGTAGCTGGTATCTGCGTCCATGTCACTGGTATCCAGGTGCATGTATCCACCTGGTACCCACCCACCATACACGGTCAGCTGCAGCTGGTACTCCCACTGTTACCATGGTAACAGACTGTTGGCGTCTGAGACGCTGTGTATAAGACGTCCCCACGGGAGGACGCAGCGTTCTGGGATTAATCTGTTCTTGTCTGTGGGCATGCCAAAGGGGGAAGAGTCGAAACAAAGGGTTCTGGGCATTCTCCCCCGTAATTCTTCTCCCCCAATCGCAAGCAGTCTTAAAAAAAGGACTAGAATCATCACTTGGCATGACTGAATCGCAAGACATATTTTAAGGCATAATAAAAAAAAAGGCAAGCAATGTTTACTGTTGATACACGACCCTAACCCATTAATCCTACAGGTCTTCTCTTACATCCTCAAGTGCCATCTGCGTTTAGGACTGTTTCCATTTGTACTCAAATTCCCCTTTACATACGGCTACACACAGAGAAGAAACCGAGTCACAAGGGGAGTCCGGGCTATAAAAAGAGAGCCAGGGTCTCTTTGGCTCACTTTTCACACTGTCTGACTCCCCCTTCTAACGGCCTTGACTCCTTTTCAATTAGATCAAACAGAGTCCATGTCAGCTGAGGTGAGTCAATAGTTACCTGGACTCCCTAAGGGAGTCACAGAGGTGAGCATACAAAACGGAAATAGGAAACCCACTAGGTGACACTACTGTACAATGACTGCAATGCCATCTAGCATATATGTTCAGAAGCCATCTGACTCTGTTTCTAATCAGAGTCAAGGGTCCCTACTCCCTTTTCCCCCAAGGCAGTCAAACAGTTGGTTACAGTTAAGCCTGCTAGGTGGTAGCACTATACCTAAAATGGTAATATTCTGCATGCTCAGATCTCTAGATCCATGTTATTTGTGACATTGATAATTATGGTGATACGTGTATATCATTGTAGCATCAACATGTAATGTCAGAATTACATTTTATGAAATAATTACAGTTGATTTAAAACTGTAGCATAAGCATGATGTATAAGGTATAGACACCCAATTTGTAGCAACATGATCAAGTTAAATCCCAAAAGCTCATATATGTTCCTTTGTATATTAACTAATGTGCTCTGAGGGATCTTATTGAGATATCTCCTCCTTGTGAGGCATTGCACCAACATAATGTAGAAACATCAGCTAGGGAGACAGCTATTGAAATGGTTATATAGAGGGTTAGGGGGTAGGAATTACCTATAAATTATGACTCTCTATTCCAAAGGAGCCATCCTGTGCCTAGACTCCCTTTCTAAAGGGAGTTGCAGCATAGACCTGGACTCTGTCTGTAGCGGGGAGTCATAAAAGGGAGTCATTTTGGAGGCAAAACCTGGGCTCTCTTAGGGGAGTCACATAACTCCCTTTTAAGGGAGTAAGGTTCATCAAGAGATTCAGAAAGAGAGTAAAAAGAGGGAGTCATTCTGGAGGCAAGCCTGGGCTCCCTTTTGACTCGGTTTCTTCTCTCTGTGTAGTCTACATATAACACAGATCTATTCTAGAGACCAACATAAAGATAGAACTTACCAGCAAACCTCTTTCGTGTTTGAAATTTTGCAATTTTCTTTATTGGACATGATATTAGGTATATGATACTTTTGTCTCCATATTGGAGGATTCCTAAAGTATGAGGTAGCGTTCTGCCGGAGATATAGAAGTCAGGTCTTCTGTTAGGAATGTACCTTGGACTATAGAAAGCAGCTAGCTCTCCCAGTGTGACAGGTGACCTTCCCCATCACCTAGCCTTGCCCTTTACAATTGACTTGAATCCAATATCCACTCAAAATCCCAGCAATAGGGTTTTTCCTGTTAATTGTAGTTATTTGCGGTGGACCAGAAACTCATGAATCATTAATTTACCAATCATATTCCCGGCTTGTGACAGGGGCTTGTCGGCGGACTTGTGGCATTGTGTTTTTTTAGGTGTGGTCATATTAAGTTGTCAAGTAGTGGTGGCAATCATCTAGTAGTACTTGATACATGTCAGGGAAGGGGAGGCTTAATGGGGGAGGGGTCATAGTGGTTACTGCTGGAGGTGAGAGTTGAGGGTCTGACAGTACTTAAGAGAGGGAAATTACCCGACAGGGACAAGCTAAAAAGACGGTTGGTTTCAGGTTCTCTCAGAAAAATAGCGATTTTCATAGACGATCCAAATAAAGCTTTAGATGCCTGTAGATAACAGGAAAGGAACTGACGTCTGCACTTGTCATGTAATAATGGTAATGAAGGTAAGAATGTACCCAAACTTGAGGTAAATCTTATTATGAACGGATTCTCACCCTCAACCCTGGCATAGTCAGATGTCTAAGCTATAGTATAGGACCTGCTTGGGTATCCGGTAGATATTTCACTGATCACTGATATTTCAACCCTCTACCACATACTAAACATGATAACATAAATATACTCCTTCATCCCTCCCAATTTGGTTTGATAATTATAATTTCCGATACCCTTAGACATAATGTTCTGTTCACCTTCAAATTTATATATCACACACAACGGCCTTTTTTAGAAGATGTTTCCATTCTTATATGGGCTTAATCCATTTTATGAAGATCAGTTCTTAATGTATGACGATGCTGTTGGTACTTACTTTGTGTCACTACTGCAGAATCTGAGAGGACCTTCCACTGCTGTGGCCAGTCTTAACTTAAGTAGTAGGCCTATTCTAGAGGATCTTCTCCCCCACCTTAGGCTTGGCCTGAAGGTGTAAATCATGGGGTGTTGTATTGCCACAGTCTGGTTTTGTCCATCAGGGCATTTTCTCTGCCCATGTGTTCATTCATTCATTCTGTGATGTATATTTCTATAGGTTTGACCTATGTATTGTTTCGTTTATGAAGATCAGGCAATGATGTTACATTATACAGATGCCTGATTCGTTTGTGTTACAGGGTGATAGAAACTTTCAATTGCAAATAACCCTAGCGGGGAGACCGTGAAATACATTCACCAATCCAGGTCAAATCAGGTCAGGATCCGGGGTCAGGCGCGGCCGTGTTGGTTCTGTTCTTGGAAATCTCGTGAAATGTAGGCAGATACCCAGGTGAGATACCAGACTGCCGCAGACCATAGTTTACCAACAACAATCTTCGTTCCTAGAACGGTACCAGGTTCTGACGTAATTTGAAAAAATAATAGACTTTAAAAGTGTCCTTATTACTGCTCATCTATGTGATGACTTTGATTACAACATGGCTACATAAGTAAAGGAAGGGTTGTTTTGCTGTTCAATATCCATTTAGTTCCACAATTAAAACTGGCATTGTATTGGATTTCCGAGTAATATGATGAACTGTGAGGATATTTTATAATATTGCTGATATTTGATATTGCACACTTCAACTGAGACCTAATGAGCATGCCAAATAGAAGTAAACATCCTGAATGGGGAGAGGCAGATTCTCACTATTGCTGCTCTCATTGACCAAGAACATATAAAACTGCTTTCGGAAATAACAGCGAAAGTTGAGGCAAAAGCAGTGACAGGCCAACACGAGTCTGAGATCCATAAAGTACTCTACATATTGACTTGGACAAAGAAAATGGATCGTTAATTGAAAGAGCTTGAAAACTTCAAACATTATGTGGTGGAAAGGCTTGAGTGGTATGAAACTGTCAGCGGAAAAAGCACAGCACAGGCAACTGGTTTGTATGGCAAAGTAGCAAGCCCACACAGGAGCAATTTAGTTTTTGCTTGGGAAGAATTCAGTAGGCTACCTATGTTTTAAGTTGAGCAGATGGCCTAACAACAGCCACTATTTTTACACTGAAAGAATCAGGGCAACCCGTCAGTATAGAGAAACAGAAAGGGTGTGCGACTGACATATTGACTGCTGCCGCTAGGTGGTGTCTACTCATTAGCCTGCTCTGGGAGGCACCCAAATGTCAACCCTCTCCTTGTTTGGGCACTGAGGAGGGGAAGCAGGACACACTAAGCTCACACTGAGGGGCATCCACATGTCAGGGAAGCTTCCAGGTGTCCTTCATCCTCCATGGTTAGTGTTTGCTTGCCTTTATTCCTTCCTGTATTTCCCAATACTTCCTTCCAGCCACTCCATCGGATCAACTGTAGGAGTAACATCTTGATTTGGCCTTTCACAATGCCACCTAACTATACCTGGCTCCAGATAGTAATCAAACACCTAAACCTCGAGACAAAACCCCGTAATTATGAGCCACTCCCTGAGTACAGCTGCTTATTAGCTGTAGTACTGATTCTCAGAGCTTATCCAGGTTTTCTACCATGGTGACAGAGCATACCGGGTATGACAAGGAGTTGTGAACACCATTGAGGGTGGCTTTGACACATGACTAAGGCCCTGGTGTCACCAGCAGGAGGTATGGAGCACCCCACTAAATCAGTGCTCATATGGAGCTTAATACTTTCCCACAAACAGAGATCTGGCCCTGGTGCCTGCCAATCAACAACCAGTATACATGATACAGAAGAAAGTTTCTTCTTCAGGAGATCTAGTGAGTAGAGCAGAAATGTTATGTTGCCATGTCTACAGTGAGAAATTTACATGTGTTACTCAAAGATGCACAGTTGGGATAATACATTTGGATTTCCGACCTGATTTCATTTTTTTATATCTGAATCTGAATCAATTTGTCATAAGGATAACTGTCATATGGCCTGTTTGCATAGTAAGGTTACTTGTGTATGCATTTCTTATGAAATAAAATTATATATTTCAACCTTTTACTGATGAGACTATATACCCCAGCCTACTAATCCCACCGGTCTTCCTTTAGATCCTGAAGTGTTGACTGCTTTCTGTTAAATATTTTTAATTCCCTCTCGCATAGCGCCATGCAGTGTACACACACATAACACATATTTATTCTGTAATAGCAGTACCCTGATGCTATTAACTTTGCCGTGGACCAGAGACCCATAAATGTTCCCAACCGCATTCCAGGGCTTGAGAAACTCATGGATTGTGAGCTGCTTTTGGGAGCAGTTCATTAAGTTGTCAGTCGTTGTGGTGACATTCCGTATCCTGTACTGTACACATGTCAAGGGTCACCTTAATGGAGTAGGGGGCCACAATATAGGGGTACTGGTAGAGTTGAGAGTCAGATGTGCTATAGGTAGAGTAATGACTGAACGTTAGTTGAATTCAGCCACACAGGAAAAAAGTAATCTGACCTTTTACTTCTTGGATCACAAGTCATTTTCATATACTTACAGGAAGTAATTAATCATTTTTCCACGTGCTACAAGTGGCCCTGCTTATCTTGATATCTAGTTGATAAAATCGTCCCATTTTAACAAGCCCTCACGAAGAGACCTTAGATAAACTTCCCTAAACCAGAGAAAAAAATCGGGTTACTTGGTTATTGTTTTAGAGGTACTGCCAACAGGTTGTGAATACCGCTAGAGGAAGGGAAGGATAATAAGAGAAGTGAAAAAAACGGGTGATAGCAGTATCGACAGGAGTCATCTGGGGGAGGTAAAGGGAAAATGTTAGCGTGACAATTACAACAATTTCATTGGGGTTCCACAATTATAGAGTTCTGGCATGATGATTTGCTTTAATATCCATGTAATGAGCTGTGGTGATTTGTATTTTCGTTTTCAGGCATGGGATTCATAAACGTCTTCAGTAAATATGTAGTAACTTTGGGCTTTGAAATCGGTGCGATTCAAACAAAGTTCAAGAAATCAATCAGTCAATAAAATAAGCCCCCCTGGTCTTAAAATACCATTGCCTGCCTGGGTGAAAGGACTTAGTGCAGAGGTTTCAGGACATCTAAATTTGGCCAAAGTCCCTCTTCGGTGACCACTCCATCAGTCTACTGTATCTCCCGGGGAGGTAGCCCCTATCAGACCTGGACGTGTGGCGATTTACCTCATATATCAGCCAGGGTCAGCCCTCCTACCCAGATTAGGGGCCATTTGGTGTGTAAATGAGGCAAAAATCCTTCCCTGTCAAAAGGTCAGTGGCCAATACTCAGCAGGATTAGGGTGGGTCGCAGGGTGGGTTGGGGGTTTTAGCGTTGTGGGGGTGTCTTGGGGGGTTGTGAGTTTGAGCATTAAACACAAGTGCTTCTTGTATACGGCTGAGCAATTTGCAATATACCCCCGGAAGTGACACTATTGACACTCTTTACATTTTGCAGTTCCTGACATTATTTCCTATTTATCATAGCGTTGCTGACTTTTCCCCATTAATTCTCACGTTATTATCTCTTCCTACCTATCGATCCAATGACATGAAAACTATTCTTGTTTAGATTCAGTATCTAGGAGCTATCAATATGGCTTTTGGTAGACATAAATGGAAACCTTGATGTCTCATTAGATCAACTGTAGGAGCAACACCATCCAACCTCCTTCATGCTGCCTTACCTGCTACCTGGTTCCAGAAAGTGATCTAAGACACACACTGGAGACAAACCCATACAATTAGGAGTCACTCCCAACAGAATGGCCCCATGCCTGAGCAGAGCTGCTCGCCACCATTGAGTAGATATGGGTAAATTAGTCCTGATTCACAGTGAAGGTCTTATCCAGGTTCTCTACCATGATTAGAGAGTACTCTGGGCATGTCACCATGATGTGAACACCATTGAGGGGGTCTTTGCAGCACGAGTAAGCCCCACTAGATCAGGCTTGGTGCTACCAGGAGGAGGCGTGGAGCAGCCTGCTCCATCAGACCTCACAGGGGGCCGGTGTAGCATCAAATAAGTTCCGGGGTGGAAATTAGTTCCGGGGTAGGTTTCTTCATACAAACGCAGTGTTAAAGCAATTTTAACATCAGAATTGGTTTATATGGGTGTACTGGACCTAGAATATGTAACTATATCATCATTCATTAATATCTTTATGACACCACTAGTTCACCATGGACATGCCTTAGAAACTTAAAAATGGCATGGGAATTAGTTCCAGTGTGAGGTTTTTAATTTAAAGCAGTTTTAAAACGATTTTTACATCAGAATTGGATTATATGTGTGTACTGGACCTAGAATATATAACTACATTGTCATTCATTCATATTTTCATGACACCACTAGTTCACCACGGACGTAGGCTTCAAAATGCCATGGGCATTAATTCCAGTGCAGGGTCCGTCATTCAAACGCAGTGTTAACATGATTTTGCCAACAGAATCAGTTTAAACCTGAACATACTGAACCTAGAATATTAACTATATTGTCATTATTCATCATTTTCATGACACCACTAGTTCACCACAGAGACTTAAATGCCATAGCAGAACATTCGAGGGGCAGGTCCTCCCACCCCTGATAGAAATCAAACACATTTGGAACTTGATAATTATACAATACCTATCTGATAATTGCCCATGATGACTTATTGGTGGGATTCCAGATTCTTGTGACACAACTAGTCCGGAACTATTTTCCACCCGGAACTAAAATACTGGTACACCTGTATGCAACTTTCCCACATCTAACCTCCCTGTCCTTGTCAATCAACGACAAGTAGAAGTGAAACAGGCAATCTTGTTATTTCTTTGGGGGAGATCTCGTGAGGACTGCGGGAAGTCCCTTCATGTAGAATGTCATGTTGTAGTATACTTAAAGGGTTGTTGATATGCACAGGGGGATACACATTTCTTACTCCAGGATGCAGAGTTTACTTTTGTTTTTGCTGCTGTTGTTCACTTCCCATTATTTTTTGCAACTTGATGGGTGATACGAACTGCCTCAATGATTGGCCATGCCCATAACCTACGTATCGCTGCTAGCATGTCAAACATAATTGGAGTACCCAAATAAGTATTATTTAGACGAAAAAGGGCAGTGTTTTGTTTATACAAGTTTATCAAAAAGATATCCTATGGAATGCCTACAACCAACTATTACTGTATGTGCAGGCCTTTTGTGGCTCAGGCCGCAGCGCATGCTGTATAACAAGTGAGTTTATGGAACTTATTCGAATTTCAGTAATCAGCGCAAGGGCAACCTATGATATTTGATTTAGAATATTGTCTCTCGGTGAAATTGTTCCAGTTGAAACTCAGATGGTAATCAAATATTTTGAAACGATCTAAAATCAATTTCTCGTCTTAATCGCCTGTACAGATCTGATCATGAAATGAGAGATTATTGGCGACTTAAGGTTGTTGTTTTCATGTTGAGGCAATATTAATGATGGCTGTCCCCACTTCATTGTGATACAATACAATAACGACTTGCCTTTCAAAGAGGAGAAGAGAGGAGACATTACGGACTTTCCAGAGCACTGCTTTTTGAAACTGGATCTCTCTCCAGGGAGAAACATCCTAAATGTCTAAAAGGGGAGTCCGACAAGTCTTAATCGAGACACTTAAGGGAAACGTTTAAAGCTCTGAATTGAGATCATTAGTGCGACATCAAAATTGATATTCACTGGCCTATTCCCACATATGATTTACGTAACTTACCGCCGAATCATAATGTATGAGGCCAAAAACTCTTAGAGTTTTGTTTGCATGTAAAGTTAGTTTTGTGCTAAAAACAACATCATAGATTCACTGGGAAATTGGTGAAATGAAAGTAAATTTATGGTCTGGCCTACTTTGCTTCTCAAAGCAATAACCGTAACTTAAAACGCTACCCTTTCTTTTTGGCCTAAGACTCAGAATATATGGTTATGGTTCAACTAACTGACTGTATACGTTTTATAGCGTTTATAGACCAGTAACCTGGTGACCAGACAGACCCCTGTACTCAGGATATTGGCGACAGTCAAGGAGGCTGATCACAAGTCACAAATGAGTGTGTTCAGCTGTGAATAAGCCAATACCATGGGTACAATGCTCTGGATGTGGTTTAACTTACTTATACCACACACGTGTTAATTTCCTTGTACGGCGTATGCAAATGGCTGTGTCCCATTGTATTGTCTTGTATTGTGGTATAAAAGTACTAACGACCCCTTTCTCCTCCCCCCTTACAGAGGTGCCTGCCCCGGACATCCTGGAGATGTTCGGCTGTATGTTCTTCGACTTCTGTCAGGAGTCGGGGTATGAAAGCATCCTCCAGGTGTTGGGGTCCACCACTCGGGCCTTCCTCCAGAACCTGGACGCCCTGCACGACCACCTGCAGACCATCTACCCCGGCATGCGCGCCCCCTCCTTCTGCTGCTCCGAGCGCCCGGAGGACGGCGCCACCATACTCCACTACTACTCCGAGCGGGCCGGCCTGGAGAACATCGTCATCGGCATCGTGAAAACTGTCGCCAAGAAACTACACAACACAGACGTGGATGTGAAGGTGTATAAGACCAAGCAGGATGGCATTGACCATGTGCAGTTTCTAATCACTGAGTCTGGGGAGGGAGTCAAGGACAGGGGGAGTGAATTGCAGACGGTGGAGAATGTCCTCTCCGCTGAACCCAAGATCAGTCCCGACTCTTTCGCCCAGATGTTCCCCTTCCATTTGATGTTTGATAGATCCATGCGTGTGGTGCAGGCGGGTAAGGCCATCAATAGGGTGCTGCCTCAGGTCATGAGCGGCTCATGCCATATCGATGAGCAGTTCGGGATGGTGCGGCCACGCATGGAGTTTGACTTTGACAACATCCTCTCCCATGTCAACACTGTGTACGTCCTAGTATCAAAACCCACCGACACCCAACAAAGCCAACAACAAGACACAAAGCGAGACCAACAACAAAAGCAACAACACATGGATGACCAGAGCCGGATCCGCCTCAAAGGGGAGATGATTTCTGTACCGGAAGTGGACTGTATCCTCTTCCTGTGTTCCCCTGCGGCCGTGACCTTGGACGACCTGTCGCGACTTGGGATGTACTTGAGCGACATCCCGCTGCATGACGCGACGCGCGACACGGTTCTGCTGAGTGAGCAGTTCCAGGACACGTACAAGCTGACCCGGCGTCTGGAGGTGCTCACCGACCAGCTCCAGCAGACCTACCGCGAACTGGAGGACGAGAAGAGGAAGACCGACAAGTAGGTACAACTCTAGTTTAGTATCTTTTAAAATGTGGTAAGCCTTCTTCCCGTGAGTCTGGTGTTAGGTCTTTTTTCTTTTAGCATTTTCAATAATCAATCGCTTCAACATCAATTTTCACATCAGAGAAAATGTGCAGTTGTATGAAACGTTCTCTGATCATCCCTATGTATGCATGATATACAATGTAATATTCGCTTCCCGTTGATATATGTGCGCCTGAGGCAGTACAGGATATGTTATTATCCCAGTTACTATACTTGATCTTTTGAACCTGATTTACTTTTATGGTCCTGATAGCAAATTAATGACTTCCATATGTGATGAATTATTGATTTCCACGTGCTATTTTTGTAACCCTTTAAGGTCTGGATACTGCCTTATTGCAGTATGCCCTTTGTAATCTTGGCAGCCATGGCGAGTAAGTCGCCAGGGTGCATTCATGCATCATGCTGATCCTACGAGGTTGGTACACTCCCGAGTGATCAGTATGAAGCAGCCCTGTCGAGTTACTCGCCAGGCCTACATTGATACATTTATCATGGCGACCAAGGACACCATGCTCAAGATTGAGCCCCCCCCCCCTCCCGCCCCCTCTCCTCGTACTTTCCTGATGTATGGATAATGGAGCCGCAAGATGTAGTATGTATGACACACATTTGGTGCGGGAGGAATAGGCGTATTAAACACGCGTTTTCTCTGTATCACTGCTATACATTATGATGGTTTGAAGCTTCAGTCCCTAAGGTGACGTCAGGAGGAAACTTTACATGAATGTGTGAAAATAAATAGCTTTCTTTAGTGGGCTACATGTAGTAGACGGTACTCCTGTGGCACCCTACTTAAAGCCCATTCTCAGTATACTACTTACACTAGAGAACGGTGCCTCCAAGTAGTATATAAAAGTTGGGGATTTCTACTGGCTTTAGACGTTCTCCATACACTCAAAAACAGTGTAGGCGTTATGTGGGTTCTGCCGCACGTTTCAGTGGGTGATGTACAACCCGTTAACTGACATCCACATTGGGTACAGTATTAACCTTTCCATCCTACTTTAAAAGCAGAATGTCGATTTGAGTGAAATGGGCTCTGCTAAGTGCAGTGTTCCTGAAGGGAGGATAAGCCGCTCACAGTATGTAGATTACTTCAATGTTGATGGCTTCGGGTTGAGTGAATGTTCGCCTAGGTCCTCCTGATACTATTAAAGGTAACAAGGATATATAAACCAGAGCGTACAATATCATTCACTGAAGGCTATATTTACATTTCACAGATTGGAATTTGAGCCGTATTTCACACGGCGACGCCACGTGAAAACATTCAGCCCTGTGTAAAGGGGGTGAGTGTGGGAAATGTCACTTCATAAGAATCACACCCCTCCTCCCAATGTGGCCGTATTCAATGGGCTATTCTAATTCTTGAAGATGGATATATTTCGAAATAATATCCCACAGTCAAGATTATCACACTGGTTAATTAGAACATGAGAGGTTTGTTCTCACGAGACTGGGCATTCTATACCCACAGACCCTGGCCAGGTTACCGCCATTTTGTCCTAGTAATTAACCTCACTGTGAAATTTGAGAGTGTTTTGAGAGATCTCCCTTGGACATCATTGACTGCCCAGCACAGTCTTAGATGTTTTGAGGCGTACATATAGCCTAATCCGGGCCTAGATCCAGAAAAAAGGGCCTCATAAAAAGATGCTCCATTTCTAAGAAGATTTGTTTCTAGAGTTAAATTAGGGTAATTTGGTGGTGTTAAATCCAAATCACTAAGCCTGCATCCATACATCATGACGATAAAGCACATTGCACGACAAAACAGTAAGCGCACTTAAATTGGTTAAAGCCTGAAAAAATGCTTGATTTCTCCACGACACTTTACTTTATAAATTGTCATTTCTAAGTTCATGAGCTATCTATCCATTATATCTTGATTGAATCATATATATCACCAGTGCTGCGATACCTCCATTTTTAAAGACACTATTTTTCATGATACTAAGGCCCAAATGTGGGCCGATAATGGTAATATTATAATCGTGTTTGGGGTGATTACCAATGAGGAATGAATTATACATGTATACACCTTCCCTGTATCAAAGGAAAGGCAACACAATGAATCAAGACCTAAACAGCAAAGAGCTAACCAGCCTTCCTCTATAAGACCTTCTACTCATTATTACTGAAAAACTCACTACTATCTAGCTTCGCTATAGCTTTGCAAAACATGTACCCGTGGTTAATACCGGTATATATAGAAAAGCTATTCATCTTCTGAAGCGGTCTCACATTATCGTGAATATATAATACGCGATGTGGACGTTTAACAGCCGTGTTGTTTTAGAGGCAGCTAGGAAAGCTTTTAGGCTTCTACTTCTACATGGAATATCCATTCCGTTTATTATGCGCGGAATCCATCATAGATTTACAGTCCACCGTGTCCAGCTAAGCCTCTAACCACGTGACTGATGGTCAGCTGATCTGTAATTATGGGTGCCGAGGGGATACTTTCATTAGTTTGCTAGTTCATCTTTAGACCCCCATCTGCAACGCTTATTGGTTTCTTATGGTAACTTTTATGTTGAGTGAGCCGATACATAATGAGCATTTTGCTCCAAAAGCCAATTCCTCATTTTACTCAAAAAGGAATTGAGGAAGCCAACCTAAGTATCAGACGCCCACCATGGGCCCGTACAGAATTGCACAAGAGCTATATTATAAAAGGGCTCTGTTATATGTAACCCCACGAAAAATGCAAGACGACCTATCTAAGACGATATTTACTATGCAAGGAGCTCTTAAACTACATCAGAATAGGGCCTGGATGAGCTTTTTCAAGTTACACGTCCATAATCTGAGCTAGGTAGGCCATTTTTAGAAAGAACCCCACACTTTCCCCAGTTTTATATATAATAGGGTTTCTTCCGGTTTCACTTTCAGTCTGATATACCTCCAGTTTCAGATTCAGTCTGATGCACTTCCGGTTTCACTTTTAGTTGGATGTACTTCCTGTTTCATTATCAACCTGATGTAGGTTACAGTTGTACTTCCAGGCTGATGTACTTTTGGTTTCACTAAAGCTAATGTACTTCCGGTCTCACTCTGATATTAATACTCTTGTACTTTCTGTCTAATACACTTCTGGTTTCATTTTCAATTCAGTTTTTTATGCCGAAGTGGTGGCATAGCCACCTGGTGGTGCCGCCAGGCACCACCAGAACGAGGTATATGATGTTTGCACTTTACCAGAAGTCAGAACGGGCGCCGCCATCTTGGATTGTGCCGCCATCTTGGATTAAGGTGTCACAACACAAATTCATGCTATATGGTAACAATAATATTAATCAACCTTTGATAGTTCCTGAGGTTGATTATAATCATACCTACCTCCCCTAATATGAACCCTAGGAATTCAATGGTTCTATCGATTTGTTGCTAATACAGCTGGCTGCCTAGCAACGGCTATTCTAATTGTTTATCTGCCTAGCAACACACATTTCCATGGTCCTGAGGTTGATTATATTCATACCTATCCCCCTAAATTGGACCCAAGGAAATCAATGGGTCTATTGGTTTGTTGCTAAGACAGCTGATTGCCTAGCAACAGCTATTCTAATTGTTTATCTGCCTAGCAACACACATTTCCATGGTCCCGAGGTTGAATATAATCATACCTACCTCCCCTAATATGGACCCAAGGAATTCAATGGTTCTATCGGTTTGTTGCTAATACAGCTGGTTGCCTAGCAACGGGTATTCTAATTGTTTATCTGCCTAGCAACACACATTTCCATGGTCCTGAGGTTGATTATAATCATAACTATCCCCCCTAATATGGACCCAAGGAATTCAATGGTTCTATTGGTTTGTTGCTAATACAGCTGGTTGCCTAGCAACGGCTATTCTAATTGTTTATCTGCCTAGCAACACACATTTCCATGGTCCTGAGGTTGATTATATTCATACCTACCCCCCATAACATGGACCCAAGGAATTCAATGGTTCTATTGGTTTGTTGATAATACAGCTGGTTGCTTAGCAACAGCTATTCTAATTGTTTATCTGCCTAGCAACACACATTTCCATGGTCCTGAGGTTGATTATAATCATACCTACCCCCCCTAATATGGACCCAAGGAATTTAATGTCCTATCGGTTTGTTGCTAATACAGCTGGTGACCCTAGCAACGACTATTCTAATGGTTTATCTGCCTAGCAACACACATTTCCTTACCCCATAACATGGACCCAGAGAATTCATAGGAACTCCCATATTTGAAGTAATATCATCCTTCCCCCTGATAACCCCTTCCCGGCTCTCCTTATTTGGTGTCTTGAATGGGTTCCGTTCAAACATACCAACCATGTAGACATTATGTTTCTATGAATGCAAGAATTGCGGTTGTTGCAGCGTATAAAAATGCCTGAGGCATTTTTTTATGCGGCAACAACCGCAATTCTTGTTACTCTTAGTTTCACTTCGTTCCAGTTGTACTTCCGGTCAAACTTTCAGTCTGATACTGATATGCCTCCACTAAATTTGCTGTACTTCACTCTTTTTAATATGCTTTCAGTCTAGGTCCCTACATTCAGTCTTACTTTCAGTCTAATGTGTACTTTCGGTTTCACTTTCAGTCTGATGTACTCGGTACTGCCCCCTAGTGTGGCACATGACCTGAGACACAAGCGTCCTGTACTCCCGCGGCGTTATGAGCAGGTCACCGTGCTCTTCTCCGGTATCGTGGGCTTCAGCGCCTTCTGCGGCCAGAACTCGGACCAGGAAGGGGCCAGGAAGATCGTCTACATGCTCAACGATCTGTACACGGCACTGGATAAACTAATAGACCCCAAGAAACACCCCAATGTATATAAAGTAAGTAATACTTACTTTATATACTATATAGGACATGGGAGGATAGAGAAACAGAGACAGAGAGGGGTGAGAGGGAGAGAGAGAGAGAGAGAGAGAGAGCAAGAGAGAGAGAGCAAGAGAGAGAGAGACAGAAAGACAGAGAGAGAGAGACAGAGAGAGACAGAGAGACAGAGACAGAGAGACAAAGAGAGATTAGGAAAGAGACAGCTAGAGGGATAAAGGCAGACAGCGACATACAGGGAGACAGAGGCAGCGAGACAGACAGAGACAGGGAGATAGGGGTATGACAAATTGACAGAGAAATAATGTGCCTGATTTCGTAAGTGTGCTTATAAGCTACATACATATATGTGATTGGGCTTTGATATCCTGCCTGGCTATACAGAACCCATATAGTGCCTATCGGCCTAGTATAACTACTATGTAATGTCCTACTCCTCCACCTCCCTCATCACTACCTCTGTATATTGACGTCCTTGGTGAGCTGTGCATTTAACCTCTATTACGTGGAAAGGCCATCGACCTGCTGTGTTTTTTCTTCCTTCCTTTTGGCCGACATGAGAGCCCTGTATATCTGAAATGAAAGACCGCATCCATTTGGCCCTGGGCTGCTGATTTCCTCCGTGCTAAAAAGACCATCTTGGACCAAAGTCTGAGATCTGCCTCAATACTTTTACAACGTACCAATGCATATGAATCCATCTGCGAAAGGAAACGGTTTATGTGGGGAAGTTTCGTTATTGTCTGAACTGGCTGCGCTGCCTACTGTAGAATCCATGTAATGATGACATGATTCCCCAACTTTAGAAAACATGGGGGCAATGGGCTTGGCTGCCGCAATCAGAACTGAAGGGGGAAACATTACTTTCGCATACAATTTACAGTTCGAACTACCAATAACAAGATTTGTTGCCAACATCAAGTTTACAGTTACAACAGAATTCATACTGTTGACGGTGGAAGCTGCCAAAAGCGTGTGCCTCAAATTGGTGATGCTGTTCTGATACTTTGCCCTCTTAGACCACATGGCTATATTGGCCATTACAAAGACTAGCTAGAGCGCCCGGTGGATTCCCCATTACTATATATGCCTCAGGGGAGACTCCCATCTGTAAATGCCTTGAGGCCAGGGACACATCTTGGCAGGGTAGACCTAATGCAGCACGTGGCAAGGTGAACAGGAGGTGGGGAGGGGAGGGATATGGTTATAATAGAACTGGACGCTGCCTCCCCCGCCTCCGATAACCTGAGAGCTGTGCATTAAACAGCGTCAATGTTAATGTTTTATGGAACATATCCGGAGTCTCAGGATCTCCTTTGAACCCGTATTGTAGTTATTACCTACAGCATCTTGGGCCATCAAGGCCGTATGGGATGGACTTCTGACTAGGGACAATTTAAGCATCGGCGTATATGCACCCTGATAATTCTGTAGTCATACTTATAGGATTCACCTAGAACGTATAATATCACGTACCCCCTGTAGTTCTGTTTCAGTTCCAGGTTGGCCTACTAGGGATCTTTTGGTATGGCTTAGAAAATCTAATTATTAGATTAGAACAATATTAGATACTGTTTAAAACAATGAGAAATGGCTGGGTGGGTCCTGAAAAAGTCCCAAAAACAGTGACCTAATTGTTGAACGTTCCCTATAGGAGATCCAGGTGTAGGCCTACTTTAGATAGAAAATCCCTGAGACATATTTGGAGAAAGGAAGGCTCTCGGTGGGACTGAGGGCCTCATTCTATAATGCACCTCCCCGGTGCAGAACTAATTTCCCCAGAGGATGCTTTCCCCTACATACATGTATGCATAGGTCCAGCTAAGAACTGCGGTCGTCGGTAGATTAGGCTTTTTGGTTAATGTGTAAGGGCTAGGTTCCAGTTTAGTACAGTTTAGTGGCTCATTGCTACAGCTATAAAACTATATATTATTACACAATATTCACATAGTTGCCCTCTATTAAGATGGCATCATGTTAACAGAGTTCAGTGTTGCCGAAATGACATCGGCACATCGGCTTTTGCCTATGTAAAATCGTAATGGCCGATGTAAGCCCTTCAGACATCGGCCACAATGGCTGGCCATGACCATAGCTTTCCAACAGTGAAAGAATTTTTCAGATAGTCCTACTAGAAGCAAAGTTATGGTCATGTAAACATTTTTCAATGAATTTAAAAACTTCTCAACACATTTTGGCAGTTATCATTAAAAAAACATCAGTATTTATCAATATGAATTAGAATAAAATCCTTTTATATGACATTAATGTATACACGTTGGTTTCATATGGCCTGTGTAGAAGTCAAATGGCCTGTGTAAGGTCTCACTACACAGGCTACATTGGCCTGTGTGCATAAAAAGTTTTCGGCAACACTGAAAGTTCCTATACTATCCCTAAATATAGTTGAACACCAGCTTAACATAGTGTCCATATGAATAGCATGTTCACGTAGAGGATATATTTCCCATGGAAGTGAACAATATGTTAATAATCAAAGTGCCTATGATTATATAAACTCTGTAAAAGCTCGTATAGTGTCTATGGATTACCCCGCTAAAAAAGGTGAATATAATGGTGTCTATAATAGCTCTGTATACCCGGTCTGTATAAAATACATATAGCTGAACACTAATTTAACGTAGTGCCCATACTTATTAATCACCATGTTGTGTATACCCAGCTAACAAAAGAAACGTTTTCCAACGTTTGCAAACATTCAGAGGAAACTCTTTCTCAAACATACGTATAGAAAACGTTTTCAAACAAACGTAATTAAAACGTTTGCAAACGTTCGAAGGAAAATCTTTCTCATACATACTTATAGAAAACGTTTTCAAACAAACGTTATTAAAACGTTTGCAAACGTTTGGAAAACGTTTGCAGACGTTTGGAAAACGTTTTTTGTTATCTGGGTAGTGCTCATATTGCCCATGTCTATAAGTCCACATAGTACCTATATTACCACTTTGTACAGCTGAACACCATGGTAACACACTACCTACACCAGTAGACCACATTAACACACTGCCTCTACCACGCACACAGGTGGAGACGGTGGGAGACAAGTACATGGCAGTGAGCGGACTGCCGGACCCGTGTGAGGACCACACCCGCTCTGTGGGCCGCCTCGCCCTGGACATGATGGACAGCGTTCAGAACCTGGCCGACAGGGACGGCAACCTCATCAAGGTAAGATAGCTGTCTGCCAGAATTGGGTTACTCTGATGGATGCTATCTCTAATGGCCTAAAGGGTATAGTTTTAGGTACACTGCTTCAACACCTTCTACATGAGGCTATATGTGTAGTGATGGGCTATTAGTATATTAGATAGCTGCATTATGTTAATTGCTGTTTGGATTCCATTATTCATATCTGTATTCTATTTACTTCCCTGAAGACAAAGGGTTTCTTGTCCTGTGGTTGCCACCTCTTATCCCCTCATTTACACCCATAAACATTTTCTATCTGTCAAGTGAATGCATGGTTATTTATGGCATAAATCACCTTGGCATACACATGATTGCATTCTAGTAGTGGTATTGATTCCATATAATTATGTTGAGTAATCACCGTAAAGTGTTATTACAAATCGCACGCTCTTTGCATATTTCCATTAGCACCTCTATAATTATTGCACGCACGGGATAGCTCTCCTTGGTGAGAGGACAAACGTTATCATCTGAATCAGACTATTAAGATGATCTTACTTGTCTTAACTTTTTTAGTAGCTGAATTTCAATCCTATCTAAAACTATCTTAATCCTATCTTAAGACTTATCCTGATTTTAAGATACTGCCCCAAAATAAGACACTGAATTAAGATGTTAAGATTTAACATTAAGATGACGCTCTAAACGTTTGTCCTCTCACCTGGGAGAGCTATTCCGTATTTGCATGATGATTACCTTTTAGGACATGAAGGTGAGTTAGCCTACGTGCCAGGGCTGCGTCTTGGAATGGTGACAAAAGTTCCATAGTGCAGCAAAACTGTCCTGAAGAGTTTAAATGCTTGCTGTCTTTCAGTTGACGATAGGCATGCACTCGGGTGAGATCATGACGGGGGTGATAGGACGGAGGATGCCCCGCTACTGTCTGTTCGGCAACACGGTGAACCTGGCCTCCAGGACGGAGACCACGGGACTCAGTGGCCGCATCAACGTGTCTGAGGAGGCCCACAGGTAGGCTCTAATCATATAGAGGTTCAGATTAGTCTGATAACTTCATAAAGGGACGACTCCACCAATGTCTGTCCGCACTGAAAAAAGTAAACTTGTCTCCAGACTCTTCTAAGTGACTGTCATAAAATAAACGAGTTAAAGATTATGGAGAGATAAATTTATTATACCAATAATAAATTGAACAATAAACACAGCCAACAACAACAAAATGTTTTCAGGATGACAGAAATAAACATTTTATTTCTAAATTAACCGTCACTACAGTTTCAGCCGGATGGGCCTCCTTCAGGTGATGGAGTTAAAGATTGTCTGACTTATCAGGATACCATCCCACAAACCTGTCTCCAGAGTTGTCTAAGTGACAAGGAAGCAGGTCTTCTAGCTAGAGTTGACAGATAAATGACCCACTTGGCATGTGCCAGCCCAAAACCCGACATTTGCCAGCTCCAGATTCTATTTGTGGAATGGTAACCTGTAACCTTTAACTCGTTTATTTTATGACAGTCACTTTTAACAGACGAGTCTGGAGACAAGTTTACTTTTTCAGTGCGCTCAATCCGTCCATAAAATGGACGGACGGACGTTGGTTGAAAGCAAGAAATGGTTCCTTCCGTCCGTCAGAATGTCAATTTTTTGTGTCAAAATGTTAATTTTTGGACGGATTGAGTGGACAGAGGCCCTTAATTAATGCATTAATTCGAAGTGCACGGCAAACGAGGCCATATAGCGGCACAGGGGTGGTCGGCATAGAGGCGTTGTGGTTAGTGCCGGGGTTAATGTGCTGTGCCACTCTATCTGCAGTGTTGCCATACAATTTTGGTTATACATGTAGTGGACTTTTTAATCTTCAAAAATGAAAACGAAATAGTTTACAATTGCAACATAACACATTTGCCAACAGTAAAGGATCAAAACCTGTTTCCTTTTAAGGGGGCACAATAGGGTAGAGACTTAGAACAGTTGATCGTGTATATTTCAGTAGATATATGTTAAAGCTAGACATGTTATATATGGTTATGACCATATGTAATGCCTCCATCAAATTCCTTCTATTATTTGCTATTGCTATGGCTGTGGAATGTAAATAGAACAAAAACGTTCTTTTTTAGCTTCTTTTCATTAGAATGGCATTATGGGATGGAAAAAGTATATAATTCTCAGATCTGATGAGTGATTTTGATAGAGTGTATCACCCCGGTGATACATGTATAATCAAGAGGTGGGCGTGGCAGTTTTCTCCGGTCGTTCGCGAGCCGTGGTTCCCCGTTCCCCCGAGAGGTGGCGCATTGTACGCCTCTGGCCATAGTACGGCCGCGGGCCGTAAGATGGCGCCCCGGGCCGT
Organism: Harmothoe impar; assembly: GCA_947462335.1. Taxonomy (NCBI): domain Eukaryota; kingdom Metazoa; phylum Annelida; class Polychaeta; order Phyllodocida; family Polynoidae; genus Harmothoe; species Harmothoe impar. The sequence goes on from OX381710.1 coordinate 25,523,050, forward strand.
TGCCGTAGATACTTCTATCTGTTGTCATGATACTACATAAGAGCACGTAGCCGTAACGGACGTCAGTCGCCCACCTCCAGCTGTAGAAGACACACCCCTGTGCTGTCTCTACCCGTATTTTAAAGGGAATTTGGAAGGATTTGAAGAATTTATTTGAAGATTCCGAGGGGAGAAAGGACTCGAGACAAGATGGGGAAGAAGAAATCACCTAAGAAGACCCCGAGGGCGGCTACTACTGAACGAGGGGCCGAGGGCTTTTCCGGGGCTGGTGGATGCCAGTCCTCTCCAATAATTTCAAGGAGAAGGGGGGGCCCGGCCCCTGACCAGACGAATGAGGGGGATGCAGTAACGAGGGCGGATCACTCGAGGGCGACCCTCGAGATGGACAGGCGTATGGCGAGGGTGGAGGCAGGCTTCCACCAGATGACTTCAGTACTGGGCGCCGTCCAAGCATCAGTAGATCGTTTGAACCACGACAGGTCGGCCAGCGGCAGGGGCAGGCGCCGCCAGCGCTCTCCTCGCAGAGACTCGAGGAGCAGCTCATCCTATGAAGCTTCAAGATCCCGTTCGCCCAGGTCACCAAGGCGCAGAGGTAATCACCCCTATCAGCACGCTAATTTTATTGATCGTCACACTAAGATAGACTCATTTGAAGCCTTGTTGTTGGTCAATATTAGAACCATTAAGCTAGTTGCTGAGCAGGGTAATGATATTTCAGGCCTGTTGCGCCACTGTGACATGTTATGCGACAAAAGTATGACTAAAGTATATAAACTCTCAGCCTTAGTAGCCTATGACCAGTCTGTTAGGTTAAGGGCAGATGTGGGTGGGCCTGAAATCTTTGGAGAGGTAGATAATGCTGACGCACTCCGCTATTTTGCATACGACTCTACTGTGGTAGCAGAAGCTAAGAAATCCTCCAGGTCTGCAGCAGGAGGTGGTTCGTCTAAGCCAAAAAGGTCTTGTTATGCTTTTAATAGAGCAGAGGGCTGCAAAGATTCCCCATGTAAATACCACCATAAGTGCATGTTCTGTGGATCGACCTCGCACGGCTCCAGCAGCTGCTCGACCACAAAGCAAGCCAAATAGATTATTAGTGAGGGGGGGGGGCAGTTGTACCGGTCTTTTAAATATAGATGCTGTCCCTTTCTCTCCTGCTCCAGTGGGTGAGCTGTTGGTTATTCCCAGCGCTCCGACCCCTACCCCTGTGGGTGATAGGCTGTCGTGTTTTAATGTAATTAAAAACAACCCTAATACTACTATAGACCGGTTAACATGTGATCCTGTTGTTAATGACCAACCACTATACTACCTGGACGGGGTGGGAGATATGCCTACCATTCCGGTATTTGCTAAATGTGTAAGTGGCTCATGTACATGTGATCACTATGTGGGTGGGAATATTTCCCAGTTGCGACCTTGTCGTTTCGCTAGTTTTATATCAGGTTGTGCTAATGTCTTTCCACACCAACCCCATAAAGCCAAATATATTTGGGAGGGGGTCTTGCAAGGTTTTAAAATAGTTGACGACACTTGTGATACTTCTTATACGTGTAGTAACTACAGCTCTATCCTGGAGCCAGCTTTCCACCAAGAAATGTGTGCTTTGATTACTGAGGAACTGGCCGATGGTCTGATATCAAAAGTCTCGTCCAGGCCCCAGTGTGTTCATGCTATGGGGGGGGTACCAAAGTCCAATGGCAAACTAAGACCCATCACCGACTGTTCCATGCCAGATAAAATCTCAATTAATAATTATATGAAAGAGACCTTCGTACCTTTTACATATAAATCTGTTAATAATGTAGTAGAGGTATTAAACAAGGGAGACTGGATGGCTGTGGTGGATCTCAAGTCAGCTTTTAGGACTGTGAATGTATTTGCCCCACATGTGAAATTTCAGGGTTTTGCTTGGGATATGGGGGCTGGCCTAGAATGGTACCAGAGCAACCGTTTGTGCTTTGGGTTGAGATGTGCCCCTTCAATTTTCGATGCTTTATCGAATTTTCTAGTCCTTATTGCTAAGGGTTATGGTGTGGAAAGACTGGTTAATTACCTTGATGATTTTATAGTTATTGCCGACACTGAATCTGAATGTTTAAGGCAAAGAGATGTTCTAATAGAGGTCATGGAATTTCTAGGCTTCGCTGTTTCATTAGATAAGGTTACCGCCCCTAGCCGCGTCACAACCTTCCTGGGGATCACTATTGATTCAGTAGCTATGCAGTTAACCCTCCCTAAGGAAAAAATTGTTAAATTGAAAGATATTTTAACTGAATGCCTTAATACTAAGAGAGCATCAAAAAAGGCTCTTCAGCAAGTAGGAGGCTTAATGTCTTTCTGTTCGCAAATTGTTAGGGGGGGGCGAACTTTTAGCAGGAGGCTATTTGACCTATGTGCTAAATGCAGGCAGGGCGGTACCATTGCTCTCAATAGAGAGACTATACTGGACTTAGAATGGTGGCTCCAGTTTTGTGAAATTTTCAATTGTAGAAGTATAATACGTAAACCCCTATATGATATCCCGTTGGTCTCAGACGCCTCTAAGAGAGGTTTCGGCGCGTGGATGGGTGGTGACTATTTCTATGGTTTTTGGAAGCCGGACAGGCCTGATGTTAAAGGTATCTCCTCGGCTCACAGAGAGTTCTCGCCAAGAATGGATAATATTAAAGTACATGAAGACAATATAAATGTGTATGAGCTCTGGCCGGTCTTAGTAGGTCTGAAGCGTTGGTGTCACTTGTACCAAAATTCTAGGCTTCACATTATAACAGACAACATGCAGGTACTTGCTATGATAAATACCGGTAGGAGCAAAAATAAGTTGTGTATGGAATGGCTCAGAGAATTATTCTGGCTATGTTTTACTAATAATATTGACTTATTCGCTACATATATAAGGTCTGAAGATAATGTTCTGGCGGACCAATTGTCACGCTTAGACTACAAGGGATATGATGTTAAATGTATTAAAACCTTACGTCTGAATAACATGTTAAATGTGTGTTGCAGTGAATAGTCTTCAACGCCTGATGGATCAGCAGAGGAGGTTGGCGGAGAGCGCTCAGGCCAGAGCCACCAGGGTAGCAAGGCAAACCCAGTTGAGAAGGTACAATAAATTTTGTGTAAAGTATAAATTAAAATCTTTCCCTTGCAGTGCCTCTCAAGCTGGGACCTATGCTACCTATCTATCTAATTGGCTGGCCCCTGTCTCTGTCCGCAATTACCTGTCCGCTGTCTGGTACCATCAAAAAATGTCCGGTTATCCAGATTACAGTCATAGTTTTGTATTAAAACAGACTTTAAATGGAATCGAGAGAGGACATATTTCTGTATGTGATACTTCACGGTACCCCCTCACGGCAACTGACTTATTGGCTATGTTTGAGTTCTTGGATCTTTCTGACCCCATTGATTACGCCTTTAGACTTGGTGCTACCTTATGCTTCAGGGGCCTTCTGCGCCAGTGCCATGTAACAGATTCACCTCATACTATTAGAGCCAAGGATGTCTCTGTGTACCCAGAGTATGTCTCTATCAAAATTGTCTCCTCAAAAACTGATCAATTCTGTAAAAAACCCTTTACTGTATTTTTACAGAGAATTCCTGGGTCACTACTATGCCCAGCCTCCCAGTTGGTGGAAATTCTAGGGTCTTCAAATGGTAATGACCCCCTTGTTAGGGTCCATCTTGGAAATTTTTCCTCTCCACTAACCTACCCTTGTTTTAATAACAGACTAAAAAGTTTAGCTGCTCTAACTGGTCTGCCTGTGGGTAACGTTAGTACTCATAGCCTAAGACACGGTGGGGCCTCCATGCTTCAGTCTCTTGGTGTGTCTGTTAGAGATATCATGTTGAAAGGCAATTGGCGCTCCTCAGCGGTTCATAGATACCTACACCAATCCAGAAATGAGATGCTTGTGTTGGATAGAGAGCCCACCGTGTACTTAGCTGGTTTATCCTAATATGTTATGCATTTGAGCATGGTTGGCATTATTAATGCTTATTGTATACCTGTCATACATGTATAATTGCATACACTTTTTTCTATGTGTTGGATTGTTCCAATGTGTTTGGCGGGTTGTTGGGCTAATTGTACGGTGCATGCCCGGCACCTATATTCCTCCAAACCTGTGTTCACTATCCTTCCTCATAGTATGATAATAATATTATAATAATTAATTACCTATGAAATTATATAGCTACCGGTAATTATATTATACGCTTCTCGACAACTGCAATAATTAATATAATAATGTTATTTAATTATGTTAGCTACCGGGACTTATAGAGTGTATCACCCCGGTGATACATGTATAATCAAGAGGTGGGCGTGGCAGTTTTCTCCGGTCGTTCGCGAGCCGTGGTTCCCCGTTCCCCCGAGAGGTGGCGCATTGTACGCCTCTGGCCATAGTACGGCCGCGGGCCGTAAGATGGCGCCCCGGGCCGTTGCCGTAGATACTTCTATCTGTTGTCATGATACTACATAAGAGCACGTAGCCGTAACGGACGTCAGTCGCCCACCTCCAGCTGTAGAAGACACACCCCCTGTGCTGTCTCTACCCGTATTTTAAATTTTAGAATTTTTGGCGAATTTTTAAGAATTTTCCAAAAATTAATTGTCAATGTTAGAATATTTATGAATATTTATAGAATATTTGTAAGATATCTGTGATTGTATTTATTGATTGTTATTACTATTTATGGTTATTTATTGTGAGACACACTGCGTTGTGTTATTTATTCCCACATAAAGTGGTTTGTAAACTGCAGTATATAAATATGATACTCCAGTAATAAAGTAAGGGCTAATTGTACGGTGCATGCCCGGCACCTATATTCCTCCAAACCTGTGTTCACTATCCTTCCTCATAGTATGATAATAATATTATAATAATTAATTACCTATGAAATTATATAGCTACCGGTAATTATATTATACGCTTCTCGACAACTGCAATAATTAATATAATAATGTTATTTAATTATGTTAGCTACCGGGACTTATATTTGATGTCATAATAGAGGGCGGTTTTGCTTCTTTTCATGATATTTTAAATATTAAGGTCTACAGAGCCTTTCAAAGTTGTATGGTTACCAAAAAAGTGTGATTTTTAAGGGAAACTCGAGAAAATCACCATTTTTTGGTAACCATGCAACTTTAAACAGCTCTGTAGAGCTTAATAATTGAAATATCAACAAAAGAAGAAAAACCGCCCTCTGTAAGCACATCAAAAACCAATTTTAATTTTTAAAATTGTATATTACACCATATTTCTATACAATAGTGCCATTCTAATGAAAAGGAGCTAAAAAAGAACGTTTTTGTTCCATTTAGGTACCACAGCCATAGCAACGCCAAATAAATGAAGGAATCTGATGGAGGCATTACATATGGTCAAAACCATATATAATATGTATAGCTTTAACATATTTCTACTGAAATATACACGATCAACTGTTCTACTGGATTTACCCTATTGTGCCCCCTTAACTGTTCCCCACTAGCCTCCCTTTGAGGCATGGGTGTTAAGGGTGGGCCAATTATAGGCATTTTAATGGATTTCGATGTGATGAAGAGGGGACGTGGAAACACAGGTTGTGTAAATAACTAGTCTGGATCTGACATGGGGATAGCATGTTGACGTCACAACATTTACTGATAGTAAAATAATGCAGGAATAATCCATCAGGCACGATACAAAATGCTCTGGCAAATTCAATGTAAAAACAGTCACGCCCACTTTCAGAGTTCTCAAATGCTTCTTTCAATTTATCAAGTGACGCGCCACTTTTCAGTACGTTGTTTACTGGACACCCTCTCCCTTTTCAAATTCTCTGAATCCCACTTACATTGCATTATTACCAAAATAGTTAAATTAAAAGCTTTTGTTTCAATCATTGGCTTAATTGCTAACTTCTAATTAGGGAATAGGCAAAATGTGTTAATGGAGTGTTGCATGACTACCTTCCTGTGCACGAAACGTTGGAATTAATGTCTTTTAAGTTCTACTTAACTACGGTTCTGGAAGTTGTCATGTGCCACTATACTTGTTTTAGTTGTTACCAACATTTTTACATTTACCTAAGGTGGTGGTACTTTTAAAGGGGTTAGTTGGGCTTCTCCATGGCAACCCAGTTCACGCAGACTATAGTATAATTATGTATAGTGGAGCACACACTGTGTCTACCACAGACAGGCAGTGGCTGAAGCTCAGTAATACTTAGCATAATATGGTATCTATTTGGAATATGCTATTATATATCTGAATCAGTGCATTCTATACACTGTAAACCTCAAATAAAGTTTTTATTTGAATCAATTCCTTAAACTTACCCTTTTCTCAGGGTAATATCTTCTTTGGATAACCCACTTTCGTGGAAAAATGAATACTGTCATTTTAAGTTTTTCATATTGTGCACATGCGTATTGTTCCATATCTCTAGTATTTGAAAGACCATTTAGGTTAAAACGGTTACTACCAGTAAATAGATAATTCCTTAATTGCTACTGGTTTGTTGCTTTGTTTCAGTTTCTTGGGGAAGGCCAACAACTACGACGCAGAGTTCCAGCTGGAGTACCGCGGTCCGGTCGTCATGAAGGGACGGCCCAAACCCATGATCTGCTGGTTACTGAACCGCAAGAGCCCCCTGTCTCCTACACCCCTGTAAATTTACACCACTGTAAAACTCCTAAATAAGGCCCCTACACGACTGTAATCCGCCTGAATAGGCTCGGGTACACCACTGTAAACTAAATGAATAGGCCCAGGTACCACAATCAAATACTGTTAGGGCATGTGACATTCCAACAGGTGTGCATAATGTATGTCGTTTCTAAGCCTAAGGTGTATGGCTGTCTTGTTCCAAAATGGCTGTATGGCTGTCTTGTTCCAAAAAATAGAACTCCCATCAAGTTTTGATGAATAGGTATCAGTAGACTTCACCCTCCCCCCCCTCGCCAGCGCCGTTACAAATAATGCACGCCACCCTATCCTCATGGCAAACATTGAATTTGACTGTCCCTTAATTGTTGAGGGGCAGGTGTTTCTGTATATATGATTAAATCATTCCTTGATACATGTAGATGATTGTAGCAGATGGGACTCAAATGTCAAAATCTCATGTATTGATACAATTATCCCTGTAAAGTGTATCATACACCCGAGCCGAAAATCATGCAGGAAGATCATTGTGCATGAAGATCGAATAACAAATTAGAATAACTTACTGTGAATATCCAGGGCATTGTGTATAGATAATGTATATGTCATCACTTTAAATTGTTGATATGTGGAATATGAGAAGTCAACTATTTTAGTCGTTTAACGATATAAAATAGTCTATGTAAGGAAAACGAGACAAGTGTTCAAATATTTGTTTAACAGAGATATTTTAATTCAAATTCACAGATAGTGACTAAGTTTAATTGAATATAGGCTGTTCAACAGACAACAAAATGCATTCTTTTCATTCTCGATAATAATTCTCTTCTTTTTTTGTGAGATATCACATTTATAAGGACCATTCTGATTTATTTTTGTGAACATTATTTCTAAAAGTATATATAACAGTATGTACATATTTACGGATGTTGAATGTAGTAATCAACAATAAATATCACAGATTGTGGTTGACCTCTCGTTGTTGTATCACAGTGTAGTATTATGGACGGAGAGCAGGTTCGACAATAAATCAATAATGTACAAACAAATGTTACATTTCTGAATTGATTACTTTGTCAGTTGTACTTGTTTAGGTATTGATATTATACCTAAAAATGTCAAAACTCTAGAGAATTTAAAGGGTTAGAAATGACTTAAAACAGTGCCTTCGGTGTTTCCAACAATACGTGGCGGAACTTTAGCCTATGGACTTCTCATTCTAAAGATCAAAATTGACAACATGGTTTAGAACATTCAGTATCATACATATGTACAACTCCATTGACAAAAAGGAGCTTATTTTAAACAGCAACCAGTTTTTGCAGATAGAGACCCGCCCCCATTGAGGACATTGGGAGTAAATTCAATCTTATTGAAAGTGCCGAAATGTTGATACAGAGGAAGAGGTTATTAACAGTCCATGTGGTCCTCAGCTATATACGCTTCAATAAAGTTATACCTAACCTAACCAAAGTAACAATGGGTGGCTATTTTTCTTGATCCCTGAATGCCTCATACACATTTATTCTGATGCTGCACCAAGGCAGCGTCAGCATTAACTCACTGGTCTCTCTGCATCATCTGACTGTACTACTGTGCATAATGGAGCTGTAACTATAGCCATATGTTATAGCTTTACCTAGCAGTTTACTTATCACAGCTGTAGATGGGGTCATGCTACAGAAAAGGGAGAATTTTGTTGGTAAAGACTTTTTCTTTTTCAGTTCTCTTACTTTTTTGAAAGGTAACTTGCAACCAATACTCTATGATATCAGAAAATTAGCATCTAATATGGCTCCATTAAGATGCAATTGTCTTGTGGATCTCTGGAGACATCTACTTTTTTGAACCTTTAAACCTATCAGAAAAAGATCCATACTGCTGAAACAAATACAAACACAATTTTTCCATCTATAAAGTCACCTTTCTTGCTCCATGGTTCTAGTATAGTATGAGAGTGCCTATTTGTAATGTGGATGATGTACCAGGTTAGACTTTCCCGATCTGAGTGACCATGATGTTAGGTGCTCCGTAACACACCATGTTGAACCACTCCCTCCGTGGTATCGGCTCGGGCTCGGGCTCCGGCTCTCCAGCCTGGGAAGCTACATCACCGGCCTGGCTCTCTGCCTTCCCCTGACTGCTCACGGCATCTTTGTCCTTCTCCTTTTCCTTCCCCTTGCTCTTCAAGGACTCTGTCTCTGCGGCCGCTCCCTCCTCCTCGGGTTCCTCTTCCACCTTCCGCCGGTACGGTGTGAACAGCATTCTAACCGACGTGCCGGTAGTTTGACCCTCAGCCAGCAGATCTGAAAAATGTGAAAAATGGTATTTATAAGTCCATTCTTCTGGATAGAAAGCCTCCCAAAGACTTTACTGCATAAAATATTCAGAGTTCACTCATTCAACAAATGATCATAAGATTTTATGGAAATCTAATATCAGCTTGTTCAGTGGCATTCAGGTAAAAGAAGTGAAAGTGGCATATCGTTAGGCTCCTTGCGTCAAACATAACGACCTGCAATCTGCAAGACCTAGAATTTATCACGAATGAAAAACGACCTTTGGCTTACACCGGGACCCTGGACGTGATAGGAACAAATCCCTCACATAAATTAAACGCGACCGAGACGCATAAGGTAGGAGAGCGGATCAGGCGGAGAGAGCCGCGTACTACAGTCCTTAGTAATTGCCCCCTATTAACTTAGGGCGAAAGGTCCTGGAGGACCTGGCGGATAAAGACTTCCGGGCGCGAACAGTCATCAATAGGCTTAGAATTCAAGATTGGCCTATCAGTTCGGCTCCTAGTTAGGTAGACCGGGTTCTTTGTAAAGGGTTTTTGTAAAGGCATTAGGGGTAGATAGAGGGTTCAACAGCACACATTTACTTCAAGTCGTAGGTCATCTTGTATCCTCATATCTCAAAGGGATGTCACAAGAGGACCACAGCTGTGAGATAAGAGCTGTGAGATTACATTGGGGTGATAAATACACATGTTATGGTGGTAGAGGTCTACAGCGTTAGGCTATGTGGATACTACTGCCCATTTGGGAACGGTCTGGAAGGCTTTCTGTAAATCCCTACCTCAATCTCTAGACACTTTGACCATTAAATGTTAAAAGACTTTGTATCACTATGGGCCCCATGGCTTATCTAGCATTACTGTCTTAAAGGACTGATCAGAGCCCTTCCTAAGAGATGCCAGAGAAAAAGTTTGCTAGTTTTTAAAAGGCCAAATGGAGAAAAATTAGTCACAGTCAATACCCAATGTTAACCCCTTCCCCCTCTCCACCTTCCGTTAAATAATGAAGACTCCCTAACGTATGACGGAAGCTTCCTATAATGATTTAACTCCTATCATAAAGGACGAAAGTATGGGGAAACCTATTAGGGGGCTTAATCTCCCCCAAAAAAGGAGCTTGCAATGGACCCCTAAGAAATCAACCGAAGATCAATGAATGATACCCTTTATTGATCTTCGGAAAGCCTCAGGGGCCAATTGTTCGGCCTAACGATAATCCTACAATAATTGGACAAATCCCATTGATCAAAATTTGAAAGAATACTCTGACGAGACTGGAGCATGGGATTTTCAATTTCTACTGCTTGGTCAACAACATTTGATACGGATATTTCAGAGAAAAGGCGGTGAATTCTAAAAATGTAGGCCAAGTGTTGTAAGTGGTGCTTACCCTTCATGGTGTCGTGTATCTTGGCGGCGTTCTCCTGCAGGGTGCAGTGCCACTGGTTGAGGCACACACAGTTAATGCCCGTGAGACCCAGGAGCAGAGCCGTCTCCACAGGCTTCTCCAGCGCCAGCACCTCCGCACTGAAACAACATGCAACCTCTTAGAGTACAAGGATACTATTTCTGCACTGAAACAGCTTATTTCCCCCCCAAGAAGTGTATCTCATGTTGTTGTTTTTTACCACTGGCGATTATTAATACCAGTTTTGGAAGAATATTCCTGCTTGGGAAAACTATTTCTCATGTTTCTCAAAAGATGCAGAGCTAGAACACAGGATTGTTGCTCGCAGAGCTAGAACACAGGATTGTTGCTCTGTTAGAAACAACCCCTTCAACTTAACGAAATGATGAGAACTTACTTTAGTTACATCAATAGTAATCGAAGTTGTTTTGAATGACTGCATGGATGTTTCTAAAAAAAACTACTTAATTTCCTTTTATTGTTATTATTATCTATTTTTTCAAACCTCGATAAAATTCTGGACAAATTGATTTGTTTGGACAAAAAGGTTGATCCCAGGGGAAATCACTAAGAGGTAAAATCAGAACTTACGTCTTGAGAACGTCAACTTTGGACTGTCGCAGGAAGCTCTTGTTGGTCTGCGCCATGTCAAACAACATCACCAACTGACAGTCTGAAAGTAACATTGAAATTCAATCATTTGTTTGCAATCATGTTGGTGACCAAATGGTAGGGCATTTACCCCATAGGTCATAAGTACCCGGTTGGTGGTTAATTTCGTTCAGGGCGGCAGTATGGCAGTTTGTCGTAATAACCTCATGGGACCTATAATTAATACTAGAGTCTACTGTTGCGGATCCTGCGTTCGTTGATGTGTTAATCGTGTCTACTGAACCCCCAAAGTCTCATATCCTGATTCATATCAGAACTTTATGTGTTATTTGGTTTTTTTTGCGACTACTGCGACTACTTGTTTATTGTTTATTTCTCATTTTATATGTGTCTATTAGGTTTCCACTACTTCTCAGTCATGGTTTTAACTGACATTTAGCTGACATTTACCTGACAGATTTCTTTTTTAACTGACACTTAAAAGATACATATTTAGTTCATTTGCAGTCTCAATGCTACAATATACATTATTTATTAGTACTGTAAAATCCTGTGTGCAATCCCTTCAAACATTCATTTCAAGTCATACCTGGAATTTGCAGTTTTAAAGGCCTCCAGGGCAAATTCTCGTAATAATATATATGGATGATTTCTGAACGGGTGAATCCAGGGATACATTTCAGATATCAGGGGTGCGACCTGGAAAAATGCAAATAATCTGAGGATTTGTGTGGATGAGCGGACTGAGCCGAAAAAACTTAGTGTCCAGTTGCAAATCACACCTCACAAGAGAACTAAGGGGGTTTAGGGGGCATGCCCCCGATAACATTTTGAAAATCTATTAGGTAAATGGTGCAATTTGATGTATTTTTGTGTCCTGGTCTATAGACAATTCCAGTCCCCCCCCCCAAATTGGTCACTGGTCTGTCCATTGATATGTTCAACTTCCCTTCACCATCCAGTCTTGATAATGCAGTTGAAATGCTCTGTCAGGTCGACTGCATGTGTGTAACCAGGAAATTCCAATTAAGTAATGGGAAACAACTTGCTGATTATCCATGTCCCAGAACCTGACTATGATCCATCCGTTTCTCTTGTATTTGCTTGTTCAGAGACTCGTTAGAGCCAACAGTATATATGAACCCTGGTTGTATACACTTGTCTAACGACAGTGGCAGATCCAAGATTTCTAGTAGGGGGGTGGGGGCAAACCTGGCCTACCTTGGGTGACTATTTGTTCCCCCCGAGCACCGGCAGCAAAGTGCAGTAGCTATACTTGGGGGGTTTGGGGGGACGCCCCCCTCCCCCCAAGAAAATGTTGATAGTCGAGACTTGAAATGGTAGATTCTCACACATTTTGGGACACAATATTGTTAGACTCATGTTCGTTTCTAGCCTCTATCATTTGGCTTGGGGGATTTCATTATGAAAATATGCTTAGATGATTAATTGAAAGGAATTAAAAAATTTGATGTTGACTATTGCATACATTCTGGTACCATTAGAGAGGGGAACGGGATGTGATTTTTGACTATATATTTGAGGAGTCTTAATTTGGGGCCGCATATTCCATTAAGTAAGCAGAGCCACCTTAGTAGTTCCGGGTCTGGGGGCTTCCCCCCTGAGACAATTTGAAATCTAGAAGGCAAATGGTGCATTGTGGCGGATTCTGAGACCAGACATCCAAACTCTGGAGTAGAAAAAATCTGAGCCCAAGAATTTTTGGAAGTGGGGGAATGGATGTCCTGCTGAGCACCGCAAGCGAAGCGCAGCAGTCCAACTGGGAGGATTTGGGGGCATGCCCCCCCCCCAAGAATATTTGAAATTCTAGACTTGAAATGGTGCATTCTGATACATATTGGGCCAAAATATATTAAGGCTCATCTCTGTATTATTCTCTATGATTGGGGCTGGAACCGTTTTCTTGGTTTTTGGAGGGAAGGCTTTAGAGAAATCTAGTGTTGAAATAGTGCATCCTAGTTCATTTTTGACAGAGAATATCATAGCTCAGATCTGTATTATCAGGCCTCTTTTTTGGTGGATAGGCTTTTGAAAAAAAATTGGAAACCTAGACCTGGAATGGTGCATTCTGATACGAGGAGGCAATGGTTTAGATCGAGGATTTGCACACCATAGGTGTGGTGACCGGTCTTTCATTAGTGCACCGCAGTCATGATGCACAAATGCATCCGTGTGTAGTTGAAGCAGTGTGGTGTCTCTAAAGAGTTAGTATACAGGAGTCATGGTGCACAAATGCATCAGGCTGTAGTTGAAGCAGTGTGCTGTCCCTAAAGGATTAGTATACAGGAGTCATGATGCACAAATGCATCAGTGTTTAGTTGAAGCAGTGTGCTGGCCTTAAAGGGTTAGTGTAGAGAAGTCATGATGCATGAATGTATCACTGTTTAGTTTAAGCAGTGTGCCATCCTTTAAGGGTTAGTTCACAAAAGTCATGATGCATGAATGCATCACTGTGTAGTTACAGCAGTGTTCTGTCCTTAGAGGGTTAGTGTAGAGTTGTCATGGTGCATGAATGTATCACTGTGAAGGTGAAGCTGTGTGCCATCCTTAAAGGGTTAGTTCACAGAAGTCATGGTGCATTCATGCATTACTGTGTAGTTGCAGCAGTGTACTGTCCTTAAAGGTTTAGTGTAAAGAAGTCATGATGCATTCATGCATCAATGTGTAGTTAAAGCATTGTGCCATTCTTAAAGGGTTAGTTCTAAAAAGTCATGATACATGAATGCATCACTATGTAGTTGCAGCAGTGTGCTGTCCTTAAAGAGTTAAAGAAGTCATGATGCATGATTGTATCACTGAGTAGTTGCAGCAGTATGCTGTCCTGAAAGGTTTAGTGTAGAGAAATCATGATGCATGAGTGTATCACTGTGTAGTTGAAGCAGTGTGCCATCCTGAAAGGGTTAGTGTACAGGAGCCATGATGCAGGAGTGCATCACTGTGTAGGTGAAGCAGTGTGCCATCCTTAAAGGGTTAGTAAACAGGAGTCATGATGCAGGAGTGTATCACTGTGTAGGTGAAGCAGTGTGCCATCCTTAAAGGGTTAGTTAACAGGAGTCATGATGCAGGAGTGTATCACTGTGTAGGTGAAGCAGGGTGCTGTCCTTGAAGGGTTAGTCTACAGGAGTCATGATGCAGGACTGTATCACTGTGTAGGTGAAGCAGTGTGCCATCCTTAAAGGGTTAGTAAACAGGAGTCATGATGCAGGAGTGTATCACTGTGTAGGTGAAGCAGTGTGCCATCCTTAAAGGGTTAGTTAACAGGAGTCATGATGCAGGAGTGTATCACTGTGTAGGTGAAGCAGGGTGCTGTCCTTGAAGGGTAAGTCTACAGGAGTCATGATGCAGGAGTGTATCACTGTGTAGGCAAAGCAGGGTGCTGTCCTTGAAGGGTAAGTCTACAGGAGTCATGATGCAGGAGTGTATCACTGTGTAGGCGAAGCAGTGTGCTGTCCTTGAAGGGTTAGTCTACAGGAGTCATGATGCAGGAGTGTATCACTGTGTAGGTGAAGCAGTGTGCCATCCTTAAAGGGTTAGTAAACAGGAGTCATGATGCAGGAGTGTATCACTGTGTAGGCGAAGCAGTGTGCTGTCCTTGAAGGGTTAGTAAACAGGAGTCATGATGCAGGAGTGTATCACTGTGTAGGTGAAACAGGGTGCTGTCCCTAAAGGGTTAGCATACAGGAGTCACGATGCACAAATGCATCAGTGTGTAGTTGAAGCAGTGTGCTGTCCCTAAAGGGTTAGTATACAAAAGCTATGATGCACAAATGCATCAGTGTGTAGTTGAAGCAGTGTGCTGTCCATAAAGGGTTAGTATACAGGAGTCATGATGCAGTTTATGAATGCACCCACCACCTCGGCCTGCATGGATTCACTAATGCTACCAGACAGCACCCAGGTCACGGACCACTGCCTGCCGCTGAGGGCTGTACACAGTAGCCGAGAGACTGGTCTGTGCCTACGGTTCGCGGCAGCAATGCTAAACCTATGGGACGTGATTCTTCTCTTTGAGCTTACCGCGGGTTCATATCCATGTAAAATGACCGTACCCATAGCAATGGGACCGGTCAATAATGAATCAGAGCTTAGATCTGTATTATCCAGCCTCTTTGATTGGAGATGGAACCCTGTTTTTTTGGAGGGGAAGGTTTGTAATGGTGTAATCTAGTGCATTTTGGCACAAATATATATATATATATTCAGGTCTGTATTTGTTTAATTGGGACTGGGACAATCTGCTGGTTCGATACTTTACTAATGCACAACCTTTATTGGGGATGGAACTTTGCTTTTTGGATGCAAAGATCTTAGAAAATTTTGAAATTCTTGAATTCTTTTAGGAAAGAAAAGACACATTAGATTCAACTGGAGTCTCTCCTGTTACATTTTGACCATAAGTCATGGAGAGTGAAAAAATGTTTTGATGAAATTTCTCAAAATATTTTTTTTAACTGACATTTAACTGACATTTTACTAAATCTGGTTTTAACTGACAAAAATCATGCTTTTTCTTTTTTAACTGACATTTAACTGACTTTTAAAGCAAAAAAAACTTAACTGACTTTTAACTGACGGGTGGGAACCCTGATTATGTACCCTTTTCTCATCTTTACATCATTGTACAAATCTCATCTTTATCTCATCATAATATGTAGAAACAAAACTAACCTAATTGTTGAACATTAAGGACCACCATTGTCATACAACCACTTCTACCGTGTATGTTGTGCATTGGCAATAAAAAACGTGTGAAACATAATTTTGACGTCATGGTGCATGAATGCATTATATCGACCCTACAGATCCAATGAATGCATGCACCTTAACGCACCATGCGGCCATTAAATGGTTAAATATGTTACACCTGTTTGCAGCAGTCTAGATATTAAGGAATGTGTAACACAGAAAAATCAATTTGTTTATATCACCCCGGGTATAGTAGCTTGACCCAAGGTCGTATTTCCCCAAGCACACCGGTCAATGAACCCGACCTGACTGAAATGTGATATCCCGGATGCGGCACAACTGCGAGCAAACTTTCATAATCTGTTTGTGAATTGAAAATTAATTTGACATCGAGATTGCAACATGTTCTTGAATCAAATCAGAGCGCTCTCCGTCCTTATTTAGTGTTCCGTCGTGAAGGGTTTTGTAATCTGGTTGGATTGGAGGTTAATATTGTGAGGTAACCCTTAAGGGCAGCATAGCGTTTTAATACATTATGCCTTTTGTTGTCATAATACATGACTGCAGCACTCTTGAGTAACTCGCCAGTGCTGAAGCACCGTGCCAACATGATGGGTTTGGTCCACTCCTAAACGGTTGGCATGACGCATTTATGTAGCCCTGGCGAGTCTACTTGCACGAATGCAGCATGTATTAATGCGCTTTGCAGCCATTAAAGGGTTAACCTAAATGAACGCGACGGCAGGGACCCGTCCATGAGGACTCGTGAAGTGCATTGGGAACCCCCCCCCCCCGACCAGTCAAGGCACAAGGCCCAATACCAATACTAGATTACCTGTCTAATAACATGCCATTTCTTTTTATCAATGCAGCACCAGTGAGTTACTCGCCGGGGCTGCTCTTTTAGAGACATGCTGTCCTTGAAAGGTTAAAGGACGTACCTGTGAGGTTGAGAGCCGCTACTTTGTGGGGCGGCAGCTGACACAAGAAATTAAAGGACGTACCTGTAAGGTTGAGAGCCGCTACTTTGTGGGGCGGCAGCTGACACAAGAAATTAAAGGACGTACCTGTAAGGTTGAGAGCCGCTACTTTGTGGGGCGGCAGCTGACACAAGAAGTTAAAGGACGTACCTGTGAGGTTAAGAGCTGCTACTTTGTGGGGCTGCAGCTGACACAAGAAGTTAAAGGACGTACCTGTGAGGTTGAGAGCCGCTACTTTGTGGGGCGGCAGCTGACACAAGAAATTAAAGGACCTACCTGTGAGGTTAAGAGCTGCTACTTTGTGGGGTGGCAGCTGACACAAGAAGTTAAAGGACCTACCTGTGAGGTTGAGAGCCACTACTTTGTGGGGCGGCAGCTGACACAAGAAGTTAAAGGACGTACCTGTGAGGTTGAGAGCCACTACTTTGTGGGGCGGCAGCTGACACAGGAAGTTAAAGGCTGTACCTGTGAGGTAGAGCCGCTACTTTGTGGGCGGCAGCTGACACAAGAAGTTAAAGGACGTACCTGTGAGGTTGAGAGCCGCTACTTTGTGGGGCTGCAGCTGACACAAGAAGTTAAAGGACGTACCTGTGAGGTTGAGAGCCGCTACTTTGTGGGGCGGCAGCTGACACAAGAAATTAAAGGACGTACCTGTAAGGTTGAGAGCCGCTACTTTGTGGGGCGGCAGCTGACACAAGAAGTTTAAGGACGTACCTGTGAGGTTGAGAGCCGCTACTTTGTGGGGCGGCAGCTGACACAAGAAGTTAAAGGACGTACCTGTGAGGTTGAGAGCCACTACTTTGTGGGGCAGCAGCTGACACAAGAAGTTAAAGGACGTACCTGTGAGGTTGAGAGCTGCTACTTTGTGGGGTGGCAGCTGACACAAGAAGTTAAAGGACGTACCTGTAAGGTTGAGAGCCGCTACTTTGTGGGGCGGCAGCTGACACAAGAAGTTAAAGGACGTACCTGTGAGGTTGAGAGCCGCTACTTTGTGGGGCGGCAGCTGACACAAGAAGCGCTCCATGCCGTAGAAGATGAGCGCTGAACTCTCCATGATGTAGATCTCATACTCTCCAGTACTGTCAAAATAAAGATACATGGACAAATTTAGATTTTTATGAAGCAGAGTTTATTCTACTGATATTCTCTGCCATGAGTGGAGAGCCTTGAGATTTGGTGAAAATAAATTGGCAAAAGGTGTACCAGTATACCACGAATCATTTAAATCAAGTAGGGTACTGGCTGACTTCAAATTTAGTCACACATTTCTTTGAAACTATTTGTTTAATAACTGTCAAATAACTTTCTAAAATGTCAAATGAGTCACCTTGGTGTGTGTTCGGTGCCCATCACCCCGAGCCAGCGTGGGGTGAACTGCTGCTCGTGCAGCTCGAGGAGCTTCTCAAACTGCTCAATAGGCGAGTTCACCTCTGTAAGGTAGCAGCAACACAGACAAGGTTGAGTACCGGATTTTATGACAATTTATTAAATATGTATACTTCATCAAGATGCGAGTTCCACATGCTTGCAAACTCTACCTAAAACATGGTATTACAGTAAAAGATATGACGGGCCCGGGAAGCCCCTATTCAATCGTTAATCTCTGTTTTCAGCACAGGATGCAGCTTAGTTTTTACTGATCAGGCTGACTGCACTGACACATCAAAACACCCTTAACCCACTTCTCCTGTGCAGAATTGAAGTAGGAAATTATGGGACATATGATGAGTTTGCAAGTCTGGGTACAGGAATATTTCTCTACTCCTCAATCACAAAAGAAAACCCGCCTTTAATGTATAAAGATTGGAGAAGGTGAATTTGGCCAGTGGGTTAAGTACCAAGGGGGAGTTAGGGGTATGAATAAATTACTTTGGTTGATGAACCCGTGGTTGCACTGTGACAGGCAGTGAATGGCGAGTTGCACTGACTGACTATCTGTCTATTTGACCAAGATATGTTTTAATCTCCACAGCATCTCAGGAACCATATCATGAAGGCCATTTGATGAACATATGGAGAGAATTGGAGTGGGCATTATAACATTGGGAGCGATAAGGGGAGGGAGAGGTAGGAACTGGTGCCACTTCCATGTGCCATTTCATTACAGTATTCTGGCAGGGGGCTGCATGACTGATGAATGTGAAGTGACAGTATCAACATGGGTGCTTCCCAGTATAACATGGTATTTACTGTGACAGTGATGTATTATGTCTCCCACGGTGGTAGGGGACCTTCACCTCCCCACACCAAACTCTGTGATTCATCATTGTGTTAACCCTTTAAGGGCAACATGATGACTTAAGGCTTAATATACATTTGCTGTCATGATACACCAATGCAGTGCCGTCGGGTAACTGACCAGCACTATGTTGGTGCATCATGCCGATCCTTCGGAAGTGCATCACCCTATGTGGTTAGCATGCTGAAATGAACGCACCACTTGTGAACTAGTTTCCCGCGTTGCATATAAGCATCATGTCAACAAAGTGCCTTAAAGGATTAAATCACATATATAGGAGGAGTTTCAATTATGGATATCTCCAAACAGTACTACCATCTACATTTCTAAATTCACCAAAATCGCTCTCATCATAATACTTTGACAGACAAAAGCATGCTTTTCAGAGCAAACAGAAGCATAGGAATACTATGCTGAGAAGAAAAAGCCAATAGAAAGGGAGAATGCAACCCCTGTGAAATACAACTATTCTCATCACATACGTTCTGAAAATGAGAGAGATGGTTGAAAGGCAGGACACATCAAACAAAGACTCTTATAGCCCAAGGAAATCTATGAACACCTTTTATCCCTTCAGATCATGCACCATAATAGATGCAAAAGGAAATCCTATCATTTATCGCATCAGATGGACTTTGATGGACTGGGTGTTGTTTTTTCACAAATGCAAAAAATATATATAGGGACCTCGTATATCCTTAATGGAGGGTCGGGTACAACCCATCCATCAAGCATTTCAGGAAGGCCACAAAATATTAACAGAGGTCCATGCATATATTGAAAGAATTTGCACAAAAACACCGCCCTGGATAGATTGTCACTTTCATGGCAGTAAATGTACAAAACACATCTCAAATTCAACCGATGATTCTCTGGCGCCTCTACCTACTTACTGTTTTTTGAGTCTGGTAATGGGAAAAAATGGGTTATTTCTGCAATATCTATTCTTTCAAATAGGAGCATGTTAATCGCTACATTTATAGATTATCAAAAGCAAACATAAATGTTCAAGATGCATGTTTTAGTTCTTTAAAAAAAAGTCGGTATGAGGGACTGTTAGAATACTCACATCACCCACCTATGGTTACATTGGTACCAGTTGCTATGGGTTGTTTTGGGGAAAGGTTGCTAGGGGGTTGGCCACTATCGCATGTCGTTAAAGTTCATTTATGTAGATATTTGGATAGATACTATAGGAACTGGTTATCGGGAGGCTTATTATAGCGGCGAAAGACTCAGTGATATCATAATATATCTTAACGTACCGGTTTCTGCACAATCCAGGCTTGGGTCCACAAAGTCTGGGAGAATAGTTAAGGAACATGGCTAGGGTACTGAGGGTACGTTATGTAATTTAGTATTCATCACAAGCTTCTACAGAATATTCCATGGTAGTCCACAGAGAACAAGTATGCGTTGCAAAATCATGACGACCCTACAATGCCGATACAGTACAGCTTGGTACCATGCACCAATGCAGTACCAAGGGGTTGCTTATCAGTGCTGCATCGGTGCATCATAACGACAAATGAACTTAGAGACGCCATCCTTAAGGGTTATCAATTTTTAATTCAGCCGGGTAGTTTGTGATTTGTCAAGGATACATCTGAAGCCGTGTGTGTCGACGGGTAGATTTCCATCTGGGACTTTCCTTTCAAGAGGGATCTAAAAAGTTCAAAATACATTCACAATTACCTTGATGAGAAGGAGAGGGTCCTACAGTAAAACTTGGCTATTAAGGAGGAAATTTGATCGGTCCAATTTCTATCTTTTCTAAGCTAACTTGGTTGCAACGAATTTCGTTTATAGCAAACTGATTATGCTGGTCCCAGGAGGGTTGTAATGACCACATTGTATCAATATCTATATCTATATATACCAGATATGGTTTACAAATATATTGTCCGTGCACTGTGCGTTTACGAATAGAGTATCACCTTTAGCTTGCCAAATGTCTTTGATAAAAGGTAATGCAGAAGCTACTCACAATTTTAGCCTGTTTCTTAGCTGCGTCGCGTAGACCGGGGAGGCGTGTTGGAGGTTTGACCTTTTCCTTCTCCTTTTTGGCCTTCTCAGCTGCTTCATCTGTATAGATAATGTGGAAAATCATGTCTAGAGCAGCGAATATCTGAGATATATTTTCATTGACACTACATGTAAGAAAATGCATGCACTTAATGATGCATATATACTCTATCCAACACAACAAACACCCAGAGAGTATTTTACTACCCCCTGTCAATAGTTGATGGTCTGTGCTAGGAGGAATAGTTAACAATGGCATGTTGCCTCAATGCTTTTATGTTTATTTGTAGGTATGATGCACTAATACAGTACTGAAGAGTACCTTGCATGTATCATGCTCACTTTTTCAGGCGTGTATCAACGCCGTAGGTCAGCATAATGCATAAAGGCAGAACTGGCGAGTTACTCGCCAGGATTGCATTTATACATCATTGTGACAAAATGGCACAGTACATTAGTTACAGTTCTACGCTGCTCTCTAACGGTTTATCACATCGATCATGGTAAAGCAGAAACATGTTATTAGCATTTATTTTATTTCTGATAAAAACGCAGGGTATCATAATACAGCCACCTTGGTTCAGCCTTAATTACTAGGCCTCACCTTACTGTGATCCCGGGGTGTAGTCATACGCATTAAACAAAAATTAATCAAGGAACACATGAAGAAAAGAGTTCACTTCCAGCACTGCTCATTATTGCGTATAACTCGATGAAAAAAAATTATACCCATACCCATAACTAGGTTATTGCCAGAAAACATCCTTGATTTAGCTAAAGCAGGGGTTCTACCCCCGACGCCGTTTTTTTATGTCTAAACACTTGTGTTTTTTGTCTAAACACTTATGGGGTTTACACTCCCGTAGGGTCGCCATGATGATGCATGGATGCAGCCCTGGCGACATGAGCTGAGGACACACCATGGCTGCAGATGCATCATGAAGACCACCATGACCAGCGCATTAAAGCACAATGCAGCCCTTAAAGAGTTTAAAGGTATTCAGAATCCCATATATAAAACCTACCGAGGGGTTCGGCCACAAACTTATGGTGCAGGAACTGCAGCGAGATGTCACGTGACAACGACACAAAGGCCTCGGTCTGGAAGCACCCTAGCGCCTCTAGTGGCAGCTGCAGCAACCACTGGTCGGCCAGCACAATCAGGTACTCCGAGTTGGGCGGCGGCTCGTTCTTACCCGCCGGCTTGTCGTTACTCACCGTTGTAGCACTAGACGGTCTGTGGATGACGAAGGTGAGATCAGGTGAGACATTGATGGTGGGTTTTTCTTTGGTCGTTATCTAAAAAAGGCTTCTATTTGGGCTTATAACACGGAGAAGTTGATTGATTATGATACTGAAGAATGAAAGTGGCTTTTGCCCATGTTTCAGGGATACAGAATACTTTTCTTTTTTTGATGGTGGGGGAAGGGTGGGGGGCTCAGTCACCCCGGTCAGTCACTTAGACCCACAGTCCCACATGGGCTGCTCTGTGACCAAATTATATATTTTAAAAAGTCTATGCAATATCGGGGCCCTTCCCACTGGAGTACAGCCTAATTTACCAGAATGCCAGTCTAAATGACTAAAACCCCTGCAGCTTACAGCGCCTACAGTAATACTACGCTACTGGAGGAAATGACCATCAGCAGAGTAGGTCAGCTGGCCTGGGGAACCTGTGGTAAAGTCGTCTCACTCAGCCGTTCAATCGTCAGAGCCTCATTCAGGCCACTTCAGCAGCAACAAAATCAAGTTCTGCTCGTTAGCAACACTTCACGGCGGCCAGAGGGGACCGGGAAATGGGCAAAAACTGGATAGCTCTCCCAAGTGAGAGGACAGACGTTCAGAGCGTTATCTTAATAAGACATCTTAAAGTCTTAATTCAGTGTCTTATCCAGGGCCGCTCTTATCATTAAAAAGAAATCATTTCAAGCCAGCAACCAGCTCAGAGGAACTCAGGATGTCTCTAATAGAAGAAAAAGAAGAAAAAGAAGAAAAAGAAACGGGGGTTGGGGGGCAGAGCCCCCCATTACATACTAGTCGTAATAGTAATACTTTCAAAATATTATTTATTTTTAATGACATAAGCGGCCTCTACTAAAGTTAAGACTATTCAGACTGTCTTAAAAGTCTTATTAAGATAACGCTCTGAACGTCTGTCCTCTCACTTGGGAGAGCTAACCCGTGCGTGCGGGAAATGGCGGGAGTTAGTCATGTGGGGAGGGGTATCGTTGTACCACAGAGGGAGGAAATGAAGGAGAGAGCTAGAGCTAGGTAGGAAGGGACCAAAAAGCATTGTGCCATGCAGTTGGGGCGTATTCGATTATGGCCGTGTCTTATGAGTTTGTAACAATTGAAACGTCTTTGACCGGGTGTCGTCTTTGACCTGTGTCGTCTTTGACCAGCAAGTTTTAAAATGGCTGAAATGGGAGCTATGTACACAGAAATGGGGGGGAAAGGTTAATGGATATTTTAACACTATATACTTCAAACTTCCCGGCATTTCTGTGTACATAGCTCCCATTTCAGCCATTTTAAAACTTGCTGGTCAAAGACTACACCGGTCAAAGACGACACAGGTCAAAGACGACACCCGGTCAAAGACGTTTCAATTGTTACAAACTCATGAAACACAGCCTTATCATTAGAAAGATTAGAATTATTCTTAGCAAATTGTCATCTTTAAAAAATGCAGTGGTAACTTTCTAGTGGGAAGGACGTCAAGACGTGTGTCTCTAGGGAATGTATCAACCCTGTAGGGTCATCATGGGGTCGTCATGGAGCACTGGCGAGTCTACACTGGCGAGTAGACTCGCCATGGATGCATTCAGCCATTACGACGACAAAAGGCACAGTGCATTAAAGCGCTATGCAGCCCTTAAAGGGTTAAATGGAGGTGAGCAGCAGACCTGAGGGAGGCGTCGAGCAGGGAGGTGATGGGACGCAGGTACTCCTCCAGGGTGGCCACCAGACGCAGGAACTCCTCCTCCAGGGGCCCCTCCTCGTCCTCCATGGCCTCCTCCTCTGCCGCCTGGAGGGAGACAACACAACTATTAGGGACTCCACCACACAAGGGCGACATCCTGTGGGCAATACCTCATATAGTCCTAACCCCCCCTTTACTGCTTTCACTTTCTTCGATGCACCCCCTCTCTGCCCCTATACCTCTCCCCCTCCTTGCATTCAATGCGCTCCTTCAATACTCTCTCTGCTCCCTACCCTTCATTACATCCCCGTCTTTCCCCCTCAATTCACCTTCTCTCTGTCCCTTCCCCCTCCTTTCACCCTATCTCTGCCCCATCCTGCTCCTTCCACCCTTTCTCTGTCCCTTCCCCCTCCTTTCACCCTATCTCTGCCCCATCCTGCTCCTTCCACCCTTTCTCTGTCCCTTCCCGCTCCTTCCACCCTCTCTCTGTCCCTTCATCCTCCTTTCACCCTATCTCTGCCCCATCCTGCTCCTTCCACCCTCTCTCTGTCCCTTCCCGCTCCTCCCACCCTCTCTCTGTCCCTTCATCCTCCTTTTACCCTATCTCTGCCCCATCCTGCTCCTTCCACCCTCTCTCTGTCCCTTTCCGCTCCTTCCGCCCCTTCTATGCACCTTCCTCCCTTCCTCTTCCCCTTTTTGCATCCTTTTTCCTCTGTTCCATTGCTCTTCTTCCCCCTTCACCTACTTTCACCCCTTGCGTCTCTGTTCCCTCCCCCTGCCCTCTTATAAATCGCCACTCTTTCCTTTCCCCTTATTTGCAACCCTGTCCTCTTTGCACCCCCTTTGCATTCCCCTTCTTCCCTTCTCCTTCATCCTATCTGCCCCACCCCTCTGTGTACAGTACAGCCACCTTTACCTCATTTTTTATATATATATCAGTCAAGATTTTAAGTCGGGGAACCCACAAGCATGAGTCAGTCTATAACTGATTCCCTTTCTTCTCTTTCAAAAATGTATTTACCAACATGAAAGACAACCAACACATTAATGATAATGAACGTTTTAACAACATAACACAGAATCTTTTAAACAGCAACATTTCAAACCAAAGGTTTGAAAGTGTGTTTTAACCTCGAAATTGGGTTTCATTGCATATCTTAGTTTTGAACTCATGATACGCAGTCCGCCGTCATTGAAAGACCTGTTTAGTTTTGACAGTTCCTGGGTTATCAAAAAAGAAAACACTTATTCATTAAATATCATACCTCAAAATCAGGATTACATTAGAAATATATATATATATATAAAAATCATGAATGGTTCGCACAAGGGGATTGACACTGCATTTTATAATAAAAATAAATAAGAATAACTTTGAAAATGAACCTCTACTGCATTTTGTCACTGTAAAAAGACAAAAAAGATCTCCTACCTGAGCTCCAGCCTTGATACTCTCGTCTAGATTCTCCAACATTTTGAGTCTCTGTGCGGCCTGTGACCGCTGGTACTCGGCCTTTAGCAGCACCTGCATGATTTCATGCTTCCACCAGCGGAACCGCCCGAGTAACTCATCGAGCCGCTCGGGAGATGTGTCCAAGCGCACCAGGCGTGCTTTGGAGGAGGACTGGAGGGAGGCTTGTTTCTGACCCTTGCCGCCCGCTGCTGTTGAGGCTTTGGGCTTGTCCAGTAAAGCCCCGTACAGGTAGTGCCTAGGGAAGAGAATAGACAGTTACTACCCATGTAAGGACGGCGTAATGCTATATAGAGGTTTCATTTCCATTTGTTGTTTATGGTAGATTACTGCAGTGGCGGTGAGTAACTCACTTATGGTGCAGTGGTGCATCATGTTGACCGTTCAGAAGTATCTCATTATATCATTGTAGGGTTGGCATGATGAATGGAAGAGTTAATGATGCAGCATCCTGACAAAAGCGCCCAGTGCTTTAATGTACTCAATGTGTTAAACATGCTGAGGAATTATATGAATAGCGGATTGACAAGACTTACCTGTCAGGAGAGTGCTGGAGCACCACAAAGTTAGTATTAGGCGTAAAGTCCTTGATGATATCTAGATGGTTTGGCGACACACCAAGTCGCTTCCATGCCTGGAATAAAGAGGTGATTTCTTTATACTAAGCGCTTAGATGGGATAACTTATCTGAGACATCTGAAATATCAGAATTTTTTTTAATCTTTTTTTTAAAACAAGGTAGCTCTGACCTGTGATAGGAAGGACCCCACTTAGTGCATTTAAAGAAATATCTGAATATGCATGTATGATTGACAGGATCTATGTGTAAAATTAATCAGTTTCTCTACTTTTCTGAAAAGCACCTTACCAACAACTTCAGCTGCAATTATTGCCATATCTAATAGTCAACATACAAAAGCGAAGACAAATTCTTACGTGAGATGTCTCGTTGAGTGAGTTGAGCACTGTCTTGTAGACTGCCCCGTGCCGCCCGTTGGCGGAGGTGTTACTCTGTAGTACGCGGCGTTGGTGGTAGAGGGCCGCCTGCTGCGACAGGTTGGGGTCCACCAGGGCCTTCTGTAGCAGGCCGTCCATGTGACAAGACGCCGCACAGCTCTGGGGGAAACAGACATGGAGCCGTCTTAATCTAAATGGGTCTAGAAAATGCCTAGCAACATCTGAATTCTTAAGGCTTTTTGACATGGGACAGTTCTTTAAATCGCTCTCTTAATAAAAAAACTGTATTTACAAGTCATGAACTCAGTTATGGCAAAGAAGCACATTGTATTGTGATTGATGATGAAATATGTATACGTGCTATTTATGATTGGCAATAGTGACGCTTGATCTAATTTCCCATACCTGATGAAGTGCCAAGAACTGGCTGGACAGGCCAGGGTCGTACTGCCCGATACACTCCACCAACTCCAGCGCCGCATCACTCGCCTCCGCCTGCAGGGAAAATGTAACTTATGAAAATGTCCTGATTATATCAATGTGTTCTAAATACTTATTCTCCTCATTAGCTTGTGTAGTAGTTTTTAAAATACAACATTCTAAAATTGAACGTATTATTTATGTATTTAATGTCTTGTTAATGAATTTATTGATTTGTATTATGATTCTCCATCTTTTGGGAATAAAAGCTGGCGCCTACCATGAAGCTGTTGTTGAGGGCTATGGTGAGGGCCTGGCATAGAACGTCTGTAGCCTGGGACAAGAAGTGGTGACAAGTGCCTAGAGAGTCCTGCAAATATAGCATTAAAAATGAATGGTTAGATAACTATCAATTGCCCATTGTTCTCTGCCTATATCCTTTACTTATTCCTGCCGCTTTGGCCCAGTATTGGTTAGGCAAGTAATTGATCCCGTGCACCGGTTACCACGACCCTGAAGGACCGGCCCAATGACATATATATTTTACATGACTATAAAAAAATACTGAAGACTTGTAAGAGCTATGAAATGGTTTTCACTGAAGAACAGTTGAGATTAACCCAAAAGTGGGTCTCACCGAAATATTTGTCTTTAATACCAAGAAGAACTGACTGATTCAATATTTGCAAGATAGAGGTGTTTATATTAAACAAACTGTGTGGAAGTGTACTCACCTTGAGTTTGACAATCAGCTGTGAGTAGCGCTGGTACTTCTGTGAGTTCGGGTCATGTAAACTCTCAGGTACAGATCGCGGAGTGCCGTCGGGCGGTGTCCCCGCGTCCCCTCCGGACGGTGCTGGTGACTGCTTGTCCAGATGTTGTGACACGTTCAGTGCAGACTGACAGGCAGCAAGGGCAACCAGGTTATATATTATATCACAATACAAAGCCAATATCCAATTTATCCTTAAAACTGCTTAAAACATTAAAACAAAATGTTCTCTCCAACCAACAGTCTTCTATGAAATCGAAACGCAAGAAGTCATTATTTTTGAAAATTTCACCCTTTTTATAAGGTCTAAATATCTAGGTTAAAGAGTGAAAGTTCATTAAAACATTATGCTGTCCTTTAATAGAGGGTTAAAGATTGAGATCTATGAGTGTAGCACTTACCGAGTCGATGGCGCGCCACTGTGACGGTGGGTCGGGGCTGCGCTGTTCACAGATGGTCCTCAAGCAGCGTCCTATCAGGCACATCGTCTAAACACAACAGGAACCCTTTCATAGCATGCTTTTGAAAATACGTATTCCAGCCTATGATGCCTCTATGGGATAGCTTAATCGATAAGTACAGGCGCCTAAAATAAGCGCAGGTCTCTTATTAGCCCAGAGTAAATAAGTGTATTGAAATGACAGTTTGGGCCATAGGTGTATCTTAATTTTTTTGTACCTTTTTTGCTACACTGGCATTCATGCATCATGCTGACCCTTCGGGAGTTTATCAGCCATGTAGGGTTGGCATGATGCATAAAATCAAATACAGCACTGGCGAGTCACACACCAGGGCTGCATTCATGTATCCTGAGGACAGATGGTATAGTGTATATAATCACTATGTATGGACTTTTTAATGCATTAAGAAGACAGTAAGTACACAGCAGGGTGTGCCCCTGGCTACTCACCTTACACTTGAGGTGTGGGATGTTGAGGACCAGGCTGTGTACGGCCGTCAGATGGGTCAGCACCATCTCACCCAGAGACCTGCAAACAACAGAGTTATCAGTATACCCAGCAGTCCTCCTTCTCAGAATAACACACCAGCCAATTAAAAAGTGTCAGTCTTGGTAAAAGTGATGAACCGGTTCTTGAAAAAGTAAGCTACTTAAAGCCCTAAAAGGGTAGTACTGAGGGGGAACCCGGGGGGAACTGAGTTGTAACGAGCCATGATTGTTAGCACTGACAGATTAAGGAACAAGCATTCTATACTGCAGTGGACACAGCACTAGAGTGGACTCTATTTGAATTCTTTGTACTTTCAACTCCATGTTTCAAGGCCTATTTTTGCCTTTCTTGGTAAAAAATTGAATTGATAAACAATGTACCATATATATATGAAGCTCGCTCTTAAACGCGACGATAGATTATATATAACAAACTCTAAGGTGTTGGATGTTGAAAACGTTAAAAATGTTTGATGGTTATATATAGTATTATATCTCAATACTAAATGCAGACATAGTATTGTTTCCAACCTACCTGTTGGTTTCCATCCACTCCCGTTCTGTGTCGGTGTAGTCTGGGGTCTCTCTAATCAGGTCCTCTACAACCTGCAAACACGACCCAACATTACATCACCATGTCCTGTCACACACACTACGTGATCTATGGATTCCCATGCCCTTTGATTAGCTACTTGGAGGAATCGCAGCACTGGCCTCAAACCACCAGTCACGGGAGGCACCCTTATGAGAGCCTGTCTGAAATGACCCTATTTGGTTTTTGCTACTGTTCAGCTTCCATTTGAGATAGTAGAGCATGCAATAGCTAATTGGAAAGCTCTTGAATTAGGCCATCTGGCCGTTTAATATCAGTGAGAATATATGACATTGCAAGTTCCAAAATGGCAAGTTTCCAAATGTGAAGGTTGATACTTTCACCAAGAAGATTTCAGTGAAATATTCTTGTGGTATTAATATTGTACATAACATAAGGGTGGGCCTGGGGTATCATCAACAAGGAAAAAAATATGTATTTCTATCTACTGAAAGTTTATTCACTGATGAACATCCCTAATTATTGGCTCCATTAGCCACCTATTGGTATTAGAAACATATAGTGCTATACATGTGAACTGGGGCATATGCGCGAAAATATGTACTGAGCTGAAATTAAAATGTTTACAGTAGTCATGATCTGTTTAGAATCACTGTTGCTAGTAGTACAATAGAAAACCCTTCTTTCACCTAACATGTACAACCTTCATTTAGCTATCTTCATGTTATCTTCCTGATATTCCGGGTTTGTATTAGGAGTTTCCCTTAACACAAGGGATCTACATTACTACATCTACAATATTATTACATATACTATATGTAAAGCCTATGATGTTAACTCCTAACACCAAATGTCACTATTGAGTCATGGTTGAGATCTAACCTGTAGTTTTGTCATCTGCGCAGGGTATCATTTTTTTATTTAATGAATAAGAGAAGGTACTATACAGGTCAAATATCATGGGACCCATGTTTGATCATTGACATATCTTCAGACAGGTAACATTGTAACATTGCGCAACCCTGATATGTGATGCTTCCATGTGATTATAAAGAGAAAAAGAGTAGTTGTTGGTGCCAATTTCCTACCCCAGCCTGTTTGCATTTCTATAGTACTAGCTTGCTTCTGCAGCCTATGCATATTGTGTTTAATTTCTAAACTTCTACTTAGGATAGAAACATAATTCCAAATGTTTTGAGAGGCATTCAATGTGGTGTTATCACATGATGTGAGAGAGGATCTAGTTGTACTCACCCTGACTATGGAGTTCTTGCGCTGCTCCAGACGCTGCACGTTGCGCTGCTGGCGGCTGTGTAGGGCGAGCATCTCCAGCATGAAGGAGCAGCTCACCAAGGCCATCTCCGCATACTCACGCTGCACCGGCGGACTGGCGCCCCGCAACTGTGTAATGTATACATGCGGTAATGTATGTGTCATAGTTTAATGTCATGTAAGATGCCCCTGTAATATCTAGGGCAGTGTATCACCAAGCTTTGTCACGATTGTCGTCTAATATGTATGTACATAATAATCTCTTGTTATATGCTCACCTATCGTAACAGATATATTGATATGTTTGAAAAAAGCCCATGTTAATGAGAGACTTACATCAATGAGTGATGAGGTGGTGAGTGCGTCATGTAGGATCTCCTCTGCCAGGCGACGGCCTTCTTCATACAGGCCCAGTGCCTAGAGGGAAGGACCGATGATAGCAGTGAATTAACGTTTCAGATGAAAAACCCAGTCAATCTGAAAACTATTAGACATCAATTCTTTCGTATTTAAATATCTAGCATGTGAATCCACCAACAAAAGCAATGGTACAACATACATATCTCTATCTGTAATCCATCTGATTGTAACAGAACATCACCAAGTGACTTGCAATGAAACTATTAAAAACAGATACCTGTAAGTAGTATTCACGCTGGTCGGGTGTGGAGGTGGCGCGGCGTGCAAGGCGTGCGAGTATATCAGCGTTATCTTTATAGACGGCTGCCGCCTCCCGCTTGTACCCCAGCCTCACCAGCTGCTCAGACGACCTCAACAACTTGGCACGCGCCGACTCGAGAGCCGCTAGCACCTTGGGCTTCATGATGTTGTCATGTTCAGCAAAGGCCAACCCTGCCTGGACAGTACCCAGTCTGTGGTAATGTAAAGGTAACACTTAGCAACCTGGATACTGCGGTAATGTAAGCGGTACACTTAGCAACCTGGATATACTTGGTAATGTAAGGGTTACATTGAGCAACCTGGATACTGTAGTAATGTAGGGGTTACACTTAGACACATGGATACTGCGGTAATGTAAGGGCTACATTTGGCAAACTGGGTACTGTGGTAGAATTACCTAGAGTGATTGATTTCTGATTACCATATTGATGGAATGTAGAAATGATTATCCGATACCAACCTTGTTGGATCAAGAGTTAAAGGTAACATCTATTGTACTTACCTAGCTTCCAGCTTGGCGATGATATAGCCGATGATGCTCACTTTGTTAGGACGCATTTCAGCAAGGTTTGAGAAGACATTCAATGCATGGACCAGCATCCCACGTGCCTAAAAAACGTGCAATATATAAATGAACCACGGCAAGTTGTAGCCTTTTTGTTGTTTTTGTTAGCTATTCTTTTCTGAGGGCAATAGCTTCCATCTAATTCACTGTCTTAGTAGTATATTTAAAGTAATGCCATCAAATCATATCATAAATCTGGAATGTGAAGGAAGGTTAACCATAATGTACTGTGTGCCGTGCTGATATCATATTGGATGTATCTTTTCTACCTCCATAACCCTTTAAAGTGACATGGTCCAATTTTTTTCATATTTTAAATCCTGCTTAAATGTGTTTCATATGTTAGTACAATATAATATTTGGAGAATAGGGCCCAATAAAATGTCATCTATGGGCAATAAGAGCCCAATTACAGGTTCAGATGTGGCCCAAGTATAGTAATTTACAGTGTATTTTCAATCAGGGAATTATAGCGTGCACTCCAAAATTAATAAATTGACCCATAATCTGATAATTTATCGGATTCTAAGCTGATTTCTAGGGAATGAGATAAAATATAGTAGCTAACACATGAAGTATGGCCATAGGGAACATCCTGGTTCATTTTTAACTCAATTGATTTTTGAGCCCTAATCATCGGACCATGTCACTTTACGGTTAGAATAGTGTGCCTTTGTCATCATAATGCAACAAATGTAGCACTGGCTAGATGCACCAATACTGTGCTGGTGGGTTACTTGCCGGTGGTGCATCAGAGCAATGGTGTATTACGATGACAAATGAACATGAAGCATAAAGGGTCAATCACTAACATATACTAATCTACATGTCTAAAGCTCTGTTAAACTCACTGCACATAGCTATCATATCCAAGCAATCGTGTAGTACATGTATATACCGAGCATAGGGAAGACATTCTCTAATGATACTAACTAACAAAATGTCTAAGAGAGATGGATGCTCGGTGAAACTGTACAGCAAGTGGTCTATGAAGCAGGCTTTCCACTACATTCTAGAATTTACATGTTTTAGTAGCTGACACCATTACTCTATCAATTGACCTGGCTACATGTATTATTATTATTGTGCCTCATCCCTACCAAGCGCCATTGTGTTGTGTTTACTTATGTACACATTTAAAGTTGAATCATACATTGCAGGCAAATAGATTCACCCTTTGTGGGATGTGCAGTAAGAAATCAAAAGTAAGCAGGGTTAATTTTTGTTATGTTGTCAAGAATTCATTGCTTTCTGAAAAGGGTGCTTTAATGTAAGAAGCCATAATGCATAGCTATTAGGGGGAGAACTTTTCAGGGTCAAGTTTTAACATGAAAATGTCCATAAATGTTCATACACAGGATATTTCGATTGTTTATGTTATTGGGCCTTATAGTGCTCTAATATGCTGCCTCCTTTGTCATCATGATGCATGAATGCAGCACTGTCCAGTGCCTCACCAGTGCTGCATTCATGCATCATGATGATAAATGATATAACATCAATGCACTATGTGGCCCTTAAAGGGTTAACCCTGGGATATGGTATCTACATGTGTGTCTTCATGGGGACCGTGCGTGCGTGTGTTGTTGATAGCGACATGCGTATAGCCGCACTACACTATGTGTATAACACCATGTGTGCCTACCACTACCAGTCTGTTACACCCCCACTTACCTGGCGGTACTTAGGTCCAACCTAGCAGAGCAGCAAGATTCACAACAATTTAACACAAAATTTAGGCATTTTCAAAAGAAAATACCGTTCAAAGTCGCCAATTTTACAACTTTTAACACTGAATAGATAAACATGTGTCACAAAATTTGAATTCATCAAAACATGTGGAAAGCAACCAAAACTGTCGAAAACAATACTATTAAAACATGAAATATACATAGGTATGGTCTACTAACTCCATCACCATGCGAAAAGGTCTTGCACTTAAACTGTGATATCTAAAAATTTCAGAATCAAAGTTTACACCTCATTCAGTTGTCTGCTGAAATACGAGAGTACTGAAGTTTTCTCGATTAGATAGTGGATTCTGAAGATCTTCAAAAGAACACAAACATGATAGCAAGGATTGAGTAATATCAAAATGTGATAGCCAGCAATGCAAACTCCACCATGCCTGGGCTATAATTTAAAGCACCAGGTTTTCCCTATTATATACATAAAAAATGTAATCTAATTACAATGCACCCAGGATATATGGGTTGGCACGTACCAGTCGAGACCCGTCTTTAAGGCTGTAGTCGTCCACGGTGGCATCGACCATCAACACGACCGTCTCATACCAGAACTTCTCATCCCCGTCATGCGCCTTCTGTGAAAACAATATCAAACATCTAAATTTGTATTCTGAATTTTAGTCCTCATTACAAGTATGCTGCATTTCACCCTAATGCCTTACTGGTTCACTTTAGGCACACACGACATTATATTTATTTTATTTACCTTCTGTACCAAAAACTACAATAAAACATATATGACAGTGACACAAGAACCTGTTGGTTATCCCACAGAATAGTACAGTATACATAGTTCAATAAAATTGCTCAGTCCCCCAACTCTGTGCTGTTAAGACTAAATACTAAAAGTTACCTGTGCTTGTGAGGCGAAGTTGACGGCCTGTCCATATTGCGCCTCGATGTAGGAGAGTTTACCGAGTAACAACAGCACGCGGGCCTGCAGCGGGGCATCGCTGAACGCCTGCAGTACAAACACAACTTGGTGTGAGCTCATCTTCACTCATATCTCTACTCAGGCCAGACCCATCCCAAATTAATAGCCATCTATATTCAAAATATATATGTATGCTATAGCAGATTTATCTGATAAGGGAAGCTGGCAATTCAAAATATCTCTAGATATACTTAGAAGAATCTATTTATTTGGCTCTGATAGAAGAATTTGATTTCCTAGTTATATTTTCATTTCTCATAAATTTTGGGGTGGAGGTCTATCTGTGCGAACTGCTCCCAAGGTGGCATACACTGTGGGTGAAGTGCAGTTTCTGGAGATCAGATTACAAAATCATCTGACCCCAAAAACACTAAATACTAAAAAAAAAGGTAAAAAAATACGGGGCTAAAATATAAAATGTAGCAACCTGAGCAGCCTGGTAGGCCTCACTGAGCATCTGCCGTGCGGGTTGGTAGAGGGCCTGCCGGATGAGCACCTCGGCTGTGTCGGTCCACACCTCCTGGAGGCTGATCAACCCCACCTGCTTACCCAGGTGCGGCGACAACGGGGTGGACGGCTCCTGGACGGGTAGGGAAAGGGTGAATATCAATAAAAGCAAAGATATGGCAGTTGGAAGTCACAGGGGTAATTTAACCATTTTTACATTATTATTTTTGATACTTATATCGTTTGGGTCAGCCATGGAGCAGTTTAGGCTCTGCCAGCAGCTATTCTTCTATGGTGCCGAATTCGGGGTCCATTGAGCAAAACTAGGGGCACTTGAACCATCGCTGCGGCTATTATATGGGACAATCTGCATCCTTATGCTTACTAGTTTTATGATACCAGTGTTGAATACTATTGATTTTAAGATAATAGCTATTAATTGTAAGTTTACAGCTATTAACAATTTAAGAAGTGTACCTTATCCATTATTGCTCCCTCCAGTTTCTTCTTCTTCGTCTTGTTCAGGCCGGTTTCCTGCGCCATGGCCTCACGGAGACGCGCTTCTTCCTTGGCCACCTGGACTTGCCTCTCCTTCCACAGCGCCATCTCTTCGCGGGATCTGTGAGCAAACAGAGGACAACTTGTACAAGTTATCATAGATCACCCTTTTCTCCTTCCATACTGGTGAGAACTAATACAAGTGGTGGAATCACATATAGCATGGGCTCTTGATATTCATATTGGATTGCTTGGACATGACCTCCATAAATAGGATGGACACTTTTTTTTACGATTTGTATAAGGTATTATTATGTCTTCACCCACCTGGCCTGCTCCTCCTCGTTGATGGTGTAGTCGGCGAGTTTGTCATGGAAGCTGGCACCGGTCAGTAAGTTCAGCTCTAGACACACCTCCTGCGATCTGTGAGCAATAGACATAACCATTTTATTGCATTTTCCTCGTAATAAAAACAAACTAACTTCAAGACCCTGTCTCATCATGAGTAAGCGAGTAACTTCTCAGTGTGTAATTTTACTCCAAATTCATCCTTTGGGGATTGTTTACTTGCCGGCACCGCTTTGATACATTATTACGACAAATAAACATGAAACCCAGCATGTAGGGTGGTAATGGTTTGTTTACCCACCTGAGGTGCACGAGTGCGGTGAGGGGTCGGTTCTTGAGGAGGTGTCGGGTGACGACCTCAGACAGCGCCAACACGGGTAGCGCCAGGTGGTGGTAGCCCAGGGCACGCAGGGACGTCACCAGCTGGTCTAGGTAGTGC
This sequence comes from Harmothoe impar, assembly GCA_947462335.1. Taxonomy (NCBI): domain Eukaryota; kingdom Metazoa; phylum Annelida; class Polychaeta; order Phyllodocida; family Polynoidae; genus Harmothoe; species Harmothoe impar. The sequence continues at coordinate 25,558,962 of OX381710.1, forward strand.
AGCGTCAGCGCCTAACACAAAGAGGGAAGGACATTGTACAATGCAAGCTAACAATATCAGAATTCTTGCTTTATTAAAGTGTGTTTTCTTTCTCTAACATGTCCTTTATCATCCTATATATCTCTTGTAAACACCAAATCAGATGAATTAATGATACATCCTGTACTGACCGGTTTGGTGATGGTTTGTTTGTTGATGCCAGTGTCCTTCATCATGTCGTGTTTGAAGGCGTCCAGGACCTCATCGGGCACGTCGTACCCAGCCCACTCCTCCACCGTACCCGGCACCGCGTCCAGCGGGCCCTTCCTCTTGGGCTTCTCCTTCACTGCCTGTGTGGCATTTATCAAAGAATAGGGATCATTTCTCTAGATTCAGAAAATATTCAGTACATATGCGCTATATTCTGATATTGGGATTCTTACAAAAGGGGATCTATAAGGTCTTGATATTAAATGGTATTCCTTTAGAGGTCTCCTTTAAGTATGATAATGAGCTACATGTGTGTACATTACGTATCCCTCCTGCAGAGTTTGGTACAGTTTGTATGGGTTTTTCTTTAATATAAGGGCATAATAAACTATGAGAGATAAAATCTACCTCTGGTTTGGCTCCCTTGGCTGGAGGTTTACCCTTGGCAGAGCCCCCTTTGCTAGCGGCATCGCTCGCCTGGGTTGGGTTCTTGGCGATCTCCTTCAGTGCAGCACCACAGCCCCCTACTGCCGCCTAGGGAGGTGAGCAAGGTTCAATTGGTCATTTTACAATGTTACTAAGTGGTCATCAATAAACGACTTATGTACATTTTTCCAGAAACTAACCACCCCACCACCCCCTGAATTTCTTGTATACAGATTTTCTCGTAAGCACTTAATTGAAGATCCCTAAATGTTAGATCAAAACCTGACCCTATGGTTATGATCAAACTGACACTAACGATCTAAGGCAGATAAAATCTTCATGGATGAGTTAACCTCAGTTAGTGACAGCAATCCCCCACACTTTTATTGCTTATGCTAGGCATACTGGCAGTAGGTAGATGGTATAACGAGGCTTTGGATAGAACTGTCAGCCCACTGCACGCAGGGCAAACACTCTACCACTCGACCCCTGCTGCACTTGTCTCTACATGTTCAGAAGTAGCACACACAGACATACCTGCCAGATCCTCATGACGTATCCATAGGCGGTGATGACGTAGTCGGCGTGGTACATGGAGCCCTGGCCGGCCACCTCTGACATCATGACGTGGGAGCGGACCAGGCCCTCCAACTGACGTACATGACCCAACGTGCTCACCGTAAGGGACGGGTTAGCCGGGATCACACCTGCCATCAACATGTACATGTGTAAATAATGGGAACTTATATATTCTATAGAGTCTGAGACTACCATGTGTAAAAGCTGTAGTTTAAAGGAGGTTTCTGTGTTTCTATATCATGAAATCAATTCGAGGTAGCTTCCTCCTTGGTGGACTACCTCTATACTTAATTCACACTTGTTGTGTCCTCTAATATTGATTTATGTTATCAAGTTTATCACATGTAGTTCCCAATATATAACCTGAGATTTAAATTGGATACATGGAGGAGCCCCCTTACCCTTCGCCAGGTAACGCCTTTTCTGAAAGAAACATGACCGAATGGCATTTCTCCTAATAGTTCAGATATAAAGAATTTGAGGAGTAGAGACAATCTGTGGTGTATTTCCACGTTCTTATCAAAGCCAAAAAGCTTATCAGATGTCTAGCAGTATAACTTTACTTATTCAAATCAGATACAATCGGAAATACCAACACTAACAGATGGTCCAAGTCTGTACCTTATTCGACACCCACAAACATGGAAACTTCGAAAATTCTATCGAAGACTATTCAGCAAGGTGAGAAACATGTAAAATATATGCCATGTGTGATTATTTGTGTAATTGCGTGGTTTTATAGTCGATGTTCTGACGTTTTTGTGTGAAACAGTAAGCTTATAGCAGAGACAGGTGGCTTGCTTCACTTTTCTAATAGCAGTGAAGCGCAGTGTGTAATGAACTGTCTGTGTATTTGGGAGCCATATTTTTGGCTATTTGTAGCTATATTTTTATTTCTTTTTTTGTAATATTTGGGACTTTTTGTAACCATATTTGGGACTTTTTGTAACTATATTTGGGACTTTTTTTAAACCATATTTGGAACTTTTTGTATTTATATCTGGTGTCAGTTGGTTAGGGTTCACCTGTGGTTTACACGCGGGGACCCAGCACCTTGTCCAAGCATCACTCGGATGGGCTCATGGGTATTGATGGAAAATTGGGAGGCCCCAGCGGAAGTGGTAGTGGAAATCGGCGGTTAACCTTATAGTATAGGGGAATCATACTTTCTGTAAGACTTTATAACTTTTTGTATGGACATTGGTAGACACTCTGGGATTGTATTGTTGCGTTAAGAGCATTGGTTGTATTAAGCTGGAAACGGGCGGCTTATTGTTTGGCGTTTTAGGGTTTAACGCGTGAACTGGATAAAATGGACAAATGTATTGGGAATGTTGCCTGTTCAAAGAGAGTAGAGACGGCAGGAGTAGCAGCTAAGTGAACGTTACATCTATGTATGTGATCCTTACATGGAGCTTGTGTTGCCAACAAAACCCAATCGCAGGAAAACCTCCGATCAGGAAGGAAAGTCTGGGACTAAACCATATAAGGGCAGCATAATGCCTCGAGGCCAGTGCTTCATTCATGCATTATAACAGCAAAAGAGCATACCTGTAGTGAATTAAAACATTATGCTGCCCTTAAAGGGCCAACCAGTTTCCAATTGTCACTGGGTAAACGGGTGGAGGTGAAAGCTGTAGTGGGGTATACCCCTTATAAAGAAGGAACAGATGTCAACATGAGGAAACAACACTTGTATCGCAAATAGATATACCACAACTAACTTACTGTCGGGATCATCTGGAAAATAAAGTTAACGTGGCGACAAATATGTCTTGTTAGTTGTGCAAAAGCATATAAAGGAACAATATAAGGTTACAATTTCAAATGAATAAGGTTACATTTTTAGGGATTAATAAGCGAAAAAATAATTATTGGAATTTCATCCAGAAACCGTAAAAAACACTATACTGCCCTTAAAGGGCTATTCAGAAACAAATATCAATGATGATTATGAATATATAAAGCACTAATTAACCCTGCATCAGTCACACGTTTCTTCCAAATCATCTCTCACATAATTATGACATATTTACATATCTTAGCTAGGCTTAGTAAAACAAAGGTTATTAATCATGATTAGAATATCAATACATATTGATGTGAAAGCATGATAATAATCAGCTTACCACTGAGGACTGACTCACCTATGATAACCTCCTTGTGTACAGGGATGTAGTCGGATGCGTTAATGTCCGTCTCGCTACCGGAAACACTCCGCGCGTCAGGCGTACCCTTATCTGACGACACACAAGATTTGGGGGTAAATAATGCGGCGAGATGAGGAGAATAGTCTCTTTAGAAAATTCGAGTCTGATAATTTACGTCATCTTATTGTTTAACTTATCTGTATTAAGGGGTCGACCAAGTTACACATGACCTGATGCCAATTAGACATGCAGAACTATTGATTAGATTAAAATGTTGCAGTTTTCAAAAGTAGCTAAAGAAGATCTTTTCTATATAAAAAATATCTACTGTAGAAAGTCTGAATGTGATCTCCTCACCTTTACCCTTTGAGGTGGGTGGTGGTTTGGCTGACGGTGGTGGAGGTTTGGCCGAGGGGGGAGGAGACTTGGTCTTCTCTTTGCCTTTACCTTTAGCTCCCTTCTTGCCTTTAACTGGAAAAAGAAGTTGATAAATGACTATTCTACCAGAACGTCCAGTTACACTTTGAGTAAAAAAGACGAGCGCAAAATGGTATATATAATAAATGCCTGGAATTGATATGATATTTATGCCTTTTGCATTTGTATATATATGGTGTGTGTACCATAGAGGGTCGAATCTGTGATCATAACCATGGGTATAAACCTCCAACGATGTATTACCATTAAAATAGCATCGAAACAGCAACAAAACCATTACACTCTCATCTATGGCAAAACCCTCATACCAGAACACCAAATCTATTTGAGATATAGCGTCCAGCTGCTCTCTTCCCACCTCTGCTGCTATGAGGAAGCCTTCACCAAAAATGGGACTTCAAACATACTTAAACAAGAACAACTTCTGTCACAATAAACTATATCTCTGCAAATTCTCTTTTTTTTTTTTTTAAACACGCACACACATAGCGTAAAGAGAAAAGGTCCGTCGCCGTCTGACACCAAAGGTTTATCGGTTTACACCTTGACTGCACTACAGTAATATCTGTCGCACACTGCTACATTTCCAAAAAACTCTTGGTATTCAATACTAGTAACTTGCCCTAATATATTATGTATTTGATAAAATGGCTAAATCCATGAACATTAGCATATTGCATTATCATAAACTGTTAAAACAGTATCTACGATTCGCTCAAATAGCATTTCGATTGTATTCCTATCAAAACAGGACAGTTACAGTCTGAAAATTGGGCAAGTTCAAAACAAAACCCACCCTGTCACCAAATGAAAGCAATGTAGATTTTCTGTATTCAATATCATGGAAATGCAGCAGCGAGTAACGTGTTATTTCTCCAATTGTCCCCAAAATTCATCTCAAACAAAAACCGAAGTAGTTGGTCACACCTGGGGGGTCGGCAAATACTACTTTTTTTACGGACGCGTCTGGAACAGGGACGAAGATTATTGATTAGTCTGGTTTTATATTCATAATGTTCTTGTACATATTGACGACAGAACACTGAATGGTTACTATGGACACTGCTTGAAGTTAGACTGACAAGCATGCAAGGTTAGTGGACATGGTATTATCTGTTACACGTGTTTGGCAAGCCTTGCATAGCATTGATATCTCTTCATACCAATAAAGACTAACCCGCTATTATCAACACCTACGTATGAGAGATATTTCAATCTCAATAGATATAGGTTTAAACATTTGCATTTCAGATTATTGAAAAATAATCAATTAATATGAAGAAAGCAAAAATAAGCTCGTGCACATTTATATATGCAACATTCTAAATTAATGAAACATGTACATCCTTTGTTTTTGAAATAAATCCCTATGTATCGTATACACAGACAAAAACATGTACATCCTTATCTTCAAAACAATCCTGAAAATATCTCATTATATTAATGAAGCATTTATGCAAATATATTTACAGTGATAAAGTCAGTAAACGTGTATATACACTCATTACAGGTGGTGTGTATAATGGAGGGATGTGTATACCTAAGTGGCTAGTGTGCCGACCATAACTGCCGGTAACAATGACTGATTGTTTGTTTAAGACACAGAGTAGTGCTAATGCATATGATTTACACTAGTCCCTTACAGGGTTACTAAACCATGTAAGTTAGGTTATTCAGGGCTGAAAGTGACAAAGCTCAAAAAGAACTTGAAATATTCAAATTGAGTCCCCTGAATAAGGTCTTCTATAGCTAAGTACAGGTTTTCGCAACATAAAAAAATAACTTGAAATCAGGGAAAAGACTTTAATCCCTGGTTATTGTAGGACTGGTGAATAGGATTTCAATGAGATATATGGTATGTTGGGTGCAGCAGTAGGAAATACATGTAGCATTGCAACATATGCAAAAATGTATGTACCTTCGGATCGTGAAAAACTGTTATTATTTTAAGAAAGAGAACATCTTGAACCCAATTTGCTCATTTGCATCTTATTGTGTATTTGGCCATTAAATCTATAGGTGACCAAAGTGAAGCAGAAAGTGTGCTTGTGTACCAGACAGGAAGGAGACCTCTGTAGTTGTATTTTATATAGTGAGTTTGTAGAGTAGTGTTTTCTTGCTGTGCTTCAGAACATTTTGCATTTATATATGATATGTGCTTGGTTTGATGAAGTAACTTATAAAGCGTGAACGGATGTGAAGAACTTGAAACATTTGTCTTATAAAGGTAATTACATATGTCGTCGCTTGAGTCCTCTCGGTCGTCCGAACCAAGCATTAGAACGTCTGAAACATTTAGTATTCAATTTCTGATACCGATAAAACTTATATTTTGCATCATGTGTCTGGATGTTTGGGTATGTTTTCAGCCCAACACTACTTACATGTAGTGTTATTCTACTTTAAACACAAAACCAATTGAAATTTAAAATGTAAGTTGATGCCAGGCTCTCATCATTTTCTTAACCTTTCAAGGCCGCAAAATACTTTAATGCCCTTTGTCGCCATGACGCATATATAGGGTATATATGCAGCTTCAGCAAGTCCACTCACCACAGCTGCACTCTAGCATCATGTTAACCCTTCCTTGACCATTATGTTGACCCTGCGAGTCAGTATGATGCTTGAATGCAGCACCCTGCGAGTCAGCATGATGCTTGAATGCAGCACTGGTGAGTCGATCGTTAGGGCTACATTCATGGATCATGACGACAAGGGGCTTAACTGACATAATGCCTTAAATCGATATGCGACCCTTAAAGGGTTAACCAATTAAAATCCAATTGGGGCACAATCAAGACTAACATGGATTGTAGGCATTTATGAAATTGATGTTTATAAGCTCCTCGAACCCCCTCAGGCAACCCCAGCATCAACGCTCGTATTTCAGGGGCCATGACCGCTTTGCATAATTTCTACGCCACTACTTGTCTACATTCATGATACTACAGTACCCAGCGTGCCGGAACTATATTAACAAAGGTTTTGGTGCCAGCGATGATGCTTGGGGTCCCTCAATCAAGTCATGTTATTACGTTTATAAGGTTTAATTTGTTTAAATAATCAATATCAATAAAAACTGGTATCGGGTATTCTCTGTTGGTTATGTGTGCAGGTATATTTACACTATACAACACGTGCTTAAAGATATGGCAAACAAGCGGCAAGCTTAAATATGGCACTATCTAGGTCAGGGATACGATATGTACAATTCCTACCACTAGCTATAGGACTTCTTAATCATATGTACATGAATAGAATAACTTCTCAAATGTCCCTAAAAATGGATTTTCTTGTGGGTTTCCATTGCATACAGATAGTGAAGATAAGACTTTGGGCATGTTATATGAATATACAAATATGGGCCAAAAAGAGGGGAAAAAAAAGTGTAGAGATTTTAGTATTTTGTACATTGGGATTCTATTCGATCCAGGGGGCAAACTCTTGGACTCTTATCCTAAATTTCTATTTTCCTTTAAACTTAAAACGCCTTCTTGATATGTGACCTAGCCATGGTAAGCCTGCCGGGCTTTGCCGATACCTTTTTGTTTAGTTTCACTCTGAGCACGATGACTAAGATCGGTACCGGGAGATCCTTTAGTGGCGGAGTCTGTAAAAGATCATGGTTAGACATAATTTTTTTTTTTCCAGAACATTCATTTCCGCTGTGCATGAATTAGGTTTGATGGCCTTCATATTAAAGATAAGTCACCTAGAATGAGGGCTGAAGAACTACAAATAGATATATAGTATCAAAGGCATGAGACGTTACAAGAAGGAGATAGACGGACAGGAAGAAGAATCAAGAAAATAGAGAGGTATTACAACCATTTATATGCTGTATGTCTAACACGACAGTAGACGCGTAAATATAGGCTACACAATGGGTCATTTAGGTAACATAATGGGTCCTGAGCATTCATTATAGGATCTAGTATTAGGAGAATTTGAAGGTAAATATGAGAAATATTGCCTAAATAACCCTTATTCCAATACATAGTATACCCTAGACATGTTAACTTTAAGTGGGGAGGGAGGGAACACCATGTAGCACCCAGTAGACATGTAGTAGTCAGGGTTAGACTTACCGTCCTTGACGTCTGACTCATATTTAAAGTTAAGTAGAATGTCGGCCGCCCACTCGAGCTGGTCGAGCGCGTCCTGTACCGGGAACTCGTTACAGAACAACCACTGGCCAAACTCCACCAGGTAGTCAAACTTCTGCCAGTCAGACTCAGGGCTCTGTCAGGAAAGTACAATTTTTTATTCAAGTTAGAATTAAACAATAATGTTTTCCCCATTTTGTGGGTCAGTTTGCATTATTATTTACGGCAGTTAATGATTTCATTAGTGGCTAAGATAATGATTCTATAATGCAAAAAAAGCCCACTGCATGTTTAAATGAAGTCCTGTTTCTTTACATCTATTGATTTGAATTTAATGCAGGTGCACATTTACAAGAAAGAAGTACAAATGAACATCAAATTCTTAAATCCATAGCCTAGCATGACACAGTAAGAGTACATACACCGAGCGCCTCGATGGCGTACTGGTAGGCCTGCAGCTGCTCCACCGGGTCTTTAGAACACAGAGCGACTCGCCGCCACATGTGGGCCACGTAGTGCTCACTCTCATCCTGAAATACAGCCAAACAGAAGTATGTACAACTCCATGAGTATGAGTCAATTGGTGTCATTCAAGATACTTGAATGAACAGATTCCAATAAAAGTAATGGAGGAGAAGAATGTGTGGTGCACAAATTTTCTCTCCATGCTTGATGGACGGCATGATGCCTCAAAGGCTTCATGTCGTCATGTTGTACCAGTGAAGTGCCGGTGAGTTACTGGCCAGCATGGCGTTATGACATCACATGTCAACCCTTTGCGTATCAACACCACAGTGTTGGTATGATGCATTGATGCAGTACTGACACGTTACTCAGGGACGTAGTCATGAATCATGACGACAAATAGCGAGAAATATTTCAACAAGATAATTAAAGGCTCTCACCTTGAACTTCTGGATACTCATGGACACATTCAGTCCGAGCTTGGCCTTCACCGTCACCATGTGTTTGAAGATCAAACTGTGAAAAAAAAAGAGGTATGATAGTAGTAACTATACCCTGATAGCCACAGAAACGTGCACTTATGTACTCAGTACCCTCACTAAACTTTGCATCTCAAATATGAGGTGGACAAGGAAATTGAAAGGTGATGGGATAGCGGACACCAATCTTGCAGAAAAATTATCGTGCCATGGGTACAGTGGATCAGAACTTCATTTGGAAGAGATGTTAAGGGACGCATAGTGCTTTAATGTACTATGCAGCCCTTAAATGGTTAAGAAGAAAGAACTTACAGTCGGTGGTTGGTGCGCGGCATGTCTGCTATGGCCTGGTCCATGGCCTTCAGTCCTGCCTCCCATTCCCCCTGTACAAAAATACACCGTACATATTAGTCTATGCACACATTGGGTGGGAAGTTCCTTTATGTATATGGACATTGGAGTTTTTCACAGGAACATGTCGTAAGTAGTATATGGACGTTGGAGTTTTTCACAGGGACATGTAGTAAGTAGTATATGGACGTTGGAGTTTTTCACAGGGACATGTAGTAAGTAGTATATGGACATTGGGGTTTTTCACAGGGGCATGTGAGTAGTATATGGAAATTGGAGTTTTTCACAGGGACATGCAGTGAGTAGTATATGAAAATTGGAGTTTCTTACAGGCACATGTAAGTAGTATATGGGAATTGGAGTTTCTTACGGGCACATGTAAGTAGTATATGGAAATTGGAGTTTCTTACAGGCACATGTACAATATGCAGAACATGTATATGGACATACAATTTGCTTACAATACATGCACATCTGAGTAATATCTGGCCAGTCTATTCCCATGATTAAAATGGTATATTCTTTGTGCAGTAATCGCAGTGGGTGGAGCCATTTTTATTTAGCTAGATATGGGTGGGGCTAATAATGGGAGAATGCCATTCCTACTCTGTATAGAAGATCAGTATCTTTGTCCAATAGATTGGGGATTGTACAGCTGAGCTACTGTGTGCAATGTGAAAGCCCGACCACTAGTCTAGCACTGCAGTGCTGATTGTCAAGAGGAATCAGACAAAATGCATAGATATAAAACCCTCCTTACCTTGTCGGCATAAGACTGGAAGAGGACGCCGTACAGTGCAGCTCGTAGAGTTAGGTCATCTTCAGGACCTCCGATGACGCCCACTGGTTTGAGCGCTCCCTCCCCACTCTCACCTGGGGCTCCGGCTGCGGTGGGACCCTCACCCGAGCCACCACTAGTCTTGGTAGTGTCAGCATCTGCACCTTCATCCTGAGGGCAGTGATGAAGAGAATTTTGATTTCTCGTCATAATTTTTTTGTGTCTCTCATTTAATCATCAAAATGTGTTTTTAAAATGATTTTCCGTACCAATAATGATAGCAAATAATACAGTTCAATATTTCTTTAGCTAGTATTTAGGCTTATAAGGATGGGTTCACAACTTAAAAAGACGGTTTGGTTCTTCTGTAGAAAATCGACTTTTATCTCTTTTTTCATACTTAAAAACATCAGTGTAAACACAAAGACATATATATATGCTGTGCTGCTACTATGAATGTGGCATAAGATCTTCCCATTTTACGTGCTGTTCAATCTGTTTCCATTATAGCTGTTAAAAGCATAAGTGTCTTGACCAACAAGCAGCTCTTTCTAGGTGTAGATAATTGATATATTTGCAAGTTTTAGATTGGATTACCCATGCAACAGTGAAGTTAAAACAAATGTGACGGTCCGAAGACTTTTAGGCGGACAGTGGATATACAAGAATGCATGCATATGCTAGATTTAAAATTTGTAATCAGCCTCTACACTTGCTGGTACAGTTTCGCGGGCTGAGTGTGTAAAATGTAATAATGTACTATAAACATTGTAAAGCATGAGAACAATGTTCTGTAAATTGTTTAAAAAAAAAGTATGTTTGTGTTCAAATGCGTATGATAGCCAGAGTGCTGGATTGCTGGTTACTTACGACACCAAACTGTCTGAATATCTTATGTCGCTTTGTGCTGGCCGAGACCAACTTTGAACAAGTCACAAACACAAGTCGTTTATTCTCGATTATAAAATTCATAATTTCAGTAAATTAAGGTATCAGGTAATAGGAGTCTAGGTGTTATTTATAGCTCGAAGATTTAATATCCTCTATACATGTTAATCAAAATACTTTCTCATCGTATCTCTGGAGGAATCAATTGGGGGGCATCATTTTGAGTTTAAGGATTGGGACAAAAGAATTCGCATTCAAATTGTGTTTAAATAAATATCAGTACAATTCATTGATTTAAAAAAAAAAAATTGTGACTGACCTCGTCGCGTTTGAAGGCCTTCTTGTCGGTGGTGATGTTGATACAGTGTAGGAGGGTGGTGAGGGGCTCCATGAGCAGCTCCCGCTCTATGGGCTGGGTGAGCAGGGCCAGGCTGGCGTTCCAGTACAGGCGCGCCACCTGCATCACCAGCGCACCGTTACCCGCAGCACACGCAAACCTACAATTTAAGAGTTAACATGTAAAGTAGATCTATATCGAAAACAAGGCAGCAGCAGAGGCAAACCTGCAGGGAGAATTTAAATATAATTAAATGTTATCCTTTAAGCTATGATACTTATAATGCACCATTGTGCATTTTGGCACTCTATAGGGTCGGCATAATGCATGAATGCAGTCAAGCCACATAACGACAAAAGAGCAGTAGAGTACTATGCTGTCCTTTTGTTGACATGTACCAAGGAAAGATGGATCCACTTACTTGGCTGCGTTGAGGAACTGTTTCATGGCGTTTCTGCGGACAGAGTTCTTGCCGTGGGCTGTGTCGACCAGACTCTGGCCGTACAGGGAGCTGGCATGGGCCAGCAGCTCCTGCTCCACTGTGTACTTGTGTCTACAAGGGGGAAGTAAGAAACATCAATCAGGGTTTGAGTGCTGCATCCAATTTATCAGCATACGTGAGACCTTTCTTTCTATTAAGAGATAAGGTGCATGGTCTTCTTAATTGATTAGTTTTCAGACCTGATAGAAGACATCTTATTTGCGAAGTGAGAGCTAAATATAGCAATAAAAAAAATATTTGTGGTCTATTATTTTGAGTGATAGCGTGGTTAAATTCTTTAAAAGAAAAAAAAAAAAAAAAGATTCTTACTTGTCCCTGTCTCCACGGCGGGCAGTTTTCTTGGACTGCGTGCCAGTGTTAGCGAAGATGAGTGCCTGCCCAGTGCAGCGCTGTACGGTGGGGTGGTCCTTGTTCTCGTAGGCGAGGTGTGCGAGTCGTGTCCACAACTGCAGCTCCACCAACTTGTCTGTCCAGCCACATCCGGCCACCAGCTCCACCGCCTGTAACACACACAGCATGGGGTACTCACAGGGGGCTGGGGGACATGAGCAAACTCTAGTGGCACATGTCTAATAGATAAACGTCAGCATGATGTAGTAAAGTCTGCATGATGCATAAATGCAGCCCTGGCGAGTGACTCACTGGGGTAATAATTTGCATCAATCGAGTTTCTAATTATAACAATTTTCAATTAGTTAGTTCCTTTGAATGGCCCACATTATTGTCATAATTCAATCTTTACTTCATAAAAAATGGGGAAATTAAACTTTTTGTACATATCAATGTATTTATATTTGCTGTATCTGAAGGTAACCGGGTGTATGTACACTTTTGTCGAGGCCCCTTCTTCTCCATTGCTGATCCTGCTAGAGAATGTACAGAATTTTAGCTTTACCCTTCCTGGGCTGGGTTGCACTGAATTGGACTTAGAGGGATAAGTCCTTAAAATATGCCCCCCGTAAAACGGTAGTAAAAAAGTGTTTTTTTTTGTGATTATTGGGGCCCTTTCTAAGGGCCTGTGTTTGGGTTTTAGGTACTATTGGGAGTGTCTAGCATGGGAGTGATGGGGTAGGGTATTGCATGCATACACTGAGGGGAGGGTGTTAACAGTTAGTCTTACCTCGGACAAAGTGGGACGGTTCTCCTGTCAAACCCCCACCACACACAGACAATGGTTAGTGAACGAAAAGTGAGCGACCCATTTTGACAACATAATCTATCATGTTAAATATAGACGAGGTGATCGATTGGTGATTCAAACTGTCGATTTATACATATACAGTGTATAGTAGCAAAGAGACGAGCTGTATGAAGTTAGGACAATATCAAAGGAATACATGTTAGACAATATCATTACAGTTTGCCTTGTTTAAAGCGACACAATCAAGCACAACATGGGGAGTGTAGTTCTGTATACCAACACTTAGGGACTGTGTTTTTGGTGGTTTTCAATTTTCTAGCTCTTCTCTAACAGCGGTAGTTACTGCAGCTACTATTTAGTTAGTTAATGCCCGTGAGATACCTTCTACTCAGCCATTTTGTGCGTGATTACGTCTGTTTAACGTTGATGTGTTTTTAATATTTATTATAGGACATGTAGAACACAAGTACATATGGTACAATATCCAATATCTAGTCAGAAGTACTTTGGTGAATCATTTATATGTGTAGTATATTTTCTTACCGCTGTGATGGCAGGCGCCTCCTTGAACTCCATAATACCATTACCACTGAGGTGAATCAGCTCCACCGCCACCATGGCACGTGTCATCGGGTTCTGGCCCTCGTTACTGGTCTGCAACGATCATAATGTATTTTAGAAAATATCTATCTCATTTCATAGAGATGCTGATATCTACCACGTATTCAGTATGTCTCAATGCTATATTGTTGCACATATGGCCTTCCTATTGGCTTTGCGTTGATTTAGTTGCAGAATATATCAGGAAGGGAGGTGGTGAGGAGTGGTGGGGGGAGAGGGGTAGTCTATTGTCAAACAGGTTTCCTGAAACAAAAGGGGAAAACTGCATCAATTTTAGGTATGAAGTATGTTACAAATTCAGACAATGTGCATGGTGCTTGGCTGGAAGTAGGTAAATGTTTTCTTAACAAACAAAATGGCCGATCCCGGATGGTCGATACCCGCTGCTTTAATCATACGATTCAAACCATTCACACACATAGATGAATATATGTGATATCAGGTTGTGGGTTGGACTATCAATTCCCAGCTACTATTTTAAGACTCGGGGTATAAACCAAAGAGGTATGTAAGGGTGGTAACACTGGGTCACTACTGCTGTTTACCAGTTCCATCGGCCAAATCGCGGAGTACTCCTCTTCGATGCTGATCTGAATAGAAACATGGTCAAATAGCGGTTAATTTGCTATATATGTGAAACGTGATAGCCTCATCTTGGTGGGTGGAATATTTATACACCTGTTGCTCTTCAATGAACAAGGCCGAGTAAAAAAGGAGTTGATTCTGTATAAGATTTTAAATGTACAGAAAGTCTTTCTGAAAGGTAAGTAATTTAATTGCTGTCGCATTCAAAGTCACCTGAAGTTACCTGCATGCATTTTCTGTTAGCTTTATACCTTTCATATTCTTACTCGTAAACTTCCTCAACCGACAAGTATCGTAACACTTCAAAAACAACATTGAATCACAAAATACAAACTAGGGTGGCTATTGGTGCACATGGGGGTATTCTCTAACACTTTAAGGGCAGCATAATGCCTCAATGTATGAATGCAGATCCCGAATGTAGCATTGATGAGTAACTGGCCAGTGCTGTATTCGTGCATCAAGCCAACACTATGGGTTGATATACTCCTGAAGGATTGGCATGATGCACCACATCTGGAATCTGAAACTAGAAGTCTACAGGAGCATGAGAGCTTGGAAACAGGGAGAGAAGGGAGAGAAGGGGGCATCAAACATCGGGAGATTCATACAGGGAAGTTGTGCAGCAACTGGAAGACTTCAATAGGGGGTTGGTAGATGGCAGCATACATCTTGGAATCAACCTCCATACAACATAAATCCACCCGACAGGAACTATACTATGGGATATACAACATGTATTTCTAGGCCGCCATTGGCTACATGGAAGTCTCACTTGAACAGCCTGTAGACTTATGATAGAACCGTGCCGGGAGCCCACTGACCGCGCAGACATCCCACTCCGCATTGACGCTCCACTCAGTCGCCGCCGAGTTGCTCGACTCGCTCGACTAACTGTGCCTATATTTGACTAGAATTTAAATGATCAAGGATTAAATCTATAGCTCTTAGTTATATTTATGTCAAGTTATAATGATTGGGGTCAGAATGTTAATGGTCTGCAGACAAGGGCCATGTCTGGAAGGGATGAAAGATTAACAACCACAATATAAAATGGTCTATTGAAAAGGTTCCCAATGAAAGGTATACAGGTACAGCAAAGGTCATGATATCATTAAGGTGTACCACCTGAAAAACAAACACAATATATTTGCTAGCTAAACGGCACCATTTAGATAACATGAGTGGCGATATTTACAAATTGAAGATACATCATGGTATAGGGTTTGGCTTTATATGAGAGCAGCAAAATAAGGACAGAATACAAACAGAACATGATGACGATCATTTCCCCAGCCGGGGGGGGGGGGCATTTGCAACGTGAAATAATTTGATTTAAATAGTTCTGTCTTATAGTGACGGTGTTTAGAAAATTAAAAAAAAATTGTGTACCTCATCGTCGACGCCGAGTCCCTTGGTGACCTGTGCCTGCAGCATCTGTTTGGCGAGGACCCAGGTTTGTAGCAGCGGTTGGCGCACACTGATGGGCACCACGTCTGCCGCCCGGTCCCCGTTAGTCACCTTCATAGCGTACTCACACACCTGGGGACAGGAGGGGGGTGGGTAGTGATAAGAACCTTATTTCATGTACAATATGTGCCATCAATTAAGGAACTTATCCTTTAAATGCCACATGGTGACTAAATGCACTAATGGCTTTGATTTCTTGCTGTTGTGCTAAATGAATGCAGCACTGGTGACTTACGCGCCAAGGGTGCATTTATAAATCATGCTAGATGCAATACTTTAAACCAGGTTCGGTCCGTATGGGCCCTGTGAACCTGCTGACCGGCCTTTGGCTGTGCCGGTTTTGAAACTATATCTAATACTTTAAATGGTTAAACAAGTATCCTATCCTCACCTCTACTGCCTTCTTCAGGTCAGGCTGTGCGTCAGTACTGATGGTGACCTGGGCGGGTTTCTTGGCACCGCCGGCAGCGGGCGGGGCACCAGCGCGCTTCTTGGCCGACCCGCGGACTGGGGCATCGTCTGTGGTTGGGACGACAGACTCCTTGGGGGTCGGCTCCGGCATCCAGGGTTTGACCAGGCCCTGAGCCAGTGCCGTGCAGATATTCACCAACAGGATCGTCTCTCTGAACGTACAGACAAGGTATGTGTTACAATGTGGTGCTTGTAGACAGTGAGAGACTTTGGCGGTTTATATATGACAACCGATACAGGGTTTTAAAACAGGTGTAGGGGATGGGGCTCTAGCAAAACCTCGATGTACTATTAACCTTGAGCCACAGGTCCAGGCGAATTTTGCTTGATGCTCAAAATTCCTATGGTAGAGTGTTGCAGAGGCTGCAGAGAAAGTATCAAGTTGGAAAGCAAGTGCTAGTCTTAAAATGTACCTTCATAACAATAATATATACTTATATGTGAGCCCTGCAGATACAGACAATCTTGAATTGGATATTTCATTATGATTAAAATCCATAAAGCAGGGAAATTTATTTTCAGGAGGATATTTCAAGTGTTTTAGAGGGAATAAATGTTGACTCCAGTGTCCAAAGAAATTTATTATCAGTGGGACTTTGACATTTCAATCTTTTAACGTGAATAAATACTAACCCTGCGTGTCCGACCTGCTTGAGCCCGGTGAGCAGGGCGGTGAGGCTGTCGGTGATCTTACTGTAGCGGCCGTCACTCAGCACATGGTTGTTGTAGTTCCATAGATAGGAGGCAGCGCTACACACGATCCACGCCTCCACCAGCTCCACACCAAGGTCCACCGCCCGCAGGAAGCTAGACACCGCTTCCGACGTTAGCGAACGCACCCAGTCACTGCGATAAGGTGCTACTCATTAACACAGGTATTCCAGCCAAACCCAATGAGCATTTATTAATATTTATCTGTTGGTCAAACTGACCGATCGTTGTCAGAAAGGCATGTTCAATCTTCACATAGAGCAACATCATAGTGTTGGTTTCCCATGTCACCGACAGGAACAGATGTTATTGAAGAGATAACTCCGCTCAGAGTGAATGGTGATGATGTAGACTGAAATAATCCAAGAAACACTACTTACCAATATTCTATCCAGTCTGGCTCTTCTTCTGGCTTCTTGGCGATATAGCCTTTTGGCCGTAAGCGTTTGTCCTCTGGTGGGTTGGGGAGCTCACCCAGCTCTACGCCTTCTGAGCGCAGCAGGTGAATCAACGACTAGAAATGGGAAATGTTATTTTGATTGCTACTGGTATATCAGTTTGTATGAATTTATTGTATTTTTATTATTTAACCAGAAACCTGAATAAAATTAAAACACTTTTTTTTTATATGCTAATAGACCCCTACCTCTCCTTGTATGAAGTTGACCTCAGCCAGCATGCGGATAAGGTCCTTATCATACAGGGGAACCTGTGGTTCAGGGGTGGCGGGGCGGCTGCCGGGGCCGCTCTCCTTATCCTTCTCCTTGTCCTTCTCCTTGGCCATCTTGCTGGACGACTTGTCTCGCGGCAGCTCCTGCTCCGACTTGTCCTTGCTCGGTTTACTCACATCTTCTTCTTTACGCGGCGAACTGTGGAAATAATTAATTTTTGTCATTACACTTTACCACGATTTGTTTATATGATTACACCAACAACTTACTTGTTGTGCAGGGGAATCGTTGTTCCAACGAGGCAGGCACTGTATTAGTGCCCTGGGGGACATGGGAGAAGACACAACCGGAAGTGGTCAGTTGAATGTAGCAAGGCACGAAGGCTATAACCTGTAATAAATCTAACTATTTTTAAAAAACAATTTACTCAATTTTTCTAAAAATCTTGTCATAAAGGGAGGCGGGTGGGCCCATGTCCCCCAGGGCACTAATACAGTGCCTGCCTCGTTGGAACAACGATTCCCCTGCACAACAAGTAAGTTGTTGGTGTAATCATATATTCCAACTCACCGGCACTGCATTTAGTGCCGGGGAACCTGGGAGAACTTTAAAGCTTTACAGGTATAGCCATAAAAAGACATGATTGAAAACAAAGTAACCTTGTAACAGAAACTTTATTTCAATTAAATAATTAGCAAAAAGCTTATCACATTCTTATCACTTTCAGTGACCGAAATCGTCACAATTTACCTTACATCATTAAGTATGGCTTGAGCCACTGATGAACCTGAGATCTTTGTCTCAACCTTCTTGTTATAATGTCTTGCCATGGTCTTTTCACAGCGCCATGAGCCATATTTTAGGAGTTCATTAACACCAACTCCCAACGTTGAAGCCTTGGATGTTCCCGCACCTCTTGTAGAATGCGCTCGGAACCTCTTGTCTATCTTTGCCTTCTTTAGAATCCAAAGTACCCACCTAGATACAGAATTCCTACCAATCGGCTTGTTTGGTGATTTGAACGACAACATGAGCTTGTCATACTTGACAATCTTACCTTCTATTTCCTTAACTCTAAGACCCTTTGAAGCTTTAACATAAGCCTTCAAGGTCTTGACAACACAAATCAATTCCTGCTTTGGATAAGGTTCCAATACCACCACCTGTAACGGTTGACCTAGCTTAGCCGTCTTCATCAATGTTTTCAATTGAAATCTTGCACACCCTGTGTCTGTCCAAGTGAGTTCACTCAGCAACAATGCTGGAATCAATTGTCCTCTTTGCCCTGTGATCAGAAGAATGAGGATCACCAATTTCTTTGCCAAATGTTCAAACGACAAGAATTCATTCTTTCCCCATTTTATCAACATGTTGAAAACAATAGAAACGTCCCAAAATGTAGGATATTTAGGAACTGGGGGCCTTTTCCTATACACAGCTTTTACTGCTTGACAAACCCAGTAATGCTTTCCAATAGTATTACCATTCTCTAAAGTGGGCAAAAGAACCGATAATGCACATCTAGCGGCATTCACCGCTCCGAATGACAGTTTTTTCTCATCTAGAGATCTGATAAACTTGCATACCTGAAAAACAGTAGGTCTCCACATGTTCACCCTATTGATAATACAGAACGTGTTCCATTTATGCAAATAGGTATTGTATACCTTTTGTGTACCATCTACCCAACTTGTCATCAAGAAATCAGCAGTTTTCTTATCACAACCTTGTTCATGAACCAGGTTATCTCTTATAACAGCGAAATAGTCAACCCTACTCTTCCTATGAATTGAACCGACTGTTCGTCTACCTGTTCCCCTGCTGGTAACAGATTGTTTCTTTTTGGAGATATTGTTAGCTGACGCTTTGCTAAACTCTTGAGTCTTGTGAACCAGGGTCTTGTTTTCCAGTTTGGAGTTACCAAGACGAGACTGTGTGGCTTGTCTTGAACTGCTTTGTTGATTACACGCATCACCAAGCTGAAAGGTGGAAAAGCATAGGCTTGTAAACCTCCCCAATTAAGAGAGAAGGCATCTAGATACGTAGCATCTGGATCTTGTTTCCAAGAACAGTAGATTGGACACTTCTTGTTCACTCTTGAAGCAAACAAATCAATGTTTGGAGTACCAAACAACTTACAAATTCTCCTGAAAATTCTATCATGTAATTTCCACTCCAGATTGTCTTTAAAGACCCTGGACGCTTTATCTGCTCGTACATTCAGTTTTCCTTGAATGTACGACACAGTGATCCAATTGCTACGTAACTCAGCCCAGTGCCAGATCTTCCTGGCTACAATATCACACTGAATTGACCTTAGACCTCCCATTTTCTTTACATAATTTAGAGCTGTAGTATTATCAGTTCTAATATGTATGTGGGTATTTCTGATGCCTCTTAAACATTTAAGAGCAAACAGAATAGCCATGAGTTCCATCACATTGATATGCTTGACCTCTTTCTTCCTCCATCTTCCTCCTGAAGTTTTAGAACCAAAACAAGCACCCCAACCTTTCAGACTAGCATCAGTTGAAATATACAATTCAGGTGAGTCAGGTCTAATTTTCTTGACTGATCCATTGATATTTTCTAACCACCAGAATATATCCTCTCTAGCCTTGTTTGACACCCACATAGTAGAGTCATACCTATATCCCCTTGACGCCAAGGCAATATTCTTTTCTCTTTCTAAAGCCTTGACATGAGCAAAACCATAGTCCACACCAGGAGTACATGACACCATAAGTCCTACTACACCAGCAACTTGCCTAATAGTAGGTGAATCTGCGTCCAGAAGCTTCAAACACTCTGTCTGTAATTTTTCAATTTTTGGATCCGACACAGAAACTTCCATTTTTGTTGAATCAAGCCAGAACCCCAAAAACTTCAATTTTTGAGTAGGTTTCAGAACTGATTTATCAGGATGTACTACCAACCCAAGACTGTCTAACAGAGCAGTTAACCTCTTCACTGTATTATAACATTCCAACTCAGTTGGTGCCATAATAAACGAGTCATCAATATAATAGAAAGCCTCACCACCAGCTTCGCGTATTTTAGAGAATACCGGCGCCAATAACTTAGTGAACACCCTTGGCGCACAAGACAACCCATTTGGTAACACTGTATACTGGTAAAATCTATGATTCCAATAGAATTTCAAGTACTTTCTATCACAGACCCGAATTTTGAACGAATAATAAGCATCTTTTAGGTCAACTGATGCCATGAACGCATCCTCCACTAATAACTCCTTTGCTGTATTTAAAGAGTCCATCTTAAAATGCTGGTATTCAACCAACTTATTAAGTTGAGTGAGATCTAGTATAATACGCCCTGCACCATCTGGTTTTGGTACCACAAAGATGTTAGAAATCCATTCACCCGGCTCTGAGACCGCTTCTTCTATTACACCTTTCAACAACATAGACTCAATTTCTGCATTCACAGTCAACTTCTCAGCTTTAGACAAACGATAAGGAAAAGGTACTGATAACTGAATAGGTTCCTCAGTAAACGGAATAATGATACCCTGAACATTATTGATAATCCATTGATCAGAAGTCAACGACTGCCACTGTTCAACATAATCAGCTGTTTGTCCAGCTATAAAGTTAGATGGTGTATGCACAAATTGTAAGTCCTGTGCCAAAGTGACACTTACATTGTCTAGGACTTCTTTCCTCCGCGGTATCCTCCTCGGTTCTGGTTCTGGTAGTTCTGGTTCTGGTAGTTCTGGTTCTGGTAGTTGCTCTGGTTCTGATTCTTCTTCTGGTAACTCTTGTATGGGTCGTAAGACTCGTATGGAACTCTTGTGCCTGGAGGAAAAGGTTGGTTTCTGTGAAACCCCCCTCTGTGAGTAGTGCCGCGACTCCTGTTGGCACCACCTCTGTAACTACTAGCCTGAGGCTTCTTCTGAGACTTTGGATCATTCTTGTCAGGCCCCATTACTTCCTGGACAAATCTTCTTTCTTGTTTCTTCTCAACAAAGTTATCCTTGGACTTAGCACCAAATAGAAACTTGCCTCCTAAAGGAGCAGTGACTACTGAATCAGCAACCTCCTTCAGAAGTTTATGTCGTAGAGCTTCCCGACGTCTCCTCACTAAATTGTTGTTCGCATAAGCCAACAACCTGCAACTATCAAAGAGCTCAGTTCCTGCCGTGTTGAGTTCATCATCACCTTCTGCACCCCTATTGATAATCAATTCACAGACAGGCATCATAGCTGTCAGCGCTGATAGAAGAATATCCTGAGTGATGTGTACATGGATATCCCCTGTTTTAAGGTGCTGTTCAATATCCTTCCTCTGTTTCATACTCAACTCTAAATCAGGAACCAACATATTCTTAATATTCTCAGGTGCTGGATACTTTGTGGCAAGTTCAACAGCCTCCTTTTCATCCACATTCTTCACAATCATACTGTCAATCAAAGCCGCTAAACACTTGGTAACAGCTGGTGACCTTGGAGCTTCATTGGTCTTAGCGATGAACTCCTTTGCCTTCCCCGAGAATGCACCCTCTTTGACTCCTTCAAATACGTCCTCCTTCTCCTTCTTCTTTTCCTTTGATTTTCGAGAACTGGTGGATTTTCGAGAACTGGTGGATTTTCGAGAACTAGTGGATTTTTTAGAACCAGTAGAAACATCAGAATCATCATCATGGTGATGATCATCACCACTAAAGCGACTCTTCTTCTTAAGACGTTGAAAACGTTTGAAGCGAGCATAATCTTCTACGTCAGAGTCATTGGAGTGTGACCTTGACCGACGTCTCTTCCGATTAATATCATCTCGAGATACATGAGAACCTTCAGAAGACATAGAATGAGAACGCCTGTCTCTTGAACTACATCTAACATCCTTCTCCTTAGAAGTATGTCTATCTTGGTCCTTATAACGAGTGACAGACCCATCTCTTGACTGAGACCTGGCTGGAGACCGAGACCGTCTCCTGCCCCTCCGGCCTTGCGGGCCTTCCTGCTTCTTATAGCCGGCAACATCCTTACTCGAGCCGGTGTCACCGGCCCCGGACCCGCCGCCATCTTGGTCAGCCAGGTTGAAGCTATGTCGGCCCGTTCCTTCAGGCGACAAATGTGGCATTTCCTGACTGTCATTTGCTTGACCAGACTGGAATATGTCCTGAAGTAACTGTGTCTGTTCTCCAATGGATTTCACAGACTCCATGCTACTTGTAGCCATTTCAGTGTCACCGGCAGACCGGCTTGACACGTGCAGATTCAGACCGTCTTGACTCTGAAATGCACAAATATAGATGTTTAGACTCGAGACAATACCCCTGCTAACAGGGTTTCAGTAGAGCTCAGTCAATTTCAAAATTGAAATATAAATAAATCATAAACGAGTAAAATGTAAACTTATAAATGAACATTCTACTCACCCTGCTACACACGACCTGCTTCTTCAAACGTGCCGCGCTAAACTGACCACTTCCGGTTGTGTCTTCTCCCAGGTTCCCCGGCACTAAATGCAGTGCCGGTGAGTTGGAATTAATATTTATCAAGTATTCTCTGTTCGATTGAAATGTATTTGAGAATTGGGTATTTTGAGATAACTTTTTATTATTATCAACCCGCTTGGTTGACACCATGTTTGTATAGGACGTAGTTTGAAGGGATTCTAAATTATTGGTGTGATTGATTTTGCGAGCTGTATATATAGTACTTCAAAATTACTGGAGATGGGTTTTGAACGTTATTGAATCGCACTGGGGTGAAGCAAAATGTAGTAGGGATATAAACGTGCACTAGATTCTGGTAATCAAAGATGAAATGTGGGTATTCTTATTAAAACGGTAAATGTACATATAAAAACGTGTAAGGGGCACTAGGGAGACTCATGAAATGTTTATTTAGAATGCGAACACATCAGGGATATATTGCAGAGGAATTGTCATGCGCTTGAGAATATCTTACACCTCTTACAGCGGATGCACTCCTTTGAACTTAAACCAATGGTACTAAAATCACACCCAAGGAATAGCCATTCAGGCTCTGCCATATATGGAGCTAGAGGTCCAAAATAATCAGGAATTCATGAATGTCAATGGGTAGGGTAAAGTTCATATAGCTTGGCTCTATGCATGCTATACATAGCTGGCATGAAGGCCAATTTATACACTGAGCGACAACTTACACCGGGTTCTCCGTGACTGTGGTGTTTTCTGTGACCGGCTCAATGACACTGAGAAAACGATATAACGAGTAAGTGCCCTTGGCGCTTTGTAAAATACTAGTACTCCAGTTTAACACTCATGAGTTGACATGCACACCATAAAGAGACAAGTTTATGTACTTTGATATAATTTATGCTTCAATTTTCATGAATTCTAAATCCAGTCTTACCAAGGCATAGTACTAACCCGGTCCCTTAAGACTCTAATACAAAATCGGTATATTGGATTATATTCCAAAGGGATCTCCAATCATGTACATCCCCGGTATGGTTTGTCACTAGATTACCAATTTGATGATTAGATAAGGAGTTAAGTAGCTGTAACTGACTTACTCTCTGATGGGAGGCTCGTTCTTCCAGCGGCCGTCGTCGTGTAGCAGACAGAAGCGGGCGGCGACACGACACACGTCCCACACCTCCTGTTTACGTGCTGTCTTAGCCAGGTCTCCCCACAGACGCGCTCTGTTAACAGACAACTAGACACTTAAGTATCCATTAAGGACGGCATAATACTAACTCGGAGTCGACGAGTCATTCCCCAGAGCTGCCAACCCTTCGGGATTTTATCAGAGATTCGGCATGATGCTTTAAAGCACTATGCTAGTCTTAAATGGTTAATAGTTGTATAATTATGAAGAGAACTTCAGGTGATATCGACGTAGAGAATCGAAATTACAACTCATTTCATTTGACAGACATTTGTTAAAAGTAACTTCAAAATATATATACAAAATATTGAATGTTTCTAAGGCCACTTAAAATCAATTATCAGCTTTGCGGACACTTTTTAGTAAAAAAAAGGTGCGGGAGGGCGCTTTTTTATTTTCTGGAGGGGCGGGAAGGCCTTTTTCTTTTTTTCTAGAAAATTGATGGTTTGCCATTCGAAATTAGGTCTAAAACCCCTTTTAAATTAGGTTTCTACCCTTATTATCATCTGAGATATTGATCATTTTACAACTTGTCTTAGGAATTTTTTTAGATGCGGCCATTTTAGGCCTTTTTTTCTCAAAAGATGAAAAAAAGCACCCATACGGCCCTTTTTAGAGGATGCGGGCGCTGTCCGCAAAGCTGATAATCAATTTTAAGTGGCCTAAATAGTCAATGTTTCGGACTACAGGCAAAACGTATTGAGTAGAACAAAAAAAAACTCACCTTTCACGATCGTTCTCGTCGCCCCTTCGTCGCAGGTGGCCAGCGGCTTTCTTGATACCTTTGGTGAAGTTGCGGGCCCGTCCTCCCAGCTTACTCATCACAGTCGTAGGGCCTTTACCAGAGGTCACCTCTGTAAGTTATAATGTAACATAGCATTACACAGACTGGTTTGTGGCTGCAAAACTACTTCAAGGCTACAGGGATCCATTTGCTGTATTACGCCTCCCAGTGCATGAAAATGTAGAACCCTAGGACCCCTAGAGTTGATTTGATATCTCCAGAACATTTATGAATCATAAAGTTAGGACTTAACTTCATGTTGTATCTGACTGTGCTGCTTTGAGCTAAGAATTTTTGCGATTTGAGAATATCAGATATAGATAGCAGCAATACATGTAGATGATTTATTTGGTAAATGATAATGTCAAAGAGAATATATAGCTTGATTAATGGAAAAAAAAACGAGTAAAAAGTTGGGTAACTACCTTTGGTGTCGCTCTCACTGTCTAGCACCAGCTGAAAGGCGTCAGGTGCCAGTGCCTCTCCAGCACGTACCAGCAACGAACGCTTCATACGTGTGGTGCCCGAGTCTGCTTTACGTGCCTGCATTTAAAGATAAAATAGAATTTCATCATTCTTAAACAAGTATCAAACTCGAAGAATAAATATTTCAGGAAATTAACTTTTTAGAATACAGGTATTTTGGACAAAAAAACAAACAAAAAATATTTTTTTTAGAATACAGAGCAGAAAGGGTCTATATATCAGGATGGAGGAAACCCTAGCACTTAGCATGTATTTATTGGCTTACCTGTTCTATAATCATGGCTGCCTGGTCCTCGGCCCGCTCGGGCTGCGTGTAGAGCTCTGACCGCAGCTCCAGTCGGTGCAGCGCCACCTGGAGCCGCTCCTCGTACACCTTACCGTCGTCCAGGGCCAGTGCCTTCTTGAGGTGTGTCATGGCGCCCTGAATCTGCTCTGAGTCCTCCTCACACTTAGCCAGCTCCATGTGCACCTGGCAGCGCAGTAGCATCAGCAAACTGAGCACGGCAATGATAGAACATGGGTCATTACTTCAATAAAGTTGATGATATACTCGATTTACAAGGGAGTTGGAATTTGAATTGGGTGTAGGGGGGTGCAAAAATATGTAGACCCCTGTAAAGTGGGGGGGGGGGCATATAACGCAGATTGTGTTATCACAAGTAACTACAAATGTATATGTTTTCATTGGGACCTGCTATTTTTTTTTTATTCCATACAATTGTGGGAAGAAAATCATATAGAATCAATTATATTTTCCTGAGAAGAACAGCAAAAGCTTGATTCTGAATGATGTGAAACTGAGATAATAGATAGTCCTTTGGCAACAACACACCTCTGGATGTCCTCCAGTGCCTCAGCTACCACGGTGAGTGGTCTGCGTACTTGTTGCCGCAGGTTGGGCTGGAGGAGGGGCAGACACAGGTTCCACTGAGTCACACAGCCCGCCTGGATGACGTGAGGCGCACTGAGGCGGACTGCGTTAACGATGGCCTCTTCACAACGCTTAATGGCCTGCTGTCTCACCTGCAATAAGATACCGATAAGTTATCTGATAACTGACAAACATTTCATATAGCATCCTCTCCAATCTTTCAAAACTGTAACAACTTTGTGCTAATGTTGGCACAATGACTTTTCATATCAGGGACAAAGTTCAAAGTCCTCCCTTCTAGCTATAACATAGCTATGCAGTGAAATAGTTTTCGACTCACCGCTTTGCTCTTTGCTTCTATAACAGCTCTGTGGTAGGACTATAAGGGGCTGCTCACCTCTATAACAGCTCTGTGGTAGGACTATAAGGGGCTGCTCACCTCTATGACAGCTCTGTGGTAGGACTATAAGGGGCTGCTCACCTCTATAACAGCTTTGTGGTAGGACTATAAGGGGCTGCTCACCTCTATAACAGCTTTGTGGTAGGACTATAAGGGGCTGCTCACCTCTATAACAGCTCTGTGGTAGGACTATAAGGGGCTCCTAACCTCTATAACAGCTTTGTGGTAGGACTACAGTCAACTCCCTCTAATGTGGCCACCCTTGGGACTATGAAAAAGTGGCCGCATTGGTGGGGTGGCTGCATTAGGGGGAGTCAACTTCTATACATTGTAGTAAGTTTGGGACTATTGAAAGTGTCTGCAGTAGAGGGATTGGCTGCACTGGAGGGGTGGCCGTTAAGAGGGAGTTGACTGTATAAGGGGCTGCTCACCTCTATTACAGCTTTGTGGTAGGATTATAAGGGGCTACTCACCTCGATTACAACTTTGTGGTAGGACTATAAGGGGCTGCTCACCTCGATTACAACTTTGTGGTAGGACTATAAGGAGCTGCTCACCTCTATAACAGCTTTGTGGTAGGACTATAAGGGCCTGCTCACCTCGATTACAGCTTTGTTGTAGGACTATAAAGGGCTGCTCATCTCGATTACAACTTTGTGGTAGGACTATAAGGAGCTGCTCACCTCTATTACAGCTTTGTTGTAGGACTATAAGGGGGCTGCTCACCTCTATAACAGCTCTGTGGTAGGACTATGAGGGCCTGCTCACCTCTATAACAGCTTTGTGGTAGGACTATAAGGAGCTGCTCACCTCTATAACAGCTTTGTGGTAGGACTATAAGGAGCTGCTCACCTCTATAACAGCTTTGTGGTAGGACTATAAGGGCCTGCTCACCTCTATAACAGCTTTGTGGTAGGACTATAAGGGGCTGCTCACCTCTATAACAGCTTTGTGGTAGGACTATAAGGAGCTGCTCACCTCTATAACAGCTCTGTGGTAGGACTATAAGGGCCTGCTCACCTCTATAACAGCTTTGTGGTAGGACTATAAGGAGTTGCTCACCTCTATAACAGCTTTGTGGTAGGACTATAAGGGCCTGCTCACCTCTATGACAGCTCTGTGGTAGGACTTTAAGGGCCTGCTCACCTCTATAACAGCTCTGTGGTAGGACTTTAAGGGCCTGCTCACCTCTATAACAGCTTTGTGGTAGGACTCCTGGTGGTCCCCGAGCACCTTCACCATCAGCTCACACTGCACAAACTCCAGCTCCAGCATGAAACCAGGCTCCTAGAATGGACAGTCACTTGAATAATAGACCTAAACAATAAAATCTACATACATGCTGAAATGTGTCTTACATCATTTTAGTACTTTAAGAAGAGATAAATTACCCTATGAAATATGGACACCGGAACCCACCACTCTCCCCTGTTGTTAAAAAATGATCACTCCTTAAAATGAATCAGAATTGGTCAGAGTATACAAAAAAGCATTTCACTTTGTACCGTTATCCATATCAATTCATACCATCAGATGAAGTGACTTACCTTCACTAGGTGGGCACATTCTTTGATCATATCGACACAACGTGTTGCAACATCTGGAATATTTTGCTCCAGGGCCAGTCGGGCTAGTTCCATCAGGAGTATGGGCCTAAAGAGAAGTGATTCGAATCATAAATCTAAGTACCTGGTACTACCATGTCCTATACTGCCATTAGTAGTATAATCTACTTACATAATAAACTCAAAAATTTTAATATTTGCCTATGGTCAATATGTTCATACGGATGTTATGCAAATTTTCATCTTATTATAGTATGTCACCCGCAACATGATAGTGTTATAACAGTACTAAAAAGGGAAGTATTGAAACGTTTTGGCATAAGCACTACTACCCCTACATGGATATAGAAAGTGTTTTAATGCGTTCCCTGGAAGAAATGCTGGAAAATATAATGCTGGAAAATATATCTCTTCTCCCACAACGTCATGCTACGTTTATTCACTGCGCACCTTCAATTATGCTGACAACATTTAAGTCTAACAGTGAGAATACTATAAAAAGGAACTGTACAATTTAATTGAAAAGGAAAACACAAAATGCATCAAAAACAAATATGTGGTATGAATATCAACCTGCTCTTTTTGTTGCACTCATAAATAATCTCTTCTTCCTCCTCCTCGGAAGAAGAAGGACTGGAGGAGCTAGCACACAAACTAGAGGATGATCTTTTGTTGATGGAAAACAAAGCATAAACAATTTTATCAAAATTATAGATACCATATACAAATTATTTTATACCCTTTTAGTAGTAGTAGTTTAATTAGCTCCAAAATCGCGGGCATTATCTAGTAAATCAACAGCCCGAAACTGGGGCCGGGTTATTGAGATGGGGAGGGGGGCAAATTAGATTGAGTACGGTAAGCGCTAGACATAGTCCTAATCCGGCTGCCGAGAAAGACGTAAGAACTATGATTAATTATACTGGTGTCAGAAGTGGCTCAAGTCTTGAATGTTTGCGAACCTACTGATATGCAAGTGCTTATTTAGACACTTATGATCAATTTGATCTAAATAGCTAATTTAATTGATCTTAATCAATTTAATTGTAATTTGAAAAGGTGTAGTCTTACAAACTAAGAGAACACTAAGAATAAGCTAGCGCTATTATTCAAAAAGTCATATACATGTAACAACAAAATGTAGTAAAAAAATGAATCACATAACACTGCGCAGGCGTGATAAAAAAAATCAGGCAGTTTACTTAAACATGAGGCGTGCGTCTAAATAAATTGTGTTTAAGGCCAAAAGCAGTGCCAAGACTGAATCTCCCAGTATACTCACTCTGCCAAAGGACCTGCATCCCTGTCAATCAAATGAATATGCCATTAACATTAGCAACTAATGACTCTGTTGAGGTTGTGCCTATATTCTACAGATGCATGTAAGCATCATCAACAGCAGCAGCAGTAGCATCGAACCAACTGGCACTTGAGCGAATGGATCTGTAATCTAAAGCTTTAGTTCAACTTAAGACTAGGTATCAAATTGACATCAGACATCACAATGGGTTTACACACAGACACACATTATGACATACCATGCGCAGTTATGTAAGGGTCGCTTCTCACTCATAACCAGTATTGTGACACACAATGCTTGTGTATCTATCAATGAGGTTGATACACAGTCACTCACTATACTTACCACACACACTCTGCTATATATAAGTTAACCCTTTAAGTGCTCTAATGACCTATTGTCGATATGATGCACCAATGCAGCACCAGGCCGTTACTCGCTCGCCAATAGGCATATCTTAACTTTGATCTAGAGAAGGAAAATGTGGAAAGGAAGGAAGCAAGCCCGTAATGTATATACACTGTAAATGTACATGTTAGCCTTCTTAACTATTTCCGATGTGCTATTCACTCACTAAAACCCTTCCCCTAACAACCATAGAAGGATTAGCTTGTGTATTACCGCGTCACAACATTATTAACGGGAGTGTTAATGTGTGGGAAGGAGGAGGCGTGGGGCCTGGGTATACTCTAATAGAATGATTGATTGTTTATCTCTGGTACCTGAATCCACACCTGGAGTTACACCTGCCACACACCAACCATCAGTAACAGTTCACCTGTCCACTG
Organism: Harmothoe impar; assembly: GCA_947462335.1. Lineage (NCBI taxonomy): Eukaryota > Metazoa > Annelida > Polychaeta > Phyllodocida > Polynoidae > Harmothoe > Harmothoe impar. The sequence goes on from OX381710.1 coordinate 25,589,137, forward strand.
CCATACCTAATCCTTCTACCTGCGTATGGAGCTAATATGGCTCTTACCTTCCTTGTCCTCTGCTCACACCCCCTCCGTTCCTCTCCGAGTACCTGTCTGCCTTCCCTTTCTATCTCTCCGCCTACCTTTTCTCTCTGCTGTTTGTGTTCCTCCAACATTCCCTGTCTGCCTCCCTCCTCCATGCCGTCTGCCTCCTTTCTCTACTCACTGCCTGCCTCCCTCACTGTCTGCCTCCCTCACCGTCTGCCTCCCTCACTGCCTGCCTCCCTCACTGTCTGCCTCCCTCACCGTCTGCCTCTCTCACTGTCTGCCTCCCTCACTGTATGCCTCTCTCACTGTCTGCCTCCCTCCTCCACTCACTGTCTACCGCCCTCACTGTCTACTGCCCTCACTGTATGCCTCCCTCCAAAATCCCCTGTCTGCCTCCCTGCTCCACTCACTGTCTGCCCCCCTCCTCTACTCAATGTCTGCCTCCCTCGCTGTCGGCCTCCCCTACCATCTTGCCTTTCCTTCGGCCTTCCTCTCGCTAGACGACCTCATTCCCCATTTAATACATGCATGTTGTCCCTCTGCTAGCTTCTCTTATATTTACCTGTAGTAGATTTGACTTCCTAATTCATTGGCCATTCCAGATATTGTTACAGTGTTAATTGCTACACCACCTCCCACCTACAACCAGTGGTGGTGCCTGTGCCCCCCCCCCCCCCCTGCCCCTAGTGCTAGTGTATATAAGGTGGGTGTGCTGCCTGGCTGTGTCAGTGTGTGGTGAGGTGGTGTACAGCTTCTACCTGTGGGTACTGCAGGTGACAACCAGGTGTGTGCAGGTAGGTGTCTTATGTGGTCTAACAACGTCAGGTTCCTGGTAGGCTTATAGAATGGAATACTCTTAATTTATTGGAATATGTTCCCTACAATTTAGCATTCATAAAACGCCCGTTGCCACATAATACTTATTCATTGACACCCATTAGATAAAGGTGAGCCTTCTCAAATACCCATTTCCATATACTACTCAGTCATTCAAGCCCATTAATTAAGGTGAGCCTTCTCAAAACACCCATTCCCATACACTACTCACTAATTCAAACCCATTAGTCAAAGGTGAGCCTTCTCAAAACACCCATTTCCATATACTACTCACTCATTCAAGCCCATTAGTTAAGGTGAGCCTTCTCAAAACACCCATTCCCATATACTACTCACTCCTTCAAACCCATTAGTCACAGGTGAGCCTTCGCAAAACACTAATCCCATACACTACTCACTAATTCAAGCCCATTAGTTAAGGTGAGCCTTCTCAAAACACCCATTCCCATATACTACTCACTCCTTCAAACCATTAGTTAAAGGTGCCTTCTCAAAACACCCATTTCCATATACTACTCACTCCTTCAAACACATTAAAGTGCCTTCTCAAAACACCCATTCCCATATACTACTCACTCCTTCGAACCCATAAGTTAAAGGTGCCTTCTCAAAACACCCGTTCCCATATATACTACTCGTTCATTCTAACACCCTTTTAATACTTAAGAGTTTATGGCCATATCAAAACAACCATCCCCATATACTACTCACTCATTGGAACCCAATCAATAAAGGTCAGCCTTTTTAAAACATCCATTCCGGTTTTCCCATGTACCATTCATTCCTTTCCCTTTGTCAGTACGATGCATGAATGCAGCCTCGAGGAGTGAACCACCCGTACTACATTAATGCATCATGCTGAGCCTACAGGATTGTCATCCATTGTCATACTACACATACTATACCTATGCTGCAGGTGTGTCATATCCTATAACATACTGAGTATCCTTATGTAGACAATGGTCTTTCCTTAGGTCACTACCTCAGGCAGTTATTCTGTATTTACCATAAATAGGCTCACTACAGCCTCCCACCCATTAATACTTTGTCGCATCCCAGGTTTTAATCATGATGAAAAGCTCACCTTTGTTGGAAGCATCTTTGTTAATCATGCTCGAATGCCCCATGCCACTTTGTCGGCATGATGTCAGCGAGTAACTCGCCAGGACAAAGACGAGAACGAAACATGATTATGAAGCGTCAATGCATCAGAAAGGGGCAATGCATCTCGTATTAAGGCATTTTTGTACATCCACATGATACTTTTTTCTTTTTTTCTCATGATACATGCTCACCTATTAATATATACACCAACAATATACAGGTAGAGTGTTAACACGTTATTTACATCCCATCAAAAATCCCATTGGGTTGTGAGAGAAGGTCATTAGGGTGTTTTGGGGTTGCTGTTGATGCTCTCTTTGTATTTGTTGTTGGTAGGTGTATATACTTTAGGTGTGTTCTTGTAACGCTCTGAGTGGTTATAAACATAATGCACAATGTGAATATGTGATAAACCTTAAATAAATGGAACAATATGCAGGGCTATAAGCAGAGATTATCTCTTTGAGGAGAGCATACTGCCTCAAGACTTCATGTATCAAAGCACCATGCTGTCACCAAAGGGCTTATAGGAGGAATGGCATAAACAGCAGTCAGTAGTAAACTGCATCAGCAGCTCGGTTTTTGAGGGGAGGGTTGGACATTTAAAGCAAAATAATTAGAAACACTGAACAAAAAAGACGGGCAAAACGCTGAGGTGCGCTTGGCCTCGGTGACAATATTTATGTGCGGTATATATATTACTGTATTAAATGTATTGGGACTAGGGGGAATAAGGTATGTAATTCAATGACAGATGGTGGGTTCACAGTCATAGAAATTGAAATTGATACTATCTGATTATCCTCATTTAATGTTTGAAACTTAGGTAAAACGGGGTATACACCATTAAGAGTGACCACGCAGAAAGGATACCTAATTCTTTCTTTGAACGAATTAGCCTTTTAATAAAGTGAGCAGCCAGGGAAAATGGAAGATTAACATACCCCATAAGGGGCATCCTTTCTGCATGACAGCTCTACAATATCACAATCATTGAACCACAATGGTTAATGCCTCGTCTTAGTATTGGCGGGACGACACGGGCGGGGTTAGGGAGCCGGTACACACTACATCACACACTGGTCCTGGCCTGGTGAGCCAGGCACGACTCACTTTTCGGGAGTGTCCGTTATGGGGCGGCTTCGTGTGGCAGCCTGTGCTGCGGCAGCGGCTGCGGCGGCCGCGGCAGGTGCAGGAGACTGACGGGTATGGGGTCGCGTGGGGCTCCGTCTGTACCACACACACAAACATACAATGTGGGTGTATAAAAAAATAAAGTCTTTGTGCTCATAAAATGAATTTAATTCTAAATGTGCATGGGTGATTTTAAATCAACAGGATATATGTAGTAAAATATATGTGGGTTTAAAATCTAGAGGTGGTATTGGTTATTTTCTTTAACCTTGTCAAGAAAGAAATTTACTATTTTCTTGTGATATCTTATGTGAAACTAACAATATAAAAATGCCATATATCTATATCATCAGCAAAACGCCATGATCAAATAGAGATATAAATGGGGTGTCTTGAATTGTTGATATATAGTTATAACATATTGTAAGTTGTTTTGTCAGTGGATATTTACACAATTGAAATATGTGTCCATGTAAGTGCGTGATAAAACCAAATGAAAATAAAAAGGCTGTGAATAATTTGTTTCAGAATTAAAAACAGATGAACAAAAAGTGTGTACTATGGAGTTCAGAATAGCACAAAGTCTATGTCACAAAGTTGTAGTAATGGTTGAGATATCCAGTGTGTGAATGGTTGTACGTTGTGGGTCATCTGTAGAGTATATCGACTTGATTAAAAGCTGTTTAATAATAGAGTTTTACCCAAAGATAAAACCTAGGGTTATCCAATGTGTGTAGGTTTTGTGCCTTTGGGCTACAGCTGATGTTATCATCCAGTGATGAGTTAACATTTTGTAAAGAGTTGATAGATATAGCACAGATCCCAATCACCACATAGAGAGATCATGTTATATATAGTTGAAGATTTAAGAATCAGAAACTGTTCTAAATTCTCTAATTCAGGTTAAAGAGACTGTACAACAGAATCCAGCGTATTTATACACATTTCACTTACGTCCTACTTCGTTCATATTTTGAAATCCTTTAGGGACCAAGGGCAAAATACTCATTCATTATATCATCAACTCCACCATAAATTCCAGCATATAATGCGCATTTTGCATTACATATTATGTTCCGTACCAGAGTCTGTGAGAAATGGTATAACCCGCATTTTGAGTCAGATTCTGGGTGCTTTAGTGCTGTAGTATACTTCCAAAAACCTTTATTTAACCTGCACAGCCCAACCTCGAAGTTGTGTATATTACCTGTTCCTCGGGGGTGGGTTCGCGTATAACCGTGGGGTTTACATGGGAATTTACGGTGCATTCAGTTCAGAAAAGAGCAAGCCAACTCAGCCCTACTTTCCATGCGTCGTAAACAGTGAATTACGGCAAAAAGTCTTAAAATATTGACTAGTTTACAATACAATATTGACTAATTTATTAGATGAGGTAGTTTTACTCACTTTTCCTCCGGGGTTGCGCTGCGGCGGCCCCGCTCCTTGGCGGTTGAGGGTTTGGATATAGACGTTGTGGATTCTGTATCTTGCCCGTTAATGGCATTAAGGATGCGCCTCATCTCCTCCGCTACCTCCTTCTCAGGGTCCTGTTGGTCAATCGCACTGCAGAAATGTTTAAAGTAAGGATACAAATTACCTTGACATTTGCCTTTTCCAGTAATCAGAAATCGGAATTTCGTAATATTTTTCGACAGCAATTTATGATTCAATAGTGAAATGCCACGTTATCACTGAACATTGTTACCAAAATCCTACACTTTGAGACTATTCTATAACCCGCACTGGAGGTTTGGTTTGCATATTATAACCCGCATGTTATACACAGTACTTTATGGAACTTACAATTTGAGTCTGCAGATCTTGTGGTATATGTTGAGCTCTGGGGAGGCCTTGATGTCCTTCTGCAGTTTGGCTGGGTCCACTAATTGGTGCCTTACCTAGCGAAATGCACCAGATATTAACACTTCACGTCATACTTGGCCTTCTTTAATAGCTCAGACAATATATTACATGCAGATCACCAGATACAGTCAAAGTGAGAACGCAGTTGGAATAGTTGCCTTTGTTTGTCATAAAAGAAGACTCTTCTGATCTTTACTCAAAACATTTCATGCTATCTGACTTCATGTTCATTTGGTGTTATGATGCATCAAAACCACACTGGCGAATAACTTGCTGGCACTGCATTGGTGCGTCATATCACCCCCTCTCGTAGAATTGGCACAATGCCCCAGGCAGCACTGGCGAGTTACCACCGGAGCTGCATTCATGCATCATATCGACAAAAGGACACATTGCATTAAACCATTATTGTCCTGGAAGGGTTAAACACTGAAAATCAGCATTGCCGATGTAATTGTGACTGACCATGAGTCCAAAGACAGTCTTGTACAGGTTGGGGACGTGTTGTTTGATGAAGCTGGCGGCGGCCGTGGCGATGTGAGACGCGTCTGACCGGCGTCCCGCGTCCATGTGGCACTCAATAAGGGCGCTGTGTGTTAAACACAAGGTATCTTATAATTGTGCTTCAATAACTCCTCAAAGAAAAAGACATGTGAACACACTCGCAAATACATGTAGCAATACTATTGACTTTAACCTAACCATTTAAGGGCCACATAGTAATTAACACGCTAAAGCCTTTTGTCGCAGCAGCAGCCTTGGAGACTAATGCGTGAGGGCTGCATTCATGCAATATGACGGCAAAGGGAATCCGCATTAAAGCACTATGCGTCCCTTAAAGGAACAGAACAGCATTTAGATAATATTATTATACCAATTTACCAACTTACATCATAAGCTGCGCGCGCCACTCGTAGTCCTTGTCGTCGATGTCATCGAGTGCCTTGACGACCTGGTGCAGGCTGCGGGCCAGGTACTGTCTGTAGGCTGGTTTCAGGAAGGGCCGGCAGAACTGCCAGTACAGCACCGACGCGTTGTACACTAGGAAGTGGTACCTAAAGAGTTTTTTTTAAACGGTTTTTAATTTATACAGGTTGGTACGTATCAGTATAACTGTTCAAGATAAACCATACAGCTTTTGTATACAATTACTTCATCAGCACCATGAGCTTACATGACCCCTTATTTTTAGTTAGCGGGTTTTTGTTACTAGAAACTTTGTTGGCCTAATAATTTGGCTGTAATATTCTGTCACATCATTAGTTCCATGAGTTTTTTGTTTTTGTTTTTTGGAATCATGCTATCAAAAACAAACTACTGTTTCCATCTTCTTGGCCTAATCGTCATTGAGGTCGTTCATAGACAAGACCGCCAAGCCCTTGTACGATATCCATGGCCTTTGATACCCTGTCTATGGTACATAGGACGGTACATTGGACGGTACATTGGACGGTACATCGTCCTTGCTGTATTACAACAGTATAAAGGCAAACCAGACTGCTATGACCCTCCACTCGATGAGACAGACAGATTAATGATTATCATACTATAGTCTAGCTGCAATAGCCCACCTGTGTGTTCAGTGTGTGGTGGTTGGGAGGTGGAGGGGGGGGGGGTAGGGGGGGGGGGGGTGTCTAGTTACCAACAGTAACAGGTAGGATAGCATTAACCACAGGTAACAGTAGTTACTTATTAGCCTTCTGTGATGAATCTAACCACATGCACTTTGTATCATACACTCTGTATCTCTGGTATAACCTAGACCTTCAAATGCGCCATGTCCGTGGTCGTCGTGATGCATGAATGCAGCCATGGCGATTCTAATTGCCAGGGCTGCAATAATGTATTATGCTGTAGGGTCGGCATGATGCTTGATATCAGCATGATGCTTGAATGCAGCACTGGCAAGTTACTTGCTAGGGCCGCATTCATGCATCATAACCCACGGGGTGTTACGACTTTTAAAAGACTGAGGTGTCATGGCTAAATTAAGGGCAGCACAAGCCCTTAATGTGCTACGTCCATGATTGACGTGATGCATGACTGCAACCCTAGCGAGTAACTAGCCATGGCTGCATTCATGAACCATGCCGACCCTCTGGGAGTGCATCGACCCCGTAGGATCGGCAAAATAATTGAATGCGGCGCTGGCGAATTACTCACCAGGGCTGTGTTCATGCATCATGGCGATAAACAGTATAACGTATCATTGTGTATAAATTTGTACCTGGGGTTCTCCTTTGACATGTTGATGGCCTTGATGAGGTAGAGAACAGCCTTCCCCAACTGGTCCTGCCAACCAACATATAAAACCAACACGTATGAACATTATGATGAGAGATGAATGAAGAAAGTAAAAAACACTAAACAAGTTCACAGTCAATATCAGTCGGCTCTGCATTCTACAGTTTCTCTGTTGGTTGATGCTATCTGATAATCTCAAGAGTCAGATGGTGTACACTATTTAGTGTCACTTTATAATTTGCTCAAAATAGTTTGATATGATTTTGACTTAAAGAAACAGATCAGGTCATAGATGACACCAAGATGATTTGTTATGAGAGATATATTGAACATTAAAATTATCATCACCCTATTCCAACAGCACGTTATAAGAGAAAGTTGCTAATCGTTATAGATATGGGGGATAGACCATATTATATGTACAAAGTATCAAAATGATACCCATGGATCCCGACACCAACATAAATAGATGAGTAGGTACTTTAGCTGCGTTCCTAGTTTAGATATGAGATAAAGGGTTATTCTTCTCAGGTATATAGTACAGGTAGTACCGACAGTTTAAATATGTACAGATTTTCATTTCATGACGGTAGAGGATGAAAATTCCGTTTATTTAATGCTCTGTTACTTCCTAGAATATTATATTGTGGGTTTTTTTTACACTTTTGTTTGAAACGGAATGGATGAGGGTGAAGTACCAACTGTTTGAAACGTTTAGCATACAAATCTACAAATATTATCATTTATAGTCATGAAATGAAATAAGACGGGTGGTAGTGGGGACTCTGTCCTAGGCCTGTGACCTTACGCCAAAAGAGATGGGTATTTTTCTAAATAGACAACATTGTATTTTCAATGAATTTTTGAAACCAGATCCTACTTAAAGTTGTTTTTCTTTACAATGTTTAGGATTTTTTCCCCTAAAAAATGCTTAAAAAGTCAGAAGGCAAAACATGATTCTACTTAGCAGAATACAAAGGTGAGCGTATTTGTTCTTTTGGTAGGTCTGTATTACATACAATGTTATCCTGTTTAAACTGATGTTTAACTACCAAGTAGTCTACAAAGTCCCACACTATCATCATTGTAATGAGATACAAAAAATAAACATATATATAGGAGTGACTTTTCCCAAGATACCCGTGATCTTTGTGTGCTTACCATCCATGGCTTTGGGTCGCGCTGTAATGAGGTTTCCATGGCAACAATGACATCATTTTGTTATATATAAGAAGGAGGGACTACTAGGGGGTTTTGCTAGGAAATCAAATTAGATGAAAGACTTTTCTAGTTAACCACGCATGTCTATTCTACTACAACAAATACCACACATTTTGAGATAATGTTTCCCTCGCTAAACTAACACAAGATTGTGTGTACTGCAATGTAAAATGTCAGTGGGGCGATAGCTATGTAATCTAAATTTCTACTACAACTATATCATCCTGTAAAAGATTTGACTAGAAGGGGCAACTAACTATATTCATGAAAGCTTTCTGTATTCTTAAAATTACTACCAGTAGTACATATAGCTCTTACAAGAGATTTTGTCACCATGGGCATATTATGGTATACAGACAGCAGACTTACCGGGTTGTCGGCGGATGTGGGCGCCAGTAGTTGTGCCTGACAGAGGTAGGCGCGACACAGGAACTGGTTACTGGGTGGTGTCTTCATGAAATACATCTTGAGGCACTCCTTGGCCATCTCCCGCTGTCCATGCTACAAGTCAAGTTCACGCATTATACACCCAATAAATTAGAACAGGTCTCTATGAGAGTGAATAATTACATCTTAGACACATATAAAAAAAACGCACATCCGATTATCCATGCAACAACATGAAATCTTTTGTTGGCATTGTGATAACATTGAAATTTGTATTGATTACCCTTTCAGGTAGATTATGGACTTGTTATTAGATTTTTCTTCGTACATATACGTTTGTGATGACAAATAGCATACCTTTAATAGACTGTCCTATGCATGCAACAACACTCAGTTAATGAGTTTGGTAAAGTTAAATTTCATGCATGGAACTTATTGCATAGGTGTAGAAGACAATATGGATGTCACATCAAAATATGCATGTCTATTACATACCACAGACTTTTGCTGAATGGTGTGCTAAAATATTGATAAACCTGTATTAACTGAAGGCCCCTGTTAAATTCAATAAAGCAGGGTTCCCACTATTTTTCAGTCACAGTTTTAACTGACTTTTAACTGACAGAAAATACTTTCAACTGACACGTTTTGTACCAAAAATTCCGTGGATTAGGCCACACCTTTTTTTATTCTTTGGGTTACGGACACCATGAAAAGTACGGAGGATAAAAAAGAAAAAATTGAAATAAAATAATGCTTTGTCTTTCACGTTTTACCACCTAGAATCTTTAATAATGGTCCGATTTACACATCATAAAAACTGACATATAGCAATATGGAGATTCACAATTTTATTTTCAGTGCAGGGGTTTTCATGGTAGTGCGGTGGGCCCGTAACCCAAAGAATAAAAAAGTGTGGCCTTACTTGCAAATATGGAAAATATGAGAATTCATTTTAACTGACATTTAACTGACTTTTAAAGCAAATAAAACAAAACTGACTTTTAACTGACGGTTGAGAACCCTGATATAATATTATAAGTAGGCATGTGCAAAATGGAGAATATTGCATCAATGATATTTTAACAATAAGGTCACACTTTTTATCAGTCGTTAGGTTACGGACACCAATGCACTTTATTTTAAACTGCACTTGAAGCTTTACAAATGGCATATTTACCTGAAATGCAATTTCAGCACAGATAATGTACAGATCCTGTCCGAATGCCTCGGGAGTGTCGACCGCCATGCGTGTCTCAGCCACATTTCGTAATAAGTCATAGGCCTTCTGCAGAGAAGGACCTCCTTTTCCTGCTGTAAAGGAAAAAATTGAAAAAGAAAATTATTACATGAGTCATCTATAGTAGATCTGGGATCCAAATGTGTTACCCACCACCCTACAGGCTACGATCCTATAAGCCACACTAGAGATCTGCTTATGGTGGCTTTTAGTACTGTACCATAGTAACAAAAACTCCCGTATAATTATACTCCCGGCTTATACGCGACGGTAGCCACTTTCAGGGAGTGTTCATTTATTAACAAGGGGACAAATTCAAGGATTTTACGGCAAAGCCGTAGTGGCTTTGGGTTTTATAGGATTGTTATGAACTACAGGTGAGAAAACGAGGGGGCATAGATTTATAATTTTTGGTGTTTCTGGGGTTCTTATGCAATTCATGTATGGCATAACAATAGAATCCAATATGTGCCAATGGAATCAAATAGGTACCAATGCACCTCCATTGATGCCTATGCAAATACCATCTTGGCAGCCATCTTGAAAATTACCTGGATCAAAAATCGGAGCCTACAAATGGATTCTACACCCCAGAAAACCCTATTATACATGTGTCATACAAGGAAATCGGACAATCTTGAGTATTTGGTGGCCATCTTGGCAGCCATCTTGGAAATTTCTTGGATTGAAAATCTGAGCCTGAAAATGGATTCTACATCCTAGAAACCCCTACTATCCATGCATCACACAAGGAAATCAGACAATCTTGAGTTTTTGGTGGCCATCTTGGCAGCCATCTTGGAAATTTCTCCAATTGAAAATCTGAGCCTGAAAATGGATTCTATACCCCAGAAACCCCTACTATCCATGTATCACACATGGAAATCAGACAACCTTGAGTTTTTGGTGGCCATCTTGGCAGCCATCTTGGAAATTTCCCGGATTGAAATTGTGAACCTGAAAATGGATTCTACATCCTAGAAACCCCTACTATCCATGTATCACACAAGGAAATCAGACAATCTTGAGTTTTTGGTGGCCATCTTGGCAGCCATCTTGGAAATTTCTCGGATTGAAAATCTGAGCCTGAAAATGGATTCTATATCCCAGAAAACCCTACTATCCATGTATCACACAAGGAAATCAGACAATCTTGAGTTTTCGGCAGCCATCTTGGCAGTCAGAGGGAGGAGGAGGGGGCAGAAGGAGGGAAAGCAGAGGGAGGAGAAGGTAACAGGAAGGAGGAAAATGGGGTAGAGTGGGGGGGGAGAGGGGTAGATGGGGTAGTAGGAGGGGGCATAGGAAGGAGGAGAGGGCAGAGAAAGGAGGGAGGAGGAGGAGAGGGCAGAGGCAGGAGGAGGAGAGGGCAGATGCAGGAGGAGGAGAGGGCACAGGGAGGCACAGGGAGGAGGAGGGGGCACAAGGAGGACTTGTGATGGCCTAACTTCAAAGACTGTAAAATATTATTTCAGGGTTGGTGCATGTGTGTGTGGGGTGGGGGAGGGGTAATTATGTTGGACTTCACAGTTTGTCTTTGGGCGGGCTTGAGTGATTTCAAGAGCCACCCTGGACCCACTCAACTTCTAGTATAGGTCCTGTATGTGCATAGTGTAGCGTTTTCTCCGATCGTATAGTGGGGGGGGGGGGGGAAGGGTTGACTTCTCGTTGTGTTCTCTAAAGTCAAAAGAGGTGTGTTCGAGACACGGGGGTTCGGACCACTAGGATGGCGTTAACACTAGGTAAGGACACATGACAACAAGTAAAATTACAGTTCAAATGCTCTTTTATTCTAGACATAATAATATAGTTGTATGAAGGATAAGTAGATGTCTATCGGCACGCGGTAGGCCTAATATAAATGCTCGGCGACGTTCGGTTGAATAAATCTAGGGGCCAGGATTTAAGACTAAGCCCAAGTTCTATCTCTAAGTGTGCAGGAGGGCCAGGACTCCGCTAAGCCCGAGTTCCGTGATAAAGTAAAGTGACGAATACATTGGGCCAGGACTCCGCTAAGCCCACGGTTCTACGATAAAGTGACGAATATGTTCGGTTTCCCGGGTAAAACTCGGTACGTCTGTGGATCGAGGTTTCTAAGTGTCGGTGATGGGGGGCGCCGGTGAATTCTTGATCTAAAGTTGGTTTGAAGGTTCTCTGAAATAAAGTTCCATGGTTTTAGAGTTGGCTAACGATGGGTTTCTGAAGGTTCCTAGGTCTTGAAAGTGCAGGTCTAAAGGGGTCATCTTGAAGGTCTAAAAGTGCAGGAGTGCAGGTTGTTTGAAGATAGTGCAGGTGGTCTGAAGGTAGTGCAGGTGGTCTGAAGATAGTGAGCTGCTCCTGGGATGTGGTGGGGTTGAGAGCCTGGTGGGTTCTGCCGATTGGGGTGGGAGCCCTCCCTTTTATGCTACCAGGCTGGAATGATCACGTGACCAAGTCTCAGCCAATCAGAATCCAGCCAATCAGGTTCCAGTATTTATAACTTCTCTATTATAAAATAATGGTAATATTTAGCAAATTGAAAGTTGTGGCATGTTAATCTAGAGTGCCACATTAGTGGGGAACAGCACTTGAATTGTGTAAATCTATAGAGAATAAGCTAGAATAGGAGTGAAAAGAACTAGGGTCTGGGGAAGGGCCAAAATGGCCCTTTCAGCCATTTTCTCAGTTCAGATCAGGGTCCTCTTATCTGCTAAAATACAGTGATTTAAACTATGATTTGGTCCACTAGCCTAGGTAGGTTAGCTTGGTGGAGGCCACTTCTAACTAGTGTGCCCCTTTAATTTGGGAGACTTTGTATATTTAAGCAGTAAATCAGAAAGCTTGGGTTGGTAAGGTTTGAGGCTAGTTGGCTGTCAGTCTACCAGAGCCCAGCATGGAGAAAACATGGAGGTTGGGGGTGCTGGGGATTTGCTCAAAATACACATAGAAAACAGCAGCATCCGGACTATTCCAAAGAGGAGTAGACAGCTAAAGGTCTTATCTTTGGCACTGACTATAGTAGGTGAGGTGACTTTATTTCAATTTGCAGTTTGAAGGGTGTTTGCAGGGCCATGTCAGGGGCGATAATAGGTGCATTGGGGCCGCACAGGGACGCGCAGGGCCGCAGTTCTCACGCCGGCCCCGGCTGCCGGTCCCGCCCGCCCGCCGCTGGCAGCGCCGAGGGGGGGGGGGGGAGTAGACGACGCGAAACGCTACACCGACCCCTTCTTGAAAAGATGCGACCCCGCATCTTGGCACTCTACGAAGAAGTCGACTTCTTCGAAATATTATTTCACCAGCTCTGGGAAATCGGGTGTCTAGTGTTGAAGTGTAGTCAAATAAAGTTCCGCTGACCCTTTCCAAAACTTTGTAAGTGCTAAGATGTATGTGTTCTTAGACTCAGGGAATGTATGATAAAGGGGTCAATTCGACGAAGGCAGTGAAGGTAAGTATCCAATGAAGGTGACATCTATGATGAAGCTCTTCTATGGACGATGAGTATAACAGTTTCTCTACTGCTACCTGTAGTTGGTTGCAGCAATCAGCATCTTTGTTTCTAATCCTAACAATACACATAAGTCAAGTTTCATAAAAATAAGTTCTGCTATGAGCCCGCATCAAAAACTGGCCCAGTTCCAACATCAGAGTCAAGGTAAGGTAACAAGGCGAATCATCTGGCAGATAAACACTGTCTAGAGGTCCCCATCTTCCCACATAAAGAGTGACATGCAGCACTGCCCTTCCGGGGATGCTCTACCCGACAGTCCACACTGTCAGAACTCAGCTTTCTGAGCTACTCTCTTTTGCAAAAAGATGACATACAGTGCACCCAGCACTGTCCCATCTCTGCTGACAGTCTGTATGTGACGACATACAGTGCACCCAGCACTGTCCCATCTCCGCTGACAGTCTGTATGTGACATCGACATACAGTGCACCCAGCACTGCCCTCCTCTCCGCTGACAGTCTGTATGTGACATCTGCCACTGCCTAACCCTCGACAGCAGCACATGATGTCAGGATCCAATGACCAGTGAATTTCTCTCTTCTACCAGGGGATAACCATCTCCTCTCCATCTTGCACTCGGTAGGCACCTATTCTCGTATCGCTTTCATCAGTCTTAAGAAGGGGGCATGTCCCATGCTTGGTGAATGGATATCACACCAATCAAAAGGACATAACCAAAGTCGTCATCAGTTTCAGTGCTGGCGCATCTCTTCCTTCAAGCGTTGAATGGCTGCCCAGCTTGAGTGGCCACCATCTGGCTGCCTGAACCGCTTGATTCAATAACAGCCTGGAGGCAGCTTTCAACTGGCCTGTTCGGTGAGCCTGGACTAAATGAGTTGCACTCATTGGCGTAGTGCCCATAATTCCGGCATCTATAGCATTGGACTTCAGCTAGTCGCCGAGGTTGGCTCCTCTCAAAATGTTGGACTCCAAATTCGGTGGCCACAGCTTCTACCGCCGGGGGCTTAGGCGCCACCTGTGATTTCTTTGCCTTCTCAGAGTCATCAAATGTCTGGTAGTCCACGGCCATGTCTATGGCGTCATTCAGGCTTTTCACCTTGCTGACGTGCACATGGCGCCTCATGTCCTTTGTCGGGAGTCCTCGTATAAAGTGGTCCATCAGGGCCCTTTCACTCAAAGGGCTGTCCGGGTATGCTCGAAGGGCCAACCGTCGAACAGTGGCACCATATGTTGAGACACTCTCGTTGGGACTCATGGCACGGTTGTGAAGCTGTAGAGCGTACGAGTATTCCCTCCCAGGAGGGTAGAACCGTTGTCGTAGTGATGATTCAAGCGTTTCTCGGTCATACTGAAGATGTTCCGGTATGGAGGAGAGTACCTCACGTGCATCTTCTACAAGTGAACAAGCCAACTGCAGACCATACTCCTGATCATCCCAGTCGTTCCACACAGCAATGCTGCGGAAGTGACTGAGCCAATCAAGCAGGTCAGCTTTACCATTGTAACGAATCGGTTCCTTCGCCTTCCTTCGGTGCCGGTTCTCATAAGGGGTTCTAGCATTACACGGTGTGGTGAGGGTTGGTGGGTTCACCATGCTATGGTCTTGATCCAGGAATAGAGTAATGGTGTCTTTGATGCCTTGGTCCTCGGGTGTCTCAGTGACGTCATCAGCCTCAGATCCACCGGTTGATGACTCGCTCATAGGTTCGTTCTCAGCTTGGCTGGCCCGAGGTGAGAAGAAACTTCGGACAGCCGTGAAACTCTCACTCAGGAAGCTCATACTGCTGGTTGTGAAGAAATAAGTTCCTGAAGATAACTGTAGCGGGTAGAGTAAAAGTCTGTCTGCAAAAATAGGCCTATATAATTTTAGGAAAGAGCCTGAACTGAAAAAGTCAATCAAATGTCCTCACTAGTGTGACTTAGCCATCCTGGTCACGGCACCATTTTCTGTAGCGTTTTCTCCGATCGTATAGTGGGGGGGGGGGGAAGGGTTGACTTCTCGTTGTGTTCTCTAAAGTCAAAAGAGGTGTGTTCGAGACACGGGGGTTCGGACCACTAGGATGGCGTTAACACTAGGTAAGGACACATGACAACAAGTAAAATTACAGTTCAAATGCTCTTTTATTCTAGACATAATAATATAGTTGTATGAAGGATAAGTAGATGTCTATCGGCACGCGGTAGGCCTAATATAAATGCTCGGCGACGTTCGGTTGAATAAATCTAGGGGCCAGGATTTAAGACTAAGCCCAAGTTCTATCTCTAAGTGTGCAGGAGGGCCAGGACTCCGCTAAGCCCGAGTTCCGTGATAAAGTAAAGTGACGAATACATTGGGCCAGGACTCCGCTAAGCCCACGGTTCTACGATAAAGTGACGAATATGTTCGGTTTCCCGGGTAAAACTCGGTACGTCTGTGGATCGAGGTTTCTAAGTGTCGGTGATGGGGGGCGCCGGTGAATTCTTGATCTAAAGTTGGTTTGAAGGTTCTCTGAAATAAAGTTCCATGGTTTTAGAGTTGGCTAACGATGGGTTTCTGAAGGTTCCTAGGTCTTGAAAGTGCAGGTCTAAAGGAGTCATCTTGAAGGTCTAAAAGTGCAGGAGTGCAGGTTGTTTGAAGATAGTGCAGGTGGTCTGAAGGTAGTGCAGGTGGTCTGAAGATAGTGAGCTGCTCCTGGGATGTGGTGGGGTTGAGAGCCTGGTGGGTTCTGCCGATTGGGGTGGGAGCCCTCCCTTTTATGCTACCAGGCTGGAATGATCACGTGACCAAGTCTCAGCCAATCAGAATCCAGCCAATCAGGTTCCAGTATTTATAACTTCTCTATTATAAAATAATGGTAATATTTAGCAAATTGAAAGTTGTGGCATGTTAATCTAGAGTGCCACATTAGTGGGGAACAGCACTTGAATTGTGTAAATCTATAGAGAATAAGCTAGAATAGGAGTGAAAAGAACTAGGGTCTGGGGAAGGGCCAAAATGGCCCTTTCAGCCATTTTCTCAGTTCAGATCAGGGTCCTCTTATCTGCTAAAATACAGTGATTTAAACTATGATTTGGTCCACTAGCCTAGGTAGGTTAGCTTGGTGGAGGCCACTTCTAACTAGTGTGCCCCTTTAATTTGGGAGACTTTGTATATTTAAGCAGTAAATCAGAAAGCTTGGGTTGGTAAGGTTTGAGGCTAGTTGGCTGTCAGTCTACCAGAGCCCAGCATGGAGAAAACATGGAGGTTGGGGGTGCTGGGGATTTGCTCAAAATACACATAGAAAACAGCAGCATCCGGACTATTCCAAAGAGGAGTAGACAGCTAAAGGTCTTATCTTTGGCACTGACTATAGTAGGTGAGGTGACTTTATTTCAATTTGCAGTTTGAAGGGTGTTTGCAGGGCCATGTCAGGGGCGATAATAGGTGCATTGGGGCCGCACAGGGACGCGCAGGGCCGCAGTTCTCACGCCGGCCCGGGCTGCCGGTCCCGCCCGCCCGCCGCTGGCAGCGCCGAGGGGGGGGGGGAGTAGACGACGCGAAACGCTACAATAGTATGGGAATTGGCATTGACATTGACAGCTTGGCTTGACATAGGAGTCAATAGTTATTAGGCTGGTACCTATCCTTGCCATTGACAGCCACATTAGAGAACTCAAAATATGGCTGTTCACAAGATGTCTAGGCCTTACCACAAGGTACATTGGTTCTACATGTAGTAACTGAAAACTGGTCAGTGGTGCAAATGGCTTTGGGGACAAGGTCCCAAAGCCAATAAAGGGGGGGGGGGGGGTTGGTGAGATCTCGCTAAGAGCCGGGAAATCTTTTCACATCCCCCCCTCTAGAGCGCGTAGAACGTTTAATGCTCCCCCTCGCCAAAGGCACTGACAAATTTGCGCCCCCCACCCTTTGAACAAGCTGGCTTTTTTTTGTTTAAAACTAAAAGGGGCTGAATTCCCTCCCGTCAAGAGGGGTCAGAATTTTTTACGCCCTTCCTCAGAAGGGGAGGATTTATTATTCATGGCAGGGGTGGGGGTGGGGATTTGGCAGGCAATCAAATAAGTCAAAATAAAATCCCCCCCCCCCTGTGAATAGGTTAAAAAAAGGAGTGCCCCGCCCCCCCCCACCCTAGATCGTTTTTAACTTTATTACAAAAACAACACTGGCGTAAGCTAATTGTATGCATGTAATCCTGGGCACTTTTTTACCTAAAATTTACTACCTTGCAATAAATACATACATTTGTAAGGTGTTTTAGTGTTAAAGTCTCATGATACTTGCTGGTGATAATAGTCAAACCTCTATACTTCAGACACTCTATCACCATTTTTCAACTTACATACCATTGAGTTTAAGGGCTCCAGTGCATATAAATTAGAAGCTCCCATACTCCAAGTGCTTACATGAGGCCGCCGACTGACAAAATGATGGGCGATTCTGAGTGTCAAATGTGATGCAGTGAGAAATTTGCTGGCAGTTTGAGGAAAATTTTTGAAAATTTTGAAAATACTGACATAATTTGGTAGAATATTAAAGTTGAATATAAAGCAGGCTGTTACCAAAATTCACGACATTTCAACGTAGCCTACTAAGGGAGTGGTCATTTTTAACAACAGGAGGGGTTGGTGGATTTGGGGGGGGACCAAAAAAATGTGGACCCCTTGAAGGGGGGGACCAAAAAAATGTGGACCCCTCTTGACTGAGGGGGGGGCCAAAAAAATTACACCCCCTTTTTAGCGGAAAAGCCTGCGCATTACTATAGCTCAAAGGGTTCGGCCACGCTCAATTTCAACCTGCTGGAGGGGGCGACCCGCTCACGCGGAAATCCACCAACCCCCCCCTGTTGTTAAAAAATGACCACTCCCTTAATTTGCGACATTTTAATGAATACCCCTAAACCCCCCCCCCCCCCCCATGAGAATAGGGTAAAATAAAAAGCCCCCCCCCCCCCTTTGAGCACCCCCCCCCAAAAAAAAAATAGACCGGACCTGTTCTGTCTCCGTGCTCCATTTCTCTCCGTCCCTTAGGGACAGACCAACTACGGTGACAGCGCTGCCTAAAAAAAAATTGCTCCCCCCCCCCCCCCAAATCCAAATGTAGCGATGACAGGCCACTGCACGGGTGTTGCTTTTTGTATCTGTCAGTGTCACTATGTTAAACAGGTGTTTGTAAATTTGCCATAGGGTAGGCAGAAACTATTTTGAAATATTGATCTTCAAAGTGCCGTAGAACCTTTTCTAATTGGAATTTTAACTTGCTTTAAAGTGCATTTGATTTTGAGCTATTCCTTGTGCAATTCTGATGAGATCTTATTTTCAGGCTGTCATCGCTACGGTACCAAATCATTTGGCAAATGCTCACCCCCACCGCGGCCATAAATAATGAACTCTCCCTGAGGAGAGTATAAACTCAACGGAGTACTCGAAAGCATGGCTGAACAGACTGAGCACTCAAACCGAGTCAAAGAAAAATTAGAATTTCAACTTCATCAAGGCTGGAGTGGATTTAATTTAAGCAGACGCGCAAATTCCGGCGTCAACAACGCGTGTAGCCTATTTTGGTTGTTTCTGAAGTTATCACATCAACTTACCACCATGTTTCTTGGCTGCTGTCAGCAGATGTCGTATTTGTACATCCATGATTGAAACCAACCTCTTCTAGAGGAGGAAAATTAGAGCTAAATTGTTAAACGTGGGCCATCAAGCTGTCAAAACAGTGTCAAAACAGGTGCGTACATATCACACCGGAAGTAAACAACCAACGCCGCATACGGAAAATAGTTCTAAGTTGAGCGACTGTTTCTTTAGGTCTGGTTCAAGTCTAAGGCTTTAATTTGGGTAATAAAACTAGGACATATGTATTGTATTATGTATCCCATAGAACAATCAGAAATGACTTAAATTAGTGAAGTAAACGTCCGTTACCTAGCAACGCCCATTAATATCATAGTTCTAGTTCCAAGATGGCGGCGCCCGTACAAAAACATTCCACAACATTTTGAAGACAACAATCTCCAACATAATGTAAATATCACGTTCATTTGATCTGTAGAATTACTCAAGGGGTAGGATGAAGTGCGATGGACCATACTAGGCAGCATTTTAGACAGCTGGATAACTTCTATATTCATGCATGTACAAAAAGCAGTTGACTGAGCGATAATATGTGAAAGTTCTCACCTCTCCAAGTCAAGAACTGTCAAAAGTGTGAAAGAAACCGCAGGCCGACGCAGTCGACGGTACAGTAGGTCTGGTCCTATTTCTGCATCTATACTCCAGGGGTGTATAGAGAGCCCCTGATACTAGGCCTACCATAATTATTAAATGAATTTATGCATTGTAGTAGGCCTAGTCTAGACTACTGTACTACTGCCCCCACCCCCCAAAAAAACAAAACTTTTCCAGCTCGTTATAGTTCCCAGTCACGTCATTCAGCGTGCTTGGGACTGCCCCAACAGTGCCTAAGTCGGCCCTTAACTACGGGGGTTCTGCTAATCCAGCTAGTTAATAAATAAATGTCTAAGGCACCACATTCAAACTCCCCACGATTGTCAAGTACGCATATCTCTGTCAATATCTTCAAGAAATAAAGAGCTACTTTGTGTATTAAAGGAGCACCAACTTCTTTAAGGTTGACCTGCTAGTGCTAGGGGTCCCCACTCAGCACTGACAATCAAATTTGAGTGGGTGTTCTGTCCATCCAATTTTAGTACATCATATATTTTGCAAGTGTAGGCCTACTTGTTGAACAACTTGCAGACTTCGATCATGTCCCCCTTAGAGGCGTCTGAATGCCAGTGTCGGTAGGCCTAGTTGTCGTTCCCTTAATTGCTGGTCGCACGGTTTGTCTTTGAGGCCCGGGAGTTGTTTTGTGGCTCTCCTATGGGCTTTTTCCAGTAGTTCTTTGTCTCCTTTCTCGTACGGTTGCCAGATAGGAGCACCGTGCTCTAGATGCAGTCATGCTAGGGTGATAAATACATGTTTGAACGACAAATGGTCTAAGTGGGTGAAGGTCCTTCGGATGATACCAAACATTTAGTGCCCTTTTGCTGCTCTTGCGTGAATTTCAGCACCGAATAATAGGTCCACATCAAATAGTAATCCATGGTCTTTTTTGGATTGGACTTTCTTCATTACATTTCCCCCTATATTATACTGAGCCATGTGGTTTGTGAATCCAAAAGTTCCTGGCCAAATGTAGGTCGAGAAACGCCACCTCTTTCCTAAAAGACAATTTGAGTTTCTGCGATCTAGCTGAATGGGGTCCAAATTTGGCCAATTTAGAGTATGCCGTAGAATATTCCCCCTGGTTGTGAACCGACAAACATAGATAGTACATGTACAATGGATGGGGTCTGACCCTCTAATGAGGGACTGTGAGATGTCTGCTTTATTTACAACAAATTACAATTGATTCCTGTTTTCTTTGCAGCTGATTGACCACACCTATTTCCAAAGATGGCGACCGCTAAAGGAACAAAGCCTAAGATTTCGGACAAATTTAACCCCAAGACAATAGACCCAGTAAGATACATATTTATTTCTGGCTAGATATGTCATCATTTTAGGGAGTGTTCATTTATTAGTTACAGGGGGGGTGGTGGGTTTGGGGGGGGGGGGCGTAAAAAATTTCGACCCCTCCTGAGGGGGGGGGCGCAAAAAATTCTGACCCCTCTTGAGGGGGGGGCGTAAAAATTTAAGCCCCTTTTTAGTAAAAAAAAAAGCCCGCGCGTTACTATAGTTCAAAGGGGGGGGGGCGAAAAATTTTCGGCGCCTTTGGCGAGGGGGGGGCAAAAAACGTTCCACGCGCTCTTGAGGGGGGGGGGGCGTAAAAAAATTTCGCCCCTCCGCACGAAATCTCACCACCCCCCCCCCTGTAATTAATAAATGAACACTCCCTTAAGTCATTGCAGACAGTTTTATCACTGCTATATGACCACGAAAATAACAGCTCCTGCTATTCTTAAAAAAAATAGTAGATATTTAAAACTACTGATTTTGGATAATATTATAGGCATTGGGGTTTATATCAACTGAAGAATAAAACATCATCTTGGCTCATGCATAAACTATTGCTATACCAGTCTTTTATTCGTTTACCAGTTTTCTGGAGGTAAAAAGAAGTCCATGTTTGCTACAGTATACAGTAATGGCGGCATACCGTGCAGGTGAGTGGTTACCAAAGTGTTAAACATCGATAATTCTGTATATTATATTCATGACGATTTATATCATTTGTGAATAACTTAATAAACCTGATTTTTCATGGGGGAGGGGAGTAAGTTTAATGGGGGTAAAATAAGTATACCTGTCAAATTTAGAAATATTTACAGCACACACATTGATTTCTATGATCATGATGTTCTGCTTGGTTTGTGCAGGTTGAGTCACGGTTCAGTGAAGCACAGTCTGGCGTGGGAGACACCGCCGAATGACGTGCCGTTTGACCCGGTCCTTGTTACACTAGCCGAGGTGAGTCAATGCTATGCAATTTTAATAATGAAATAATCGTGTACAGAACGTTCAATACTTTTACCTGCTGAGAAATAATCCTTTCATCCTATCCATCCCACTAGTAGATTAGTATCTTCCAAATTCAAATCATAAAAATAGCTGTCTGCTATTTTATATAAAGCCTTTGGAATATCGGAGTATAATATGTAACAGTATATTCTGATATACATTGATTTACATTCTATAATTTTTTCAGGGAATTAGAGAAAAAGTCCATCCGTACATGTTTGTTGCACGACAAGGGTTTAAGGAACTGCTGGCAACACCACACTCTGCTGAGAAAACCATCCCGCTGCTATCGCGCATCGTGCCGTCCATCCGTGCTGCCCTGGTACGTTAGCGCCTGTGTGGAATACTTCCCCTGGTGACCTGGAATATCATTGATTAGGGATTGACATTAACCCTTTAACAACAGCATTGTGATTTAATCCACTATACCATTTTGTTACTATCCATGGCGCATCATGCCGACCTTAACAGTTGATACACTCTCAAAGGATCGGCATTATTCACCAACACAGATCCAGCGAGTCAGTTGAGCACTGCTACTTTCGTGATATGTCCAGCATATAATGAGTTGAGAAAGATAAAAATGCATTATGCCGAGTGCGATGTCTGTGTTTATTACATATCCCTACTCAGTCTACTGTTTAAAATAAGTAAAACCCCACAACCTTGGGGATCACGGAGTATGGTTATAGCTAAGTTTAAAATAGAGAGTAGCATACTTATGATATCAGCTATGTACTAAATGTATATTCTCTTACTACGGTGTTGTCAGGTAGACCAGGACCAGGGGTGCTTCGAGGCAGGACTAGATGCCACAGTACAGTTGAGCTGCGTGGTGGGACCACACCTTAACCCACACCTTAAGAACCTACTACAAGCTGTAAGTAGCTGCAGGAGGAGTGTTACTGTCTTCTTTCTAAATCTAGCAACACAGAGAAAATTTGGTCTGTGGATTTATGCTTTGGCATATATTGGGAAAATTAAATGTTTACTTGCTATTTCAATCGCCTCATCTTCTGAAGAACTGCTGAATTGTAAGAAAACCGCCCTCCCTTTATCCTTAAATATATTGAAGAAAGATCATTGGTTTACGGGTTATGAAATGAAACATTTAGTAGTGTTGGAATGAAGTGTGAATTTTAAAAACAGTGCTCATCCGTTTCATTTTTACATGACAAAATTCTTTGTCCAAATTCTTTTTTAGCCTCACAAAGATGTAAAATGTCTTATTACAGTTTCAGAAACTAAGAAAACTAAAGTACGGTACATTTGAATTATCTACATTTTAAATTAGGAATCATAGGATTCACTAATCTGAATGATAACTGTTTCCTTTTTCAGGTTAGTCGAAGGTCACTTGAAAAGAAGTACAAAGATCGTGTTGTAGAAGCGCTCCATATAATAGAAGAAAATGGAGGAAAGGTACATGCACACTTTAAAAATAACATTTATTTGGTTGCATCAACAATGAGCTAAGGCAAAAGATTGCTTCTTTTAGCGAGAATAGAATACATAGCAAAGGAAGTGTCTTTTTGAACATCCACAATCCGTTTGTGCGACCCCTTTATATGCATCTACTGAATTTTACAAGAAAATGTTTTGTCTAATTAAACAAAAGTGGGGACCGACCGTACCTCAACACTACCTTGGGTCTACTGGCTTGGTTGCCATGCTCGCCTCCTGAGGTCAACTTCCGTTGCCATCAGGTCTCCAGGGTGATCATTGTTGAAATCAACAATAATGCCTGGTATTGATGGGGGGGGGGGGGGGGGAAATAGAAAAGAAAAAGAATGCTTTGTCGTCCCTAATGTATATCAATACTTAAACTTATTTTGATTAACTTATAATCATTCTTTGAATGTTTTTTCTTCCCCATAGGAGGCGCTCATGTCGATAAAAGCTAAGGTCCCTCAATACACGTCCATCCACATCTGAGAATTCGACACCGAGGAAACCAAAAAGCTGGAAGTGCAATAATGAGCCTGGAGGTAAACGGCTGGCGGAAGGAGCTGTGATATCAGTGAACCCTTTCAGAAACTCATAAGAGTCATACTCATCTTCATTTGTCATCACGATACACCAATATAGTGTCGTATTGGTGCATCATGACGACCCTCTTCAACTTTTATCAATCCTATAGAACCACTCGCCAGGGATGCATGTATTTGTGTGTTATTACCGCCATGGTGCATTGAAGCACAGACACACAGACATTTTTGAACATCTGACGAGTGTTGTGGATATGTAATGAAACAGGCTTACCCCATTCAATGTAATTGTGAATAATGCTATTATCAAATATCTTGATTCTTTTAGTGTTTGACTAGTAAATTTCAATATAGAATTTGACAAAACGAAAATGCATACAACTGGCGTGGGTGCATATATGAGAGTGAATTTAATATTTTGAAAAAAATGTATACCGCCATAACAATGTGTGACAGATATTCTATACTACTCGTAACATTGTGAATCCAGCAAGCATTTACGGGTACACAAGTCAAGCGACAACGCTAGCAATGACAATCCAATCCGAGCCATTTAAAAATACAAGTCTTGCCTCCTGTGGAAAGTATTTGAGTGCGGTTTTGCACTTTGATCTAGGATGTTCGGGTGTGGTACTTAGTTTGTACGACAAGGTCAATAATTGATCCACTGCTGTGAAGACTGAACTCCGAAAGATGCAACGATAAAATAATTGACTGCTCAATTGTGTTTTTCTGTTCCCATTGGACTGAAATATAAATGATAACTATTAAAGGAAGTGGTCATTTTACAACAGGGTGGTGTTTTTTGGGGGGATGTCACATTTTTAGTGAAAACGGCCAGCACATTACTTACCAGGACAACTTTAGAATCCCTCGGGATGGACAAACAAAAATATTCCCCAACTCCCGGCTTGTTAAAATGACCACTCCGGTAATAAAGAGATGATATCCAAATAACGGTAAATAGACATACGGTTTCGACTGGTATGGTGCACAGTATGATATTAGACTTTTATGGATGCAGTGCTAGTATCATTTGTCAACGACAGAAATAGTTTACTGAACACTTGAACTTTCCCCTTTTCACCATTTACATGTGATGGAAGTAGACCGTAGTCTAGGTGCTTAGATCTGGAGTGACTCGGGATTTATAGGGGTATTTCAACTGTTATCAATTGCACATCTTTGTTAGAGGTGTATGGCTTTGTAGTTACAAGTTTGTAGCACTTTTCGATACTGACGGTTATGTATCCTCTAAATAACATTACAAATATGCCTGATTTGTGTTCATAAAACTATAATGCACCTGAATGGGCTGGTTTTACCTAAGTTGTACAACCATGGTTTACCCAATCTGACGCCATTAGTATTCTACCATCACAAGAGATGCTAATTCAAAGTGTGCTTGATTTTCTATCGCCTCTGGATTAGGTTTCATTCCAGTGATCTGTGTTAATTAAATTGTGATAAATTATGTTCTTGAAAGTCATTCCAATCTAAAACGATGATTACCTGCTCGCATAGACGGTATGGGCATGATTAAATTATATTGTTTGTATAGTGAACCTCTGTACAAGTTGCTGTTAATGTTTGAAGGGAATCTATACGAAGATACAGAATCATTGTGTTCCCATAATGTTCTCTGTACATTGAATACCAGATAGCATTTTGTGTGATAATAAAGTTTTAACGTTCTATCCCACAATTTGTTTCTATATACTGTAGCAAGTTTCTTCGTTATGTCAGCAATCTTTTAAAATTTCGCTGGGCAGGGTGATATGGGAGTGGTCATTTAGTAGTGCATGTGTGTGTGTGTGGGGGGGGGGGGGGGGGGGGTATGGTCGATAACAAAATTGCAACCCTCTCTTGAAGTGGGAGGGGGGGGGCGTAAAATTGATTGCCCCTTTTAAGCGAGAATAAAAGCCGACGGGGAGGAGGACTAAAAATATTTGAACCGAAAATGAGCCCTCCCTAATGACCGTGTCCCAGAGCAGATCCAATTTAATTATACTATACACGTTCAGGTCCTGACAAAATACAACAAAGGAATAGACAATACTGTTTGACATATTTTATTAAACCAAAAGTGCATTGCCATTCTAAACCTTGCACTTGATTTTTGTGCTGGTACCCCAATAGAGACGCAACACAAAGCATAGTATTTACAGTATTTACAAACAAATGAAAACTTTAATCGGAAGTATTATGAAACTAGCTGTAGTATCGCATCGGCACCAGTCTTTTCCTCCCTCTTAAAAAAAAAAGTACAATGTTTAATACCGTAAAACCCCTCCTTTAAGACGACCCCGCCTTTAAGACGACCCCCTTCTTTGAGAAAAAAATTCGTCTTGTAGGAAAAACACTTTGAAATTGTTTTCTGTCTGATGCTATATATTAAAACCCCGCCTTTAAGACGACCCCCATCTTTCACAAAAAAATCCGTCTTGTAGGAAAAATAAATCCCAAAATAAATCCGTCTTAAAGGCGGGGTTTTACGGTACACTATTATAAGATCTCTCATCGTAATATTTCAAATACTGTGTTTATCCCATTTCTCAATACATGTATATCGAGAACATTAAGCATGTCTTCTCAACTTCTATACCGGTACATGGATTTATGTTGAGCAGAAATAAATCAAACAAAATATATCCTAGTGATACCCTCCAGGACTGAAATTCCAATATTATCCATATAATTATCTTCCCAAATACATAATTTAGAGGTCAAAATATAAATAGCATTTTACTTGATTCATTCAAAGTGGCCTATTAAACAAGTTGTTCATTTGCTATATCCTCTTGCTGCTCCATGTAGACTACCCCTTGTGTGAGGTGTGTGATATCGTCTGTGACCACCTCCTGTGTGTTAGCATGCGTCATGTCGTGTATCACCTGGACCACCTCCTGGATGCCCTCAGTGAGGTCTGCACCTAGCACCACCTCCTGCCGCACACTACCATCCCCACCCGCTACCACCTCACTCACTTCTACCACCTCCTGAGTCACCTCTGTCAGATCTTCAATGGTCTGAGTGTCCATTCCCATCTCTGTCACCACCTCTTCCCTGACCTCGTGACCCGGTATGACCTCTAGATGACCCTGTAAGACATCCGCGTGGTCACGAGTCTGGATTGCCACGCCCTGTATGATCTGTAGGTGACCTTGGAGGTCATCTGGATCACCATTAACCTGAATGACCTCTGGATTGCCTTGACCTTGGAATATTTCTGGATGGCCTTGATTCTGGATGACCTCTGGATGGCCTTGACCCTGGATGATCTCTGGATGGTTCTGAGCCTGGATGACTCTTCCCTGTATGATCTGAAGCTGACATTGACTCTGGATGACCTCTGAATGACCTTGACCCTGGGTGACCTCTGAGTGGCCTTGACCCTGGGTGAGCTCTGGGTGACCTTGACTTATAACGACCTCTGGGTGACCTTCAACGACCTCCATGACCTGCGTGTCTGCCGGGTGGGTCATGTTACCATTGTCAAATAGGTGTATGACCTGTGTGTTATCAGCCAGGTCAGCTGGTACCGTCACCTCGTGTACCTGGTTGTCATTACGGCCTGGTATCTGGTATGTCACCTGTCTGTGCTGTACCTGTAGGCTGCCTGTCTGCGCGTCATCCTGGGCCGGTATCTGGTACGTCACCACCTGTCCGTCTGTCCCCTGTGCCACCTCCTGTATGTGACCTTCCTGTCCGTCCCCTTCAGAGGCCACTTGGTATGTAATGACCTGTCCGTCCGGTGCCTGCTCTCCCTGTCCGTCCCCGTCGGCTGCTACCTGATAGGTGACCACCTGTCCGTCCGTCAGCTGTCCGTCCTGCAGGTGGAACTGGTACTGCCCGTTGACGGCCGACATGGAGATGGGGACCGCGTTGCCGTCCACGAGACCCTGCAGCTCCAGGTTTCCGTCCTGCCCCAGGCTGTACACACCGGGGGCGGCAGGCACCGCACCCTGCAATATAAACATCAACAAATCAGCAATCTGGCCATATGGTGAGCATTAAAAAAATGGCATCCTTGAATCAAAGTTTCAAGTATCACAGATTCACTTAGTATAGCCTGCAAGCCGACGGCCGCAGCGCACTGCTGTGGGTATAGACGTGTCCAGAAATCATTGGAAATCCAGCCTAAATGCGAGGTTAATTTTATTCGCATTCCCCTGGGCTTGATATGAGGTACTTTGGGCTAAAATTGCACAGGGGGCTCCTTATAACTATCCTCTACCCTGTTACATTTTTAGAATTTGCAGTTTATCTATAATTTCTACACATTATAGCACTTTAAGAAGGGTAGTCTGTGCAGGCATGAAATCTTGACAGCCTTGCTGCCACC
Organism: Harmothoe impar; assembly: GCA_947462335.1. Lineage (NCBI taxonomy): Eukaryota > Metazoa > Annelida > Polychaeta > Phyllodocida > Polynoidae > Harmothoe > Harmothoe impar. The sequence continues at coordinate 25,617,474 of OX381710.1, forward strand.
CTTTGATTGGTCAAGACATGGCTATGATTACCAACTTGTACATTTTACATCACCCAATTAAGGCCCTAAGTAGCATGATCAGCCACTCATAGCTTGTCTTGATTGGGTGTAGATATGTACATGATCGATAATCAAAGACACAACCAGTAGAAATTTGACCCTGCTCTTCGTAACTCTCAGACAGTCAGCCTTCTATTCCAAAGATTAACTATTCTATGACTGATGCACTGCTTGCGGGAAGAACATGAAAAAAAATGTGATGTTACCGTACATTTTGTGTGATTCTGATGCTAAGCTGGGCGAGCTAGATGTCTGGCAAAGTAATTCGGGTTCCTTAGACATGTGCAAATCAGAAAAACTTTGTCTGGCTTACTACACTTGAATGGTACTCAAACTCAACATTCTTCAAATGGGTTCAAGGTCTACTACTGAAACTTACGACCCGTAACTAAGATTCACTCCGAAGTCATGATTTTTAAAATATTCCTTGAGCTGCCTGATATTTACTGACCTCTTCTCCCTGTAGACTGGCAGTGTCCAGCACTTGTCCCTCTGCCTGCTCCCCGGGCGTCTCGCCGTGCGCGGCCGCCTCCCCCTCCTGCTGCAGGAGCACGATGAGCTCCGGGTTGGACGGGTTGGACGGGTGCTGCCGGCAGCGCTCGGGGTGCTGCAGGTGTTTAGACAGGTTACCTGTAGCACAATTGGGTAGACATGAAGGGTGGACATTAGAGGACAGACATACTCAATATAGTTGTTATAATAGGGGACAGATGTAGTCATTGATATAGTACTTGGGGGAGAGAATTTACATTTTAAAATTCTACACTTGTACTACATGTATTTCAAGTGTTTGGAGAGGATAATAACACTGAACTCATTCCTCAATATTTGTACATATACTCAAAACAACCGCAGTTATACACATAGATAGGTGTGATCATATCCTCTCCTTTATCTTCCTCATACCCTCTCCTTTCCATATCTCATACCGTCTCTTTTCCATATCTCATATCCTCCCCTTTCCACACCTCAAATACTTTCCATACTCTCTCCTTCCCATACCCATGTCATATATACAATGTCACATACATAGATGTGACCGGGGGCAAGTGTCATTCCTGCTTGCCTGCTCCCCTATAACTATTTGATTACCTTTGAGTGAGAAGCCTCTGCTGCAGTAGGGGCAGCTGAAGGGTTTGGGTTCTGCCACTGACCCCTTACACCGCCCCGCGATAGTCTCATGCTTTTTAAGGTCTCCACGCTGCGAGAAAGTCTTTTAAAGGGAAGATACAGAGGCATTCATTGGTCATGAATATTGAATATATTATAAGAGAATCTATGATTAAACTAATTGAGTTTTTTTTTCAATTTGAATAAAATAAACCATTAACTAATCCATTAAATCTAAGGTGGTCACAAATATGCACTTTATTTACTGAGTGCAGCAATAAATTGGAGAGGAAAAATGAGAGGGTGAAAATAGGAAGAAAGGTAAAGGAGAGGGTATGAGGTATGGAAAAGATATGGTGTGAGGAAGAGAAAAGAAAGGGTATGAGGAAAACGGAGAGGGAGACGGGGTGCAGGAGCGGGGATCAGAAGAGAGAAGAGAGTAGGAAAGAGAGGTATCAGGGAAAAGAGATGGGGAATTGAGAAGGAGGAGAAAGGATACCGATCTCTATCTGCTGTGGAAAGTTTGTGCAGGGAGGTAGGGTGTGTGTGTCATAGGTTGGGGTATAGATAGAAGAGTGTAGGTGTGTGCACTGTACCTGAGAACACTGTGAACATGTAAAGCGCCTGTCGGTGTGACAGTTCTTGATGTGCTGCATCAGGTAGTGCCGTATAGAGAACACCTTGTTGCACACCGTACACAGGTAGGCCGTGCCGTCATTCTTCTGTCGGTGCTGCAGGTTCTCATGTACGAGCTGGTGAGCACGTTTCTGATGGTACAAAAAAATCATGTATTTCAGTTCACTTAAAATTTAGTCTGAAACGATATTTCATTCCTTGTTTTAATTTTGCTTAACACAGATGCCATATTTTATCATACATTTCACATCACAGCATAACGTTTTTTCTGCCATAGCAATCACCCTGGTAGACTTTTATTGGCATCAATAGCGTTCCAATATTCTAGGATCCAATAATATCTTAACTCTACAGAAAATGACAAGCATTCATGTTTTTCTTCCTTTCTACTGTATTTTACAGTATTTCTGTTTCTGTGTTCCTACCTTAAACACCTTGCCGCATTGTGTACAGGGGTACTGCTGCCGCTCGGGCAGCCTCTTGCCGGGTTTGCGGTCCTCTGACAGCGGGTTCTTCTTCCTGAAGTGCTTCAGTCTGTGCGCCTTACAGTCATTACGCGTCTTGAACATAGCGCCACAAACTGAAAAGGGGGAGATTGTGATATCATTTGTTTCAAATCAAAAGTATTTAATCCCTTGGGGTGGAAGGTGTAGTTGGAAGTAACTGGTGGTGTGGTTGAGGTATATACACACTCAGTTACTTTCAGAGTGGTATGGGTGAGAATTAAACTGTTATCGTTAATTATCATATTCAGTTATATACCGTCACATCAACAATTTTCCCTAATTACTATCAGTAAAATATTAACTTACCGTCACACTGAAACTTGCGCTCACTGGAGTGGAATGTGTTAACGTGTCGCACCAGGAGTGACTTGGACTTGAAGGCGCGTGTACACTGGTCACACTGGTGGCTGCGCTCTGTGGAGTGGTACTGTAGGTGGTTCTTTAACTCACCCTTCAGGTAGAACGCCTTCAGACACACCGTGCATGCAAACGTAGGCTTCTCTGTGAAATGACATTTGAAATTTATATTGTTAACCCAGGTTTCACTGTTACATATCTGATATGGATTGTAAGTGAAAATTCGCGAATTCCTATATATTGTTTGAACAGTTATTTCAAATTCAACATAGATTGTATTTTGTGAATATGATATGACCTGTCTTTTTCTAAAACAATGGTATCACTTTTTGATGAAATTGAGCCTAATGTGTAGCCCCCTACCAGCCTCAGTAGTTTTCTGCAAATATATATTTATACAGCAAGGGTCGCCTAGCCTTGTATATTTTGAATTTACTTTATGATATTTACTTTATGATATTTCATGTTTAAGATAGACAATAATTCAGAAAAGAAAAGTGGCTTACCCCCTGAGTGTTTTTTCTGCTGGTGCAGTTTAAGGCCGTCGCGTGTCTTAAAGCTGGTGCCGCAGGTGCTGCAGGCGTAGAGCGCCATCTGGTGCTCGTCCTTCTTGTGTTTCTCCAGGAGGCGTAGAGAGGCCAGCTCCTGCCCACACGTGGTGCACCCGTACAGGATCTGTACACCATGCACCAGCTTACGGTGCTGGGTCAGGGCAGACTCAGAGTTAAACGCACGGTTACAGTTAGTACACTGTAGGCTCCCCACCACCGTGCGGCCCCGTACGTGCCACCTCCTGGGACCCTCCACCGCCATGTTCTCTGTGTTTGTGTCCTCACTGGTAACAGCACTTTCTGCTGGTAGTGGGTCAATTTGTTCTCCCTCGTCTGGGTTATTATTAAGTTCTCCCTCGTCTGGGTTATTATTATCTGTCGTGGCCTTGTCACATTCACCTTCCCCGGCCATGTTGTTTTCACCTTCTCCCCCAGCGTTACCCGGGTTACCGGTGCCTACATCCCGGGTTATTATTGTGTACCCACCACCCTCCTCTGTCTCAGATAGCACCACCACCTGCTGTACACCAGCTGCCTTTGGCGGCCGACCTCGCTTCTTTTTAGGTTGACCTATATTGACAGAAAAGTCAGGATCGTTAAAGTTAGTGTTACAATGTTCTAAATGGTCTTCACTTAAGTCACTCGGCATATCGACAGATTCCTCGGCCTGGTCCTCATCGGTCGGGTCTATTCCTTCAGCCAGCAGCTTGTAATTCATGTCTTTTCTCCGTCGTTGACTGGAACGTCCGAGTGGGGTGCGCTTTATTTCAACGGGTCGGTTTGATAATGCAGAGGGACTGTGTTCAGACTTGACTACCACACGTGTCTTTGGGGCTCTTCGACACGTGTCTTTCTGAATTCTTGACACTTTTTTTGGTAGGCTTTCTTTGGATACTAAATTAGTCTGAGGGCCTGAACACTGTTTTGTCTTATTGGCTGCCGTTGTTTCTGTTGTGTCTAAGTGTTTTTGTTTTGCTGACTCATGGTCTACTAGATCTAAATCTTTGTCTTTACCAACCTCAGCCTCACTTTGCTCCACCTCCATCATCATGCTACTCTCTGTATTTTGACTAAGGTCAGTTTGGGCACTATCTAAATACTGCTCACCCACATCCCCGGTCTCAGACCCAGGCCGCTGTTCAAGTGAAGAATGTGTCGACGCTGCATCAGTTACGCCAACATCACCGCTCTCTGGTACAGGACTACCCCCCTCCGTATGCGTAATAACCTGTATGGACTGAGCGGCGAAGGCGGCCTCTGAGTTAGACATGAGTTCCTGCAGAGTGAGTCTCCTGTACATGTAGTCCACCACCACCTGGAGGTTCTCCCGGCTCACACCCACAAAGTTGTACACGTCGAGCAGCTCGCTCGTCTCCAGCGCCGCGCGGAAGAAGCTGCTACAGGCAACAAGCACCACCTTGTGTGCGAGGATGGCGTCGGAGGTGAGCGGGTCGTCCGTGTGAGACACGCACAGCTGCACGTCACACAGCTGGGAGGTGTGTTGGAGGTGTTGGAGCACCGACCAGAACCCAGGGCAGTGGTCCGACAACCCCGGGACACTGTCTGCCTCCTCCGCCATGGTACAGCACTCAGCGACATGTAGATCTGAAACAGGTGGAGGGGGGTCTTAATAGCATCAAACTGATATTAGGGAGTGGTCATTTTTTAACAACAGGGGGGGGGTCGGTGGATTTTCGCGCGAGCGGGTCAGAATTTTTATGGTCCCCCGTGCGAGAGGGGTCCAAATTTTTTTGGTCCCCCCCCCTTCAAGGGGTCCAAATTTTTTTGGTCCCCCCCCCCAAATCCACCAACCCCCCCCCCCCCCAGTTGTTAAAAAATGACCACTCCCTTATTAAAAAGTCTATGTAGACTGTAGACTAGTGCCAGTGGCAGTGGTAGATCTCCTTCTAATGTTATACGGTACGACAGTCACTATGGTTAGTCCGTTAGAGGAAATTTAGAAAATCTAGGAGGAGTTATCTAGATGTGCCTTACTGTATGTATGCTAAATCTGGTAGATCTAGGTGCCTAGCTGGTAAGGGGATATAGATCTAGATGGAAGGGGGTCATAGTGAAAAACAGGCCCCAGCTGGCAATAAATATACTAGAGATCTATATAATATAGTCCCTAATCTAGACCTAGATCTATTAGATATTCAGAGGCTTTCTGGTTCTGGCTTTTAGAGCTTGAAACTTTGAAGTGAAGACAGTAGTGAGTAGGCCTACATCTAGATCTACTCCCGGTACCTAGGCCTACTCAGTAGGGCCTACTCACTCAGTGAAGAGACTTTTCACAAACACTGACTGAGTCTGAGAGAAAGCTACCGTACATGTAACATGGGTAGGCCTACGGTAGGCCCTACCGGGTAAAGCCGTAGGCCTAAATGTAGGTTTCATGTCTGCATTCCAAAGATAAGCGTGCAAAGGAAGCAAAGTTCCACTGATATTAATTTAATGAAATGCTAGAAGCCAAGCTAATAATACTTTTTTAAATTAAAGAAAAGAAGTTTAGGTGATTTCACAGGTCTATTTTTTCTGTCAGATATCTAGGGGGGGGGGGGTCTAGGTCTATTTATTTGGCTTCGAACATGTTGTGGCCCTGTCAGTTGTATGTTTCT